>PVKU01002551.1:0-195124 GCA_004027475.1 Anoura caudifer
AGAAATGGAAGTTCAAGCAGTTGTGGTATGAACAAAGACACTGACAGGTAAAATACTTCAATCCTATAAGGGTATCAAAAAGCTCATTAGAGAAGAAGCTGAGGTAGGCAGAGTCCCAGCCTCTCACTCATCCTCAGCCACTTACCCTTGATGACCTACAAAGAATTACTGATGTTAGCTGGCTGTTGGTCACTCATGTTAGAAATGAGCACATCAACTAGCTATCTTCCACTTCAGAAAAATGTAGCATAATAAAATTCAACTCACAAAGAACCAATGCTGATTAAGAGAAATATTCTCAACATTGTGAAAATATGTCCTGCAGAAGATATTAGCTTCCAAATATTTAAGTAGCAAGCATCCTAGTGCTTTTAAAATATAATTTGACTTACATGAATTTTCAAAAACCAAATCTCAAGCAAGACACTGTGTCCTTTGCTCTTAGGTCAGAGACAGTGAGAAGAGCAGAGTGACTCAGTGGCTACAGGGCTACATATTAAGTACAAGGTATTGATCAAAATTACATTAAATACAGCTGCTTCCACAGCAATTTAACTGCCAAAGCAGAGGACATTAGTTCTGCACCGAGTGACAGCACAGTTCTGGGAACATCGGGATGTCCTCAGTTCACCTGCTGTCAAGCCACCGGAGGGACTGAATGTAAAACTGGTTGTGATCTTTTTTCTTTCTTTTTTTTTTTTCTGGAAGGGCTTGTAGGAGGTTTCAAACAATTTCACTCCCCCCCCCAACTTTTCATAGACTCAGTTCAGACATGTACATAACTTTACCAATTATAATTGACTGCTGCCTCAGAAAGGACACCCCAGAGGGGTACCCACAGGAACAACTGAGCTGGAATCACCCACCACCTTAATTTCACCTGCTTCACCAACAACATTTTGAAGCATTTCTCCTTCCAGAAAAACAGTTCAAATCACAACGTTTCTGGACACTATAGTAACTATTAGTACTCTGAAAGAATTAGGAAAAAAGCCCAAAATTTTAGTCCCTTTTCATCCAGGACAGGCTGTTTATTTAAACGTTTATTTTTATTGTGTTTGTTGTAGAAACAGTGCTACCATGTCCATTCCCACAGTGCTGGGTGGGGTGGGGTGGGGGAGGGCGGGCTACCCTCCAAGCGACAGGCTTAGTCATGAATTCACCATAATCGGTTTACCATATTGTCAGATTTCTACATCTGCACCATTAAATCAGATGTAATTAGATTTTCAATTCCCTTTCACCTTGACTAAAATGCACTTTCAGCCTGCGGATCCTTCAGGGATTTTAAGATAGGACAAACGAAACGGCATTCATTTTTACGAACGGTATACAAGTATCCTACTTAAAAATAAAAAGAACTTAACTAACAGGCACACAACTTTTGTTGTGCTATTCACTCCGTCAGCACCTCGCAGCCGTAAAGCTGAGGACTAAGTAACTGAACCAGGTTGCAGAAGCGACACGCTGGTTAGGAGAGCCAAGAGGAACCTCAAGCTGCCCCTTAGAGTTACTCGTCTCCTCCCAGCACCATGTTACTCCTCTGGCGCACTGCTTAGGTTTTACTCTCTTCACGAATTTTGCTTCCCAACAGCAGTCTAAGCCTCTTTAGGCTGAAATCTCCGATCTTTTGTCCCTTCAGCCCACGTGAAGTGTACAGCAAATGTATGATGATACAAAGAAAATCAGTGCAATACTACGAATAATAATCTGAGAGTTGCTATGACCCAAAAGTACTCAAAGATTTGTCCTCTAACTCTAGCAAATTCCGGCCCCTACTGTTTTCATCATTACCTGTGAAAGACAGAAAATACTAACCACCCTCAACTGTCAAACAGTCTTAAACAGCCCAAAGTCTGGAGAAGACAAAGTATACCTGGAAGAAAGCCCATGGGGGGGTACAGCAAAGTGCCCTGAATCAGGACACACATTCTTTGTAAGTGGAAGACTACAAGTGGTCTAAACTCTTCCATCTATAAAATAGTTAAAAAATAAGATAAAAAGTAATGCTAACTCTTTGTCCTCTACACCAACAGCTCTCAAAGTGTAACCTGATAACCCCTGGAGGCCCCCAAGACCCCTTCAAAGGATTCCTAAGGTCCCAAGGACTCTTACCATAAAGCTACCCTGTGACTTTCCTCCGCACTCTGATTCTTTCAGGAGTATGAGCGGGGTTAGATGTGAGTGTGATAACACACAGATTAAACACAGAAGCAGGGAAGAATCCAGCCGTCTTCCATTAAGACAGACACTCCGGAGATTTACAAGTGTACAATGATGCCACTCTTCTCACTAAATTGTTTTTTTTTTTTTAAATATGGTTATTTTTCATTAAAACGTTTACATATTTATTTTTAAATAAATGTAAAAAATTAATTTCTCAGTTTTAATTTTTAATATGGTAAGCATTATTTATATTTACTGACAAACACAAAAGCTGTTTAGGTCAGCTTCAGAACTAATGCCACTATAGCAGTGGAAATTAATTTAATTAAATTTTATTTTTTCAAATTAAATTTTAATACAGATTTTCTTTCTTCTAATTGGTTCATATCTACACATAGATGATTTTAAATAAGAAGATACTGGCTTGGGATTGGACAAACAGACACGGGCCAGTTACTGTGGGTGACTAAATTTTTGTATCGAAAGCAAACTGCAAGCTTCAGTATAAATAATGCGGCCACAGATGGACTACACCACAGGTTGTGCCTTACTTACCTTACCTTAATGTGTGCCTTACTAACACATTATTAATGTGTTAGCTTGTGCACAGAGAAAGGATTAATGAGCATGTGCCTCATGAATACACTAAAAACAGAAAAAACTACAAAGGAAAGAAAGTGAGGAAGAGGGAAAAAAAAGCTGAACAGGCGAGTGGGCAGAGAAGATTGGTAATGTTCAGAAACTTCAATGACTTTCTGAACTCAGGATCCACACAGACTTCCCACTGCTAGCCACTCATTCATATATACCAAGAAATTCTATTTTTTCTGGTTGAATCTGTT
The DNA here is from genome assembly GCA_004027475.1 of Anoura caudifer. NCBI lineage: Eukaryota > Metazoa > Chordata > Mammalia > Chiroptera > Phyllostomidae > Anoura > Anoura caudifer. The sequence goes on from PVKU01002551.1 coordinate 3,009, forward strand.
CCTACTGCTTATCTCCAGCTAAAGGTCAGGAACCTAGATGTATGTTTTTCCCTGTTTCCCCACCGGGCAGTCCACATACAAAGAATACCAGGCAATGCCTCCGACAAACACTTACTGAGCAGAGAGATATCTGAAATGTTGTATTGTGATCATTGTTGTATTCCCAGGAGTTGAGCACATAATTCGAAGTCAGCCTATGGAATAACATGATCTTTCCTTCATTTGAAATTAAGAGAACTATATTATGTCCCCACTATATCAGGCTTATATATTTGAGTATACATGTATAATGGATATAAATTAAATAGTGGAGGAATTCAAATGTGTATAATAATGCTCACATCCTCAAGATTATTGATTAAAAGTTAAAACAATTAAAATGAGAGATCATGGATTATCTATTAAATGCATGACAGCCAATGAGCACCATTAGTACTGGAGAAAGCCAGGCTCACTGGGCAGTTCAGAGTAGAGCTATAAGTTAGTTTTTTTTTTTTCAATTATATTTTATTGATTATGCTATTACAGTTGTCCCATTTCTCTCCCATCATTCCCCTCCACCCTGCACACCCCCTCCCACCCACATTCCCCCTTTAGTTCATGTCCATGTGTCATAAGTTCTTTAGCTTCTACTTTTCCCACACTATTCTTGCCCTCCCCTTTTCTATTTTCTACCCAGTCTATGCTACTTATTCTCTGTACCTTTTCTCCTTCTCTCCTCCTCCCACTCCCCTGTTGCTAATCCTCCATGTGATCTCCATTTCTGTGTTTCTGCTCCTGGTCTAGCTATTTGCTTAGTTTGCTTTTGTTTTAGGGGTGGTTGTTAATATCTGTGAGTTTCCTGTCTTTTTACTGTCCTATTTTTTATCTTCTTTTTCTTAGATAAGTCCCTTTAACATTTCATATAATAAGGGCTTGGTGATGATGAACTCCTTGAACTTGACCTTATCTGAGAAGCACCTTATCTGCCCTTCCATTCTAAATGAAAACTTTGCTGGATAGAGCAATCTTGGATGTAGGTCCTTGCCTTTCATAACTTGGAATACTTCTTTCCAGCCCCTTCTTGCCTGGAAGGTCTCTTTTGAGAAATCAGCTGACAGTCTAATGGGAACTCCTTTGTAGGTGACTGTGCCCTTATGCCTTGCTGCTTCTAGAATTCTCTCCTTCATTTTAATCTTGGCTAATGGAATTATGATGAGCCTTGGTGTGTTCCTCCTTGGGTCCAACTTCTTTGGGACTCTCTGAGCTTCCTGGACTTCCTGGAAGTCTATTTCCTTTGCCAGATTGAGGAAGTTCTTCTTTATTATTTGTTCAAATAAGTTTTCCACTTGTTGCTCTTCCTCTTCCCCTTCTGGTAACCCTATAATTCGGATGTTGGGACGTTTAAAGATGTCCTGGAGGTTCCTAAGCCTCTCATTTTTTTGAATTCTTGTTTCTTCATTCTTTTCTGTTTGGTTGTTTCTTTCTTCCTTCTGGTCCACTCCATTGATTTGAGTCCCAGTTTTCCTTCCATCGCTATTGGTTCCCTGTGCGTTTTTCTTCATTTCACTTATTGTAGCCTTCATTTATTCATCTAATTTACAACCAAAATCAACCAATTCTGTGAGCTTCCTAATCACCAGTGCTTTGAGCTGTGCATCTGATAGGTTGGCTACCAGTTCTCTGAACTGTGCATCTGGGTTGGCTATCTCTTGGTTGTTTAGATGAATTAGCTCTGGGGCTTTGATCTGTTCTCCCGTTTGAGCCATTTTTTGTGTGTGGGTTTTTTTTTTTTTTTTTGGGGGGGGGTCTGGTCGTGGTTGTTATGTAGTCAGGGGTGGAGCCTTAGATGTTCACCAGGACGGGACAACCCAGTCGCAGAGCTGTGATGCTGTATGCAGGGTCAGGGTCTGAGAGGGAACATGGCTCTTGCTCTGCTCTCTCTAGGATTCCAGTCCCCTCCACTGCTTTCCCCAAGCAAACTGGGCCCTTCTGGTGCTGATTTCCTTGTGGGTGGGCCTTTGCATGTTCTAGGACCCTGTGGGTGTCTCCAACAAACTCTCCTGTGAGGCTGGGATTCTCTCCCAGCACGTCAATCCCCACAAGTGTTTTCAATCAGTGCCTCTAGGCTCCACTTCCCAGCGCCGGGGCCCTGCACTATGCAGTCTGTCCTGCTGCCTGTTTTCACCTGGTTTATCTGCGCGTGAACGCGTGACCGCGGTCAACCACCTTGTGCCCCTCGCTTGGTCTGCTGGTTGCCTCCCCGCGCTCAGTAACTGCCGCCTGTGGGCCTGGGGTGTGCCAACCACCACCTGCATGCCCAGGACCACCAGCCACCACCCACCACTTTTTCCTGCCCTGACCCCTCTCCGCCAGCTGCTGACTCCACCCCTCTTACCGGTCTGGGTGAATTGTTGTCGGACTTCCATACAATTCAATTTTCTATCTGTTCTGGTTGGGGGTTTTTTTGGTCCTATATTTTTGTTGTCCTTAATCTTGGTTGTGAGAGGAGGCACAGTGTGTCCACCTACGCCTCCATCTTGGCGGGAAGTCGTAAGTTAGTTCTTAAGGGTCATTCTTCGACAACTCATTACTTAATTCCAAATATAAAAAAAAGCAGTAATATTTCTTAAATCAGTAATCCTGTCTTGCCAAAACACTACTTTGGTGAATTACTTTAAAATAAAGTACATAACTCAAAACTATTTTCAATCTTAACATTGATCTTTTCAAATCATCAAATAATGTCACTAAAAATACTAGAACAGTCCAATTTGAACACTTTTTTCCCAGAAAAATGTCACTTTTCAAATTAAGGCTTAACAAAGGTTTATCCACAAATATATTCATCCCAGGACTGTTTTTAGTAGTAAAAACAAAATGGTTGCCACCAATGAAAAAAATGTATGTTAAAACCATAAATGAAATGCAATGCAGCTATTGAAAATGACAGAGTACAATATTTATTTACATGGAAAGATAGTCACACCATTTAAAGTGGAAAAGAAACTACTAATCAGTATGTAGAATCATTCCATTTTGTAAATAAATATAAATGTACTTAGAGATACATGCAAATTATCAGTTGAAGCTAATTATGAGTGAAATAATTTATGGATATTGTTTATGTTCTTCATAGTACTTATGAGAATATGAAAGTGCCTATAATGAACCCATCATTTCTGCAATGAGAAAAAATATATCATTTTAAAAATTAATTCTATGTTCCTACTGATCAATGCCTTCCTCCACCTTGATGAATTTGTAGACACCTGAAAATGTTTTAAAATTCTTCTCACTCACAGTCAGTCATTGATATAAATTTCTACAAGATAAACATTTGCCCAAGAGTCAAAAATCTGCTCGGAAAAGAATATTCTCAGCATGAGTTTAATTAAATTTGCAGCTGACAAGCATCAGGTCTGTCAGGCAACTAGCAGCACTGTGTGAGCCAAGGAAATAAAACAGAGTTTTTCAACAGGAAAAGGACGCTGGGGACTTTGAAGTAATGTGCTGAAGGAAGGCGTTACACTTTTGAATCCCAAACAAAATGATTTGACAGGAATTTGAGCACACCTGGCTGAAAACCCAGGGGTGATGCTAAAGCCAAGTATATTGGCGCAGTTTCAACTTGTGGTCCCGGCTCTGGGAAGCAATAAGAGACCAGAGCTATTTTAAATACTGAAGGGATAAAAAAAGCTAATGAAAAATATATTGTGGGCAATAAGGATTCACACCTTTACTGAAACAAAGGTTAATCCTTTGATAGTGGCTGAAATGTTAGTTCAATTGCTACACACACTGTTCCTGCTGACTAGAAGATACTACAGGTCTGGTTAAAAAAAAAAATCTTTAAGGAGACAGTTTAATACTTATTTCTTATAGTTTGCTGGACAAAATCTTTACAAGGGATCCATTTCAGAAAAATTTAAAAATAAAAGGGGCGAGGACTGCCCCCAGCTACACCAGAGACCTGCCACACCGGCCTCAGGCAGGGCCCCAGGTGGTGCTGGAGGTGGGAAAGGGCCAGTATGGCCAGATGGCCTCAGTCAGCACTGACCTGATGACCTGGGGGCACAGGGAGAGGAGGAGAGACAGGGCTTCACCTATGGGCCCATGCAATTTCCATCTAAGCACCTAGATATTTTAAAAAATAAACACCAGCTGCTGTGGTCCAAGTTGCCAATTCTTCCCTTCTTCCCATTTGCTGCTGCACTGAGTCACCAGCCCAGCGTGGACACCTGGTTCTAACAACAGGGCAGCATGGCCCATTAGGAGCAAGCACAGGGAAGGGTGCCAAGAGGCCATTTAATCTGGTTCTCTAAAGCCACTTCCCAGGGTAAACACAGTCCTAAAAGGCTGATAAAATTGCTAATTTTTTCCAAACCTACATTTTAGAGTTCAATCTGATAGGCTATTTACTTGCAACAAAATATGGTAGCTATTTCCTTTTACCTTCAGGGGGGAAAAGAAACCCAAACCTCTAAATAGTTCTTTCTGTAGTAATACCAGTTTGGTTTGCTCCCTCCCCCCACATCCTCTGATGAGCTATTCATAGTCACTGTACCTTAAAATTTGCTTCCTACTAAACATTTATTTTCTGTCTTTTATCTTTGCCAGCTGTGTGCTCTAAATATAATCTGTCAATGTTCACCTTTTCAAAAAGGCTTAGGATAACTATTAGTATACCACAGCAGACTATCTAAATATAGTAACTCAGTAATCCACAGCATTTTTATTTAATAAAACAATCTATCACTGGAGATGTTTTTTTCTTCCAGTAATGACATGAAAAAGTTGATACAGCAAAGAGGCACTATTTTTTTTTAACAGCTTAAGTGTCTACTTGTCAACTCTCTGAAAAGACACTAGGGTACACAAAAGGCTTTGATCCTCTCAGCTTGGCAAATTGACTCTCCACCCACAGCCCTGTGCGGATCAATCACACCACCCACCCAGCAAGACTCCACTAGGCCAGCAAGTCACTGATGACACAAGACAGTCACTCGGAGCCCACGATGCTGAGGACCAGCAAAGAAATGCTACACTGGCACTGCCAGCCTTTCTTGTTGGCCTCCAAAGTTCACTAAATTGAAAAGTTCCCTTGAAACTTGAAAAACTTGATTATGCTTAAGTCAGGTAAAAACTTAGGTAACGGAACTCCCCAAGTAAATCTCAAAAAGGGCTCGCTCAAAAAACGTGACTCATAATTTCAGCCCCATCATTTGGAATCCCTAAATATATTTCCTCCCTTCTAAGTATTTATAGTAAAACACATAATCTATTTATTAACTTTAGAAAAACACCACTACAGTCCTGGCTGGTGTGGCTCAGTGGACTGAGGGCCAGCCTGCAGACTGAAGGTTTGTCAGTTCAATTCCTGGTCAGGGCACATGGCTGGGTTGCAGGCCGGGTACCTGGTTAGGGGTGAGCGAGAGGCATCTATCTGATCAATGTTTTTTTCACACATCGATGTTTCTCTCCCTCTCTTTCTCCTTCCTTTCCCCTCTCTCTAAAAAGAAAGGGGAGGGGAGGGGAGGGGAGGGGAGGGGAGGGGAGAGGAGAGGAGAAAAACACCACTACAAAAAAAAGGAAATTGGGCCCTGGCTGGTGTGGCTCAGTGGATTGAGTGCCAGCCTGTGAATCAAAGGGTAGCTGGGCCCATTCCCAGTCAGTGCACCTGTCTGGGTTGCAGGCCAGGTCCCCAGTAGGGGGTGTGTGAGAAGCAACCACGCATTGGTGTTTCTCTCCATCTCTTTCTCCCACTCTTCCCTTCTCTTTAAAAATAAATAAAATCTTTTTTAAAAAAGTAGATTGGTATTAAGACTTATAGGGTTCCAAAAACATTAAAATAGATTTAGAAGCACTTTGAAGTTAAGAAAAAATTGTAATTTTGACAAGATCTGAACTGTTTAGGAAGTGCACACATACTAAGAAATTTAAGTATAATTAAGTCTATTTTACTCAGTAGAACTACAACTGACCCTTAAACAACATGGGGGTTAGGAGCACCAACCCCAGTACCACTGAAAACCCATGTATAATATTTGATTCTCCCAAAAATTCAACTATACCAGTTGTCCCTTAGTATCGCGGAGGAGTGCTTCCAGAATCCCATCCTCCCCTGCGGGTGCTAACATCCATGAATGCTCAAGTCCTTTATATAAAAAGATACAGAGCAATGCATATAGTCAGCCCCCCCTGCATTGGCAGACTCCCAATCATGGATCAAAACAATATAGGCATTTATTGAAAGAATATGTATCTGCACAGAAGTGGGCCTGCACAGTTCAAACCCAAGTTGTTCAAGGGTCAACCATATTTTTAAAAGCTTTGAAAAGAATCTTTGTATATAAAACCTGAAGTGCCAATATGCCTTTATCCAATTTAAAGCCACCTGGAAATTAGGCCATATTAGTGTCCTTTAAGTTACAAAATACATGACATTGTCTCCTGCGACTTTTGTTTATAGGGATATGATGTGTTTTTATTAATGAATAAATTCACAAAATGAATGGTCAGTTCAATGACTGAGATGATCACTAGGATATGCGATTCTAAACTAATGTAGGTTCGCTCTAGGCCTTAGTTTTTCTTTAATTAAACATGGATAAAAGTTCCTTATATTTAAGTGTACATGGTCGGGCCTTAATAATCATCCAGAGCTATACAGATGTAAATGGGTAGTATCATTATTCTCTCCTCTAAATAAGGAATCATAAAGCCCACTCAGAGAGAAAATACAGGTAAGCATTTAAATTTTACAACCATTTAGAAAAAACTAAGTCAGAAAGAGTATAACAAAGAAAACACTATGGATTTACATTCCAGAAGACCCAACTAATATGACCACTCCAGAAAAAGCAATTAAGCAGGTATTGGGATTTCCCTGAGGCTCCTAGTGGACAATACCTACTTGGGAGTACAGAGAACACAGCACAACAGTGTCTTGTCTTCATTCACCACAAGTACTTTCCAAACAACACATTCTGAAGTCTTTACTAAAGTACCCCTCAGATAATATTCAACTGACTGGCTACCGGCTGAAAAGAGGAGTGACTCAAGTTGTAAACAAACTTCTACTGATTTAAGTAAACCAGGGCATAGCAAACTCCTCCTTTCCCATTTGACCCCAGGTAAAGTTCCCAGTCGTGTGAACGCTAGGCTATGAACAGTGTGCTATGAACAGTATGCGGACTGACGGAGCATTTGCAGGGTGTCAATGTCGTAAAAGGTAAATATTGGATGAGGACTCAATTCTTTGGTGGTTTTCTCAACTGAATGTCAAAACTACTCAAACCTAATTTTTAATGTTCTGTGGAAAATAACAGAATAAATCAAAGCCATTGGACTAAAAGAAACATAAAAACAAGACAGTTTCCCTGGCTGAGTAGCTCAGTTGGTTGGAGTATCATCCTGATACACCAAGGTTGTGGGTTCCATCCCCCATCACCATACATACAAGGGGCAACCAATGAATGCATAAATGAGTGGAATGGCAAATTGATGTGTCTATCTGTCTCTGTCTTGTCAAAAAAAAAAAAAAAAGGATAACAAGACTGTATTAATGAATAAGCAAATATAGCAAAATGTGCATCACACAATCTAAATGGTGGACATATAGGTACTAAATATATAATGGTTTCAGTGTTTCTTTCTGCATGTTTGAAAATTCTCATAGTAAAGCACTGGGGGAAAATAATTCAAAATTGTAATCATAGTGATAGCAGGAACTGCTGGAGAAAAAAAAAAAAACTTGGCCTGAAAGGAAACTAGTTCTCAGCCTAACTCCAAGTACTCACAGAGTTTTCAACTGGAAAATGCTTGGGAATCCACCTGGGCAGATAAATACAAGATTTTATAGTTTTGTGAAAAATTTGAAAAACAGGAGCAATATCACAGCATTTAAAAAAAAAAACAAACCTGAAAACTTCTTTTTGCCTACACTGGTTCTAATGTTGGTGATGGTAAATAACAGATTTGTTTTTTTATGTCAGGATTTACCAGTCAAATTTGATCATCCTTGTTATGTAATCAATTGCCTCATCTTCTACCTTTGATGTCTAAGTCTTTAACCTGCCTTCAGGAAGAATCCTCCTACCTTTGGAATCTCCTCTTAGTAATTTTCCATCCACTGACCTCCTCACTCTATCTGTTGGTGATAAATTCCCATTTGTCATTGATGGATTTGTAATTGAGTCTAATCTCTCTCCCCTATTACAATGTCCCTACTGCAATAGTTTTCAATAAAGTCTTTCTTAATATTTTAACAAGTATCAGAATAATTTTTTTATTTACTCATACCCCTATACAGGTACAGAAAGAACTTGGCAGCTAATCACAATGCTTGCTGGAGAGAACAGCTTGCTTCCTTAATGTGGATTAAAGGAGGCTCCAAATACTGAGATTTGTAATTGCTCAGAAGCATTAAGACATAGGAAACAACACCACCCCATCACCACCACCACCACCACCACCACCACTTCCCCGTGCTGGTCTCCTTCAACCTTAATAGTTCATGATTTCATTTCAGTTGAATTTCAAAAATGACACTAAAGCCCTGACCAGCACGGCTCAGCTCAGTTGTTTGGGCGTTGTCCCCCAAAGTGAAAGGTCACCAGTTTGATTCCCAGTCAGAGCACATGCCTAGGTTTCAGGTTCAGTCACTTTTTGGGGTGTGTACAAGAGGCAATCCATCAATGCTTCTCTCTCCCATGGGTGTTTCTCTTCCTTTCTTTCTCCCTCCCTTCCCTTCTCTCTTTAAAAAAAAAAAAAAAAAAAAGACACTAAAGTGAGAAAAACAATTACACAAAATCTTCTTGAGGATGATGACTATGCCATGTTATGGAGCCAGCATGGGACCAATGCCTGACACACAGGGTAGGAATGCAATGATTTCACTGGTTGAGTGAGATAACTAACAAAAGCAGATGAATGTTTATTACCTGAAAGAAAAGAGCATACATTCAATGGGGAAAAATATCAATCGTCTGTTCAAATTAGACAAATGAGAATTATAAAGGTACTGATTTTTAACTTCTACCAAACATCAAAAATTAAAGATATCGTCCTTTAAAAATAATTTGTCCTATCCTCTCAAAGTCTTCCAAGAAACAGAGGAGAGAATAATTCCAAAATTCATTTTAGGAAGCCAGCATTACCCTGATAGCAAAACCATACAAGCACAGCTCAAGACAGGCCATCTCTCATTAATATAGATACAGAACTCTTTAACAAAATACTAGCTAACCAAATACATTAAAAGGATCATACACCATTATTAAGTGGGATTTATTGCAAGGATGCAAGGATGGTTCAACATACACCAATCAATCAATGCAGTTGATGGATGCATCAATACAGTGACATACTGCATTAATGAAGATAAAAATCATATAATCATCTTGATATGGAAAAAGTGTTCAACAAAATTCAACATCCATTAATGATAAAAACTCTCAGTAAAGTGGGTATAGAAGGACTGTACCTCAACATAACAAAGGCCATATATCACAAGCCCACAGCTAACTCAATGGTGAAAAGATGAAAGCTCTTCCTCTGAGAGCGGAAGACAAGGATGCCCGACTCTTCCCACTTTTATATTTTAATAATGGAAGTCTTAGCCAGAGCAATCAGGCCAATAAATAAATAAATAAATAAATAAATAGCATCTCACAGACCTGGCTGGTGTGGCTCAGTGGACTGAGTGCTGGCCAGCAAACCAAAGGGTCACTGGTTCCATTCCTAATCAGGGCGCATGCCTGGGTTGCTGGCCAGGTCCCCAGTAGGGGGTGTGCAAGAGGCAACTACACATTGATGTTTCTCTCCCTCTCTTTCTCCCACTCTTCCCCTCTCTCTAAAAATAGATAAATAAAATCTTTTTTAAGCATCTCACAGATATAAAGTTGTGAAAACTGTCACTATTTGCAGATGAAATATTACACATCATAAACCCTAAAGACTCTCCCAAAAAACTGTTAGAAATAATAAATTCAGTAAAGTTGCAGGATATAAGATCAACATACAAAAATCAATTGTGTTTCTATACACTAATAATAAACTATCAGAAAGAGAAAATAAGAAAATAATCCTGTTTGCAACTGCATCAAAAATACCTAGGAATAAATTTACCCAAGGAGGTGACAGACCTATACATGAAAACTGTAAGACATTGATGAAAAAAAACTGAAGAAGCAAATAAACGGAAAGCTATTCCATACTCATGGATCGAAATAATAGTAAAATACCCACACAACATGAAGTGATATACAGGATGGGGCAAACATAGGTTTATAGTTGTGAGTACTCAAAGCACAGAATTTCTTATATTATTATTATTTATTACTTATTATGTTATTTTCCATACAAACAACTGTAACCCTACTTTTGCCCTACCCTGTATAGATTCAATGTAATCCCTATCAAAATTCTAAGAGTATTTTTCTCAGAAATAGAATGAACAATCCTAAAATTTGTATAAAACCACAAAGAACCCCAAAACAGCAAAAGCAATCTTAAGGAGAACATAGCTGAAGCCATTATGCTTCCTGATTTACCATTATGTTATAAAACTATAGCAATCAAAATAGTATGCTATTGGCAGAAAAACAAACATAGATCAATAGAACAGAATAGAGAGTGCAGAAATAAACCACATCTGTGGTTAATAAATTCACAACAACAACAAAAAAACACAAGAATATACAATGGGGAAAGGTCAGCCTCTTCAACGAGTGGTGCAGGGAAACACGCAAAAGAATGAAACCGGACCACTATCTTACACCAGATATAAAAATTAACTCAAAGTAGACCAAAGACTTTACTATAAAACTCCAAACCATACAACTCCTAGAAGAAAACACAGGCAGTAAGCTCCTTGACATCAGTCTGGGAAATGATTTTTTTTTTGGCCTTGAAACCAAAGGAAAGGCAGTAAAACTAGACAAACGGGACTACATCAAACTAAAAGCTTCTGCACAACAAAAGAAACCATCAAAAAAATGAAAATGAAACCTACCATATAGAAGAAAATATTTGCAAATCATATATCTGACAAGAGGTTAATATCCCAAATATAAAAGAACATGCACAATTCAATAGTAAAAAGACAAACAATCTGATTTTTTAAATGAGTAGAACATTTAAATAGACACTTTTCCAAAGAAGACATATTGATGGCCAACAGGTACTTGGAAAGGTGCTCAACAGCACTAATCATAGGGAAAATGCAAATCAAAGCCGCAATGAAATACGACCTCACGCCTGTAAGAATAGCTAATACCAAAAAGAGAGAACAACTGTGGATGAGGATGTGGTAAAAGGGAACCCTGGTGCACTGCTGGTAGGGATGTAAGTTGGTGCAAGTCCAGTATGGAAAACAATATGGAAGTTCCTCAAAAAATAAAAATAGAACTACTGTATGATCCAGCAACTCCACTTCTAGGTATTTAGCCAAAGGAAATTAAAACACTAACTCAAAAAGGTATCTACAACCCCATGTTCACTGCAGCGTTATTTAAAATAGCCAACTCATGGAAACAGCCCAAATCCATTAATGGATGGATACAGATCTATGTATACACACATAACACTCATACATATATATATATATACACATATAGCTATATAAATGGAATATTATTCAACCATGAAAAATAAGGAAATCCTGCCACATGTCACAACATGTTTGGGCCTTGAAGGCTAAGTGGAATGAGTCAGGCAGCGAAAGACAAATCCCATATAATATCACTTATATGTGGAATCTAAAAAGAAAAGAAAAACAAAAACAAAACCCGAAGTCATATAAAGAACAGACTAGTGGTTGCAGGGAGAGGGAAGGGCTGGAGGTGGGGGGAGACAATGGTGAAGGTGGTCACAGGTATAAATTTCCAGTTATAAAATCACTAAGTCTGGTGACTTTAGTTAAAATCCTGTACTGCTAAGAGTAAATCTCAAACGCTCTCATCACAAAGAAAAAACATTTTGTAACTGTGTATGTTATGGGTGTTGAGTGTTAACTAGATTTACTGTGGTGATTACTTCACGATATATACATACATCAAATCATTACACTGTACACCTGAAACTAATGTTATGTCAATTATATCTCAATGAAAAAGTGTCTTCAATAACATATGTTTAGGAAACAATCTAATACCCATTTTAAATTATTAATTGGTATTGCTGTAACCATACTGAGGAAGGCTCTGTGGTGGGGCAGCATCAGAGACGACTGGCTACCCAGCTGGGGATGAAACACAGAACGAGCATAACCCTTCAGATCAGCTCAGTCCTCTGCCTGAAGCATCGCTAGTCTTTGAAGGAAGCTGATACATTTTCCTATGAAAAAAGACAGCCCAGGAGGTTCATCTTAGAGGGGATGACTTCATTATACTGTAACTCGAAAAAGGGAAGAGAGCTTAGCCACCTCCTTTAAAATAGGAAAATCAGTAATGTCTGCAAGTTACCAGAAAGGTTAGAGAAATATGTTAGGTGACTTTGGACTTCACTGCTATGGTGAGCTCTGCTGAATGAGACACCACCCCCAACCCTATTGCTTTTTCATCCTTGCACAACAAGAAGTGGAGAACCTGGAAGTTCTTCAGCTGCAAAGTCAAACAGGAAGTTCTCAGGCAGGAGCCCTGCTAAGAGGTGACAAGGGCTGGGTGTGCCAGACGAGGTTAAAGGGGAAAAAGAAAGGCCAGGGGATTTCTGAGCTGCGGAGCAAGGGAGAAATAGAGGTTTCTCTGTCGCTATCACTGCATAGGAAGGTAATGCAATTTATTGGTAATTGCTAATTAGTACCATCGACAGGGGACAAACAGCGTAGAGATTCCAAAATAAACGCAAATACTTATGGGCTGTTTTCAGGATTTAAATAAGGTTATTTCATCCAAAATTTCACAATTTTGAACTTTGCAAGACACAAAGAACTTATGTAATGTTCATTTAATCAAAACTTGCAAGGTAGCTTGTTCTATTTTTTGTTTGTTTTGTTTTGTTTTTGTACCAATATCCAAGGCACTTTTATGAGAAAGGTACTAAAAAATTTTTTAAAGAATTGCATAGTTACAGCTATTGCCTAAGTAAAATCATGCTATAATTATTATTCTTTCTGTGCAAACAAAGGAATTTACCACTAATAAAAACCTGGACATGATGCTTTCACATTCAGAGTCCTGCACAATTCTCTGGTATTCTCTACTGCTGTAGTTTCAAATGCAAATTCCGTACCCACTTTTATTTCTAAGTTCAAGTGACCATCAATAGGAGAAAAGTAGGCAAACAAGTCACGAAGAAAAAAAGTTCAAACTCGGCTCCTAACGTATTAATATTTGAACCGATGTTCACAGGGACCACCTGAGTAGTATTTAAACTTGTGGAAAGAGTAGCTGCTGGGTAGGGTCTCTGGGTCAGACTGTTGCTTCCCATGGGCTGGCTCTGAGCAGATCTAACAGGCTAAGTCGGTGATTTCAAAGTCAAACTAAAATGCAAGTTTTGGGGGAAAGATTTTAGCTCTGCAGATGTGATCCGTGATCACAGCGCTTGTAAACGGAGCGCAGAGCCCTTAATCATGCAGCTATATTTTTCGACAATAGGACACTTCCAGAAAAATCAGGAAATTCCACCCTGCACAATGCCAACAAATATTGAATTAATAAATGAGGGTCTTCAGTTTCTGTATCCCCCAAAATCTCACAGGGATTGCTTAAATTACCTCTCTTGCTCTATAATCTACAGAGTATCTTTTCTTGAAAGAGATTAATACTAAGTGGCAACAAATACACCACTTCTCATCTTTTATCTACCATCAGAAAGGTCTTCAAGTAAACCAGGCAGTGAGAGACAAATACCATATGATCTCATCTATAAGTGGAACGTAATCAATAAAACAAACAAGCAAGCAAAATACAACCAGAGACACCGAAATTAAGAACAAACTGACAGTAAAGAGGGAGATAATAGAGGAAAGAAGAGAAAGGGTCTTCAAAGAACATGTATAAAGGACTCATGGACAAAGCCAAAGGGAGGTAGAATTGAGGGTGGGGGGTGGGGGTGGATGGGGTAGACGGTTGTCGTGGTGGGAAAATGGAGACAACTGTATTCGAACATTAATAAAAAATGACTTTTTAAAAAAAGGTCATCAACACTAGAGCTCAACTCTCCTGTAACTCCTCACTCACTCACCCAAGTGATGCCAATTCTTCCTCACCAGGAAAGCTTAGAAAGTAGCTCACTTTCTAGAAAGATAAGCAAACCACTTCTGACTCAGGCCTTGACTCATTAGCATCTCTCTTGCCCCCACTCTCTGAGCAATCTTCCTACCCATGCTACTCCTTCTCAAGTATTGAATACCTTCTAGAACAAACTGAAGATAATTTCTTCTCCCAGTACATTCTGTAGTAAGGGGCAGTATTACTGGTAGCAGCCTTTAATCATTGCCCCAGTTCCTACTTGTTGTTCTCTCCCCTTCTCTATTTCAGCCTTTTTTGGTCATTTGAGATATATTTTTGCAGGAAGATAAAATTACATACAATTCAAGGTTTGAGGAAGTGGTGCAGTGCAACATCTGACAGAGGGAGGTGGCAAGATGAAGTTAGTGGTTAATCATGGGAACAGATGGATGTACCATAATGTCATACACTGTATAAGGAGGGAGTTTGTTGTGGGCTCCAGAGTTAGACTGCTTGGGTTCAAACACAGGTTCTGCTAAGGTGGTATGACTCTGGGCAAGAATTTTTAAAACATGCAATAGCTGAATATTTTGTCAGGGGCACTGACATCTTTTCCCTTAGATTGTCAAATAAAAAAAAATGACAACAACCAACACAATAGCTGTCCAGTGTGAACGAATCAAAGTTATACATGTTTTTTGTCAGATTGGCACGCTCTGTGTGTGTGTGTGTGTGTGTGTGTGTACTTTGGTGTTGCAGAATTTGTGTATGCCATGAAATAAGCTTGGCCACCTGAGAGAGTTGTTGTGAGAATCAGATGATATGATACAAACTTGGAGACAGTGCCAGAACTAAACAGCAAGCATTATGTTATTAGTACTATGTATATTTTACAAAGTATACATAGTAATATACATAGTACAGCTGTTATTTTAAAATGTATACATTTTATGTATACATTTTAAAAGAATTAAGATATTCCGCATGTACTGACTTGGAAAAAGTCCATGACACTGTTTTATGAAAATGATACTGTATAACCCTACAACTCAATTAAAAATGGGCAAAGGACCTGAATAGACACATTTCCAAGGAGGACATACAGATAGCTGACCTACAGACATATGAAAAGATGCTCAACATCACTAGCTATCAAAGAAATGCAAATTAAAACCACAAAGAGAATCACTTCATGCCTGTCAAAATGGCTATCATTAATAAATTAACAAACAACAAGTGCTGACAAAGTTGTGGAGAAAAGAGAACCCTAGTGCACTGCTGGTGGGAATGCAGACTGGTGCAGGCACTATGGAAAACAGCATGGAATTTCCTCAAAAAATTCAAAACAAAACTTCCTTTTGACCCAGCAATACCATGACTGGAATTATACCCTAAGAAACTTGAAATATCAATTCAAAAGAACTCATGCACCCCTATGTTCATTGCAGCACTATTTACAATAGCCAAGAGCTGGAAACAGGCCTAAGTGCCCATCAGTAAATGAGTGGATCAAAAAACTGTGGTACATTTACACAAAGGAATACTATGTAGCAGAAAGAAAGAACTCCTTCCTTCTGCGATAGCCTGGATGGAACTGGACACTATCACACTAAGTGAAATAAGCCAGTCATCCGTGAAAGACAAGTACCATATGATTTCATGTTTAAGAAGAATTTAATAAACTAATGAGCAAAACAGAACCAGAGGCATGGAAACATGGACCAGTGACCAGAGGGGAGGTAGGAGAGGGATAATGGTGGAAAGAAGGGGAAGAGACTAGTCAAAGAACATGTATGAATGACCCATGGGCATGGACAACAGTGTGAGGAGTGACTGAGGGAGCAGGGGGGTGGGCTGGGCAGAGGGCAGCAAAGGGGGACAAATTGGGACAGCTGTAATAGAATAACAATAAAAAAATTTAAATTAAAATACCATTTAATCTTTATTTTTTAAAAAAGAAAATGCTACTGAATAACATGCTTTGTAGGGCTCTGATTGGGGAAGAAAGAAGAAATGAATGATACACATTTATAGGTGCATCCAAAGAACCCTAGAAAGATACACCAAACACTGAATTGTCATTACCTCTGGGGTGTGGGAAAGGCTTACGTTTGTATACTGGTCTTTGCTCGAATTAACAAGTTTGTACTATTTTTATAATTAATTTTTACATCTCTCACATCCTGGTCTACGAAAAGATAAGCTTCTTAGAGATAAGGAAACTGAGGCCCGAGTAGGAAGAGGCAGAGCCCTCTAAGTACAGTCTCTCCTACACGTCTCACTTCAGATTCCCTTATAATCTTTAGAGCCCTTGGCAAATCATGTGCCTGACACAGGATCCAAACATTCTGAAACTGGTGTGTTCCCCCCTTTCCTTTCCATCCTGCTAATCTGAGGTACTCTTTTTATTGTATCCAAGTGGAGTCCACATTTCATATTTTAACAACTTCCTTCCTACCTCTGTTATAATTTTCTCACCATTTCTCTCTCTACCTGTCTTTCTGCCCCTCAAACAGGTGCTCTTGCCCTGGAAAACCCACTGGAGTGACTACTCGGCCCTCCACTTTCAGGTTTTTGGCAGGCGCAGGGGCCCCCACCTACACGATTTCAGGACAGAACATGCTTCCAGGTTGCTTTGTATTTTGCAAGGGGTCCGAACGTGCTTTCAAACAATGTTTTCTCATTTCGGTCAAGAAACAGTGCTTGGTATGTTTTGGCAGGCACCTTTTCCTTCTTTCGGTCTTTCCTTACACAGGTATTTACTTTCGCTTTGGCTTTCTCCTGGAAGTTACAAAGCTATTTTGTACCTTCCCACCCCCAACATTCTCTACTGTGCTTATCCTTTATTGTGTTAATTTTTATTGTGTTAGCACCCATCAGTTTCACCTCTGCTTCCCCACTCTCACACTCCAGCCATCAATCCCCATTTATACACATTTTCTATTTCAGCCCATGGAGAAACAGCTATATGTTGAAAGAGGAAGGAAAAGAGAATTCCAGGTTCTAAGCAGGGCATCTTCCAGGCCATTTCCCGCACCGGAACCCAGGGTGTCGGGAACCAAGCCTGCCCGGGGGTATCCGGGCCACCCGAACAGGGTCAGCATCAAAGCGCCCAGGCGTCGGAAGAGCTGATTGGCTCCGGATGAACCAATCAGAGGGCGAGGCTGTGCACCAACTGGGGCGGGCACAGTCACGGAGCGGACCCAGTTAAAGCTAAAGGGACAGGTGTGCCAAGGCACCGGGGTTTCACGTGCACTTTTGCACCGACCAGGTCACTAGTAACCCTTGAAGTTCGGTCTGCTCAATTCCACCTTCAAAGTTTCCCAGTTTCATAATGCTAAGTAGGAGAAGAAACATTACTTACCCTACCATTCATAAAATGGTCATTAATAGTCAATGAAGGGGAAGCCGTATAGTAGGGCAGAGGCCATTAAAATCCTCCATCTCTCCTTTGCCAGTT
Source organism: Anoura caudifer (assembly GCA_004027475.1). Taxonomy (NCBI): domain Eukaryota; kingdom Metazoa; phylum Chordata; class Mammalia; order Chiroptera; family Phyllostomidae; genus Anoura; species Anoura caudifer. Next base: position 20,622 of record PVKU01002551.1, read on the forward strand.
TCATTCCAAGTCAACAAAGCTCAATCGGTTCTTCGAATAGTAAGTCACTCAAATGCTCGCTTGTTTGCTCAAGCTGATTACCCAAAATGCTATCATCAAACACCTGGAATAAGTTTGCCCCTCCCAAAGTACTAGAGGAAATTCTATCGGCATTTAACGAACACGCAGAAAGAAAGGAGAAGCGAACGAGCTATTAGGCTGCAATCAAGAAACCAAGACCTTCTGAAATGTGCTACCACACAAGCGAACACCGCTGCGTCCAGTTCTCGGACGCCGCGGGGGGGGGGGGGGGGAGGGGTTCCAGGCTCTCCACCCTACAAACTTCGCGCGGAGGCACAAAGACGCGGGCGGGAGGGGGAGAGCGCTGATACCAGATTTCCCTGCTGTTTCAAACTTCAGCAGAACTGTTCTAAGCACTTTCAAGTGTCACGGCCCCCGGAATCACAGATCCGTGACAGCTTTCCCACGGTCCAGCGCTTCACCCACCTATCTACCTCCATTCCAGGGCTGGAGACGCCGCGTCCTTGGGGATGGGGGAAGGGGGAGTGGAGAAGACAGAAAGGGCCAGTATAAATTAAGAGGTACCCGCAGAGGCCTGGACGGCCGCATCCAGAGAACCCTGGGGCTGAGGACAAGAAGAGAGGAGGGCTGGAACCGGGCGGGGAAGGGCCGCGAAGAGAGCGGGGGAGCCGCGGGTGTCGCTGCACTCACTCTGCGTAGCCAGTTGCCCAGGGCAGCCGCCGGGTCTCCTTGAGGATGAGGATGGGGCGGGCGATGTGGTCGGCGCTGCACTCCACCTCGTCCTGAGACAGCCCCAGGAACTCCGGCCGCCCGTAGGGGAAGCGCAGGGGCAGGTCCGAGCCTCCGCAGCCGCCGCCGCTGTGCTCGGAGCCTGAGCTGCCAGCCATGATGCCGCCCATGAAATTGGCCACGGCAGATTTCACTCGAGTGAGCATATTACTCCGGCGCCCCGCAGCAGCGGTGCGAGCAGCAGGAGGTGGCTGGGGCCCGGCGAGGCGCAGCGCGGAGCATGCAAGCTGCGGCGGGTGCCGGGCGCTCTAGCAGCTCGACCGCCCGAACGCGCCGCGCCGCTCCCAGAGCCTAGCGCTGCAGGGGGCCGAGCCCCGGCCTCCCGCGCTCCCAGCCACCGCCGCCTCCCCCGGCTACACTTCCGCAACGGAGAGGCATGGAGCGGGAGGGCCGGTCCGGGGTACGCCACGCACTCCGGGAGCGGCCAAGCGGCCGCAGCTGCAGCAAGTCCCTTCCCAGCCCGCTGCGCCCGACTCCTAAATGAGCGGAACTGAGCCCACCAGGCCAGCCCGCGGAGCCGGCGCGCCTGCTGCCACGGCTACGGCCGCCGTCGAGTCATGTGATAATCAGGCTGCACGGGCTCTAGCTGCGGCTTTGGCCGGAGCTCAGCCCCTCCCCTGCCGGCCCAGCGAGGCTCGCGCTAGGATCTTGACCTCCTAGGGGAGGGGGATCCGGGCAGGGTCTGTTACTGGCGGAGAGGATGGGGGCGCTGTGAGCTGCAGCGGGTACAGGTGTTAGGGACGTCACGTGGGGCCAGGCAGCCTGGAAAAGGCAGATAGGAATCCGTTCTCTGAGGAATGCTGCCGACACCTCTGGGAAAGGAAACTTGGGACTTGGAGGGGGAAGAAGGGAAGACAGGTAGGATTCTGGTAGGATGCTCCAAGACCTGCAGTGGAAACGAGGAATACCTGGTGTAACGGACTTTTCAGAGCTTTAAAAAAACAACCTACAATAGCTGCACAAGAATCACGAAAAGTTTTTCCCTAGACATTTCTAGAATTACTTTACTTGTTCATTATCACCACACGCATCATTATCCACCGAGCAAAACCTGTTTCAAACCCAGAATAAGTTTAACGGCGAAGAAAAATCAAAAGAAATCAGAAGTAAGCTCTATTTTACCTAGCACTTAAAGATTTAATAAATGTATACAAGCATTTTCTTCCAACACAGGAACAGAGGGATCTTTTCAAAGCTGTCCGTTTACCATTGAGAAATTTAATGCAGCCTTTTATTTTTTCGTATTTTGAAAAGTTGTTACAAGATTAAGGGCCTTTTACAAGTAAAGGAAATAAAATAGAATATAGCAACTCAAGAAGATGCTAAAGGAAAAATGAATAAATGTTTGCAACGATAAAAAATTTTGGTGGTCTTGTGTATTAAAACAGAAAAAAGTGAAAAACGAATGTGCTTCACTGGGTGTAATATTTATTAAATGTTGAACTTAAAGAATTATTTTTGCAAGAGAGCCATATCCTGTTCATGTTTACTTGTTCTGTATCCTGTTACTGTGTTTAACTACCATTTAATTTGCCAGGATTCTGTATTACTTGTAGAGTTATGCACTGACGGCTCATTTGGAGTTAAGGAGGAAATACAGGGTCTCATTTTTCTAAGGGAGTTGTGGGGGGTGGGCAGAAAGAGCAGCCCAGGTGTTGGAGCTGAAGCAAATTCTCTGCAGCGGAATTGGAATCTTTGCTCTTGGGGGAGGGCTGGGTAAGCTTCATTGATTCCTTTTATACTTTTTGTATTTTATTTAACCTTTATTGTATATTTTATATTACCTTTATCCTTATACCCCTCTCCCCCCAGCAATCACCACACTGCTATCCATGTCCATGAGTCCTTGTTCCTTTTTGTTCAATCCCTCCACCTCCTAGCCTCCCCTCACTCCCCCTAGCTGTATTTTTAAGGCATTCTCCTCTTCAGCTGTTGTTTTTCAATTAGTTTAAGTTCAATATTACGTATTAGTTTCAGGTGTACAGCATAGTAGCAGACAATCATATTTTACAAAGTGCCCACCCAGTGGATAATCCAGTACCTACCTGGCACTGTACCTATTTATTACAATATTATTGACTATATTTCCTGTAATTACTTTATATCCCCTTGACTATTTTGTTACTACCAATTTCTACTTCTTAATCCCTTCACCTTTTTCACCCAGTCCCCCAACCCCTCTCCCCTGTGGCAACCATCAGTCTGTTCTCTGTATCCCTGAGTCTACTTCTAGTTTGTGTGTTCATTTATTTTGCTCTTCAGATTCTACATATAAGTGAAATCATATTGTATTTGTATTTATCTGTCTGACTTATTTCACTCAGCATTAATACCCTCTAGGCCCCTCCAATGCAGTTACAAATGGTAAGATTTCATGTTTCTATGGCCAAGTAAGATTCCTTTATATATATTTTTAATAATTGGTCTGTCCAGAAAGTATCCAGCCATGTACTATGAAAAATAGAGATACTTATTGAAGAAGATACAAGATAAAGCAACATTGTACATAGGACAATGATGCCTCAGACCCCTTCAAAGTAGGCACCTTGGGACCTCACACAGTTCTCCCAGTCACCAACAGCTGCCACGTTGTATTTTCCTGAATCTCATTGAAGGTCTGAAATCTCTTTCCTTTCAAAGGTGATTTTAGGTTTGGGAAAAGCCAGAAATTACAGGTCACCAAATCTGGGCTGTAGGAGGGGCTGAGTCACCTGGATGATTTAACGTTTTGCTAAAAACTCTGCGTGAGACATGATGCATGAGTGGGTGTATTATTGTGATGAAGCTGCCAATCGCCAGTTTCCCATAGCTGCGGCCTTCTGAATCATCTGACTAGTTTCTGTGGAGGAAAGCTCAAGCTTAATGCAAAACCTGATACAGATTCATCGCACTACTCACTCAGTCATTTTGAATGCGACAGCCATACAGTACACATTCTCAATCAATGCTTTCTACCACCCCCACTGACTAGTACAGTGAAGTTGTCATTGTTCATGCATGCACATTCCAGTCCACTTTCCTTGGCTGCCAGGTTACATCGATGTCACACAAATTGTTCTCATTATATTAACAATGGCCTGACTTCTAGATACACACACACACACCACTGCTTTTTTATCCATTCATCTATTGATGGGCACTCGTGTTGTTGCCATATCTTGGCTAGTGTAAATAATGCTGCAGTAAACATAGAGGTGCATGTATTTTTTTTTTTTGAATTAGTGTTTTGGGTTTCTTTGGATATATACTCAGAAGTGGAATCACCCTTGGGCTTTTTCATGAATCAGTACTCCAATTTACTATATAGGAAATAAATATGTAAAAAACAACAATATTTAACCTTTAGTGAAATAGCATTCCTGTCAATGAGTCCTTTTAACAGTTCTCACAAAGCAGCAATGTAATTTTACTTGGCCTCTTTAACTTTCATTTTGGGGGCTGGATCCTAAATGATACAAAATCTAAATGAGCAAAACCTATCCGATAGACCTTTGCTTTGTTAAACTATACTTCCAATGGGAGATCTCTGTGTAGTGGCTAACCATCCAACCAACCACCTGCTCAGATAAACTTACAACCCCTTTCTCAAGCTTTTGTTGTAGAACAAATACCTTTTAACCATGTCCTTTGGATACCTCAGTAATTAACTTCAGCGGAGATTCTGTTCTTCCCTTTATTTCACTTTATGGCAAGGCTTTGGTAATTACTACAAATAAGAGTTCTAAAAATTTCTTGTCTGATTTATTTTCATTTTAGAAGTAGTACCTGATCATAGTCAATAAACAAATTGCAATAGCACAGAACTAACAATGAGATAGTAAAAGACTCCAAAACATTCCCCAGGGTGGTCACTACTGTTAATATTTTCTGTAAGCTTCCATGATTTTTTCTTTAATAGGGTACTTAGCATAATTGAATTTGGTAATATTAGCCAGATTTGTCAGTCAATGCTTTTGTAAGGAGCTATTCTACTCTTTCTTTACAACTTGATTATTTTTTCTTATGGGAAAATGTTGCTATATCTTTAGCTTTACACAGCAAACTTTGTTCTACCAACAGCAGGCAAACAGGGATTCCATGCCTGTTCTCCCTCAAATATTTCCATACTTTGAGTGTTCACAGTTAACTGATAAATCTGCTGCCTTAATTTTGTACACACCTCTAAGGTCAGTGTCTCATCCCAGGATTTTCCAGAGAAATATTTTCCATGAAATTTATTCATCAATGATGTCATTCATGAAGACCAGCAGGGAAGTCTGGGGGTGGGGGGGAATCCTGATTAAAATGAAGCAGTAATCCATTTTAGGGAGCCCTAAAAAAAGTGCATTTTCACACCTATTGCAGGTGCAAATTTGAGAATACCAGTGCTCCCAGATGTAAGATTAGTGATTCACTAAATTCTAATGGTACAGTGATCAGAAACAAACCTTTGATGTATTTTTGCCCCAGTATATGCCCTAGTCATCAATAGGTACCCTTCATTTTTGTCTCTGTGTTGTCCTTCTCCCTGGAAAAGTGGATTGAAGATTTCAATAGAATATACATTTACAGGTTAGATGCATAGACCTTATAATGGGATTTTTTTTATATAAACTAATCTCATTTCTGGACCTATAATGTTATGTTTTTGACTACTCAATGACTCTGCCCTATCAATAAGACAGTTTAAAAAAAAGCCCTAGATAGATAAGTAACCACAGAAAAGAACCAACTAGAAAAAAAAAAGTAAAGATGGTCAAGATGGAGGCATAGGTAAACACGTCTCACCTTCTCATGCAACTATAGCAAAAATTACAACTGGACTACAAAACAAATATCTCCCAGAATCATTAGAAAATTGAGCAGTATGGAAATCCAACAACCAAGGATTCAAAGAAGCCACATTCATCCAGACAGGTAGGAGGGGCAGAGATGTGTGAAGGGTTACAACCCAGGGTTCCAGTGCCAGGAAGATAAGATAAGTTCCCATTTCCTCTGGCTGTAAAAATAGTGTGTGTATGGGAGGGGGGGAGGTAGAAGAAACTGGGATTCTCAGTACATTCCTCTTAAATAGCCTGCAATGGACTCAGGACTTATGCAGATTCACTCTGGGATTCAGCACCAGGGCAACAGCTGGAAGGGCACCAGTGGCATACAGGGAGAAATTGAAGTGATTGGCATTAGGATCAGTTCCAGGAGACAGCTGCCTCTTGGGCAAAACACCAGAGGCCAGGCAGTGGCATTGTCCCCTCTCCTAGGCCTCCCCCACACAGAACCAGAGAGTGATGACATGGGTTGCCCTGCCCTGGCAATTACCTAAGGCCAGATCTGCTCCATACAACTTATAAGTGTGCTTTTCTACAATAGGCCATGCCACTAAGGGTGTCAAAGCAGCTCTATCTAATACACAGAAACAAACACAGGGAGGCTGCCAAAATGAGGAAACAACTATGGCCCAAATGAAAGAACAGAACAAAACTGCAAACAAACAAACAAACAAACAAAAAAACCCAACTAAATGAAATAGCCATAAGCAACCTATCAGAGGCACAGTTCAAAAAACTGTTTATTAACATGCTCAAGGACCTCTTTGGATACTTCCACAGCACAGAAAAGACCCGGGCAGAAATGAAGGTTACACTGAGTGAAATAAAGAAAAATTGACCCTCGGACTTCCAGCCAAGATGGAGGCGTAGGTAGACACACTGTGCCTCCTCGCACAACCAAAATTAAGGACAACAAAAATTTAGAAACAAAAAAAATCCTGATCTGAGAGAAAATTGAACTGTAAGGCAGTCTGACAACCATTCATCCAGACTGGTAAGAGGGGCAGAGTCGGCAGATAGTGGAGAGGGGTTGCAGCAGGAAAAACTGGTGGTTCGTAGTCCCAGACACACAGGTGGCAGCTAGCAGACCCTGGGCTCACGGTGGCAACAGGCAGACCCAGTGAGGTACGCAAGGCAGCTGGCTGACCGCAGACACACATTCTCGCACAGATAAACCAGGTGAAAATGGGGAGCAAGACAGACCTCGCAGCCAGGGCCCCAGCGCCAGGAAATAACGCCTAAAAGCACTGATTGAAAACACTTGTGGGGGTTGAGATGCCAGGAGAGACTCCCAGCCTCAAAGGAGAGTTCATTGGAGAAACCCACAGGGTCCTAGAAGTACACAAGCCCACCCACTCGAGAACCAACACCAGAAGGGCCCAATTTGCTTGTGGGAAGCAGCAGAAGGGACTGAAATGCAAGAGAGAACGGAGCAAGGGCCATTGTTCCCTCTCAGACCCCTCCCCCACATACAACGTCACTATCCAGCGACTGGGCTGCCCCACCCTGGTAAATACCTAAGGCTCTACCCCTCATACATAACAGGTGCCACCGGACCAAAAAAATGGCTCAAATGGGAGAACAGATCAAAGCCTAGGAGCCAATACATCAAAGCAACCAAGAGATAGCCAGCTTATCAGATGCACAGTTCAAAGCACTGGTGATCAGGATGCTCACAGAATTGGTTGATTTTGGTTGCAAATTACATGAAAAAAGTGAAGGCTACCCTAAATGAAATGAAGGAAAATGCATAGGGAACCAATAGTGATGGGAAGGAAACTGGGACTCGAATCAATGGAGTGGACCAGAAGGAAGAAAGAAACCACCAAACAGAAAAGAATGAAGAAACAACAATTCAAGAAAATGAGGAGAGGCTTAGGAACCTCCAGTACATCTTTAAACATCCCAACATCCGAATTATAGGGTTACCAGAAGGGGAAGAGGAAGAGCAACAAGTGGAAAACTTATTTGATCAAATAAGAAAGGAGAACTTCCCCAATCTGGCAAAGGAAATAGACTTCCAGGAAGTCCAGGAAGCTCAGAGAGTCCCAAAGAAGTTGAACCCAAGGAGGAACACACCAAGGCACATCATAATTCCATTAGCCAAGATTAAAATGAAGGAGAGAATTCTAGAAGCAGCAAGGGATAAGGGCAGAGTCACCTACAAAGGAGTTCCCATCAGACTGTCAGTGGATTTCTCAAAAGAGACCTTCCAGGCAAGCAGGGGCTAGAAAGAAGTATTCCAAGTCATGAAAGGCAAGGACCTACATCCAAGATTGCTCTATCCAGCAAAGTTTTCATTTAGAATGGAAGGACAGATAAGGTGCTTCTCAGATAAGTTCAAGTTCAAGGAGTTCATCATCACCAAGCCCTTATTATATGAAATGTTAAAGGGACTTATCTAAGAAAAAGAAGATAAAAAATATGAACAGTAAAATGACAGCAAACTCACAGATATTAACAACCACACCTAAAACAAAAGCAAACTAAGCAAACAACTGGAACAGGAACACAACCACAGAAATGGAGACCACATGGAGGGTTATCAACAGGGGAGTGGGAGGAGGAGAGAGGAGGAAAAGGTACAGAGAATAAGTACCATAGTTGGTACTATGAAAATAGACAGGAGGAGGGCAAGAATAGTATGGGAAATGTAGAAGCTAAAGGACTTATGACACATGGACGTGACCTAAAAGGGGCAATGTGGGGAGAAGGGGGTATGCAGGTTGGATGGGGAGTGAAGGGGGGAAATGGGATAACTGTAACAGCATAAAAAATAAAATATATTTTAAAATAAAAGAAAAGAAAAATCCACAGGGAACCAACAGAGGAGCGGATGAAGCCAAGAATCAAATCAATGATTTGGAACATAAGGAATAAAAAAAAAACATTCAATCAGAACAGGAAGAAGAAAAAAGAATTTTAAAAACATGGGGATAGGCTAAGGAACCTCTGGGACATCCTCAAATGTACCAACATTCAAATCATAGGGGTGCCAGAGAGAGAAAAGGAAGAGCAAGAAATTGACAACTTACTTGAAAAAATAATGAAAGAAAACTGCCCTAATTTGTTAAAGGAACTAGACATACAAGTCCAGGAAGCACAGAGAGTCCCAAACAAGTTAGACCCAAAGAGGATCACACCAAGACACATCATAATTAAAATGCCAAAAGTTTAAGCTAAAGAGAGAATGTTAAAAGCAGCAAGAGAAAAGCAGAGAGTTACCTACAAATGTGTCCCCATAAGACTGTCAGCTGATTTCTCAAAAGAAACTTTGCAGGCTAGAAGGGACTGGCAGGAAGTTTTCAAAGTGTTGGAAATCAAGGACAGACAACCTGGATTAGTCTATCCAGTGGAGCTTATCATTTAGAATGGAAGGGCAGATAAAGTGCTTCCCAGAGAAGCTAAAGCTAAATGAGTTCATCATCACCAAGCCATTATTATATGAAATATTAAAGGGAATAATATAAGAAAAACATCACGACTATGAACATAAAAGTGGCAATAAATTCACAACTATCACCAATTGAATCTAAAGAAGAAACTAAGCAAATAAGCAGAACAGAAACAGAATCATAGCTATGGAGATCATTTGGAGGGCTATCAGCTGGGAGCAGGAAGGGGGCAAATGCGGGAAAGGTGCAGGGATTAAGAAGTATAATTAGTAGGTACGAAATAAACAGGGGGATTTTAAGAACAGTATAGGAAATGGAGAAGCCAAAGAACTCATGTGCATAACCCATGGACATGAAATAAGGGGAGGGATTGCTGAAGGGAATGGTGGTACTAGGTGGAAGGGGGAAAAAGGGGGAAAGAAATGGGACGATTGTAATTGCATAATTAATGAAATATATTAAAAATAAAAAAGGTCTGGATAAATTCTTCAGTCAAAACATCAGGGATTCTTCTTAAATAGTTTAATTACAATGGAAAAGCAATTACTTACAGTGAAAAAAACCTGACAGACATCACCTAAAACAAATGATCAAGATTAACTCCACCAGTAGGGAGACAGTAATATCCTTTACCCCCTGACATCATGCACTGAAAAGGGCTCATCCCTTCTGTGATATGTCCTCAAGTTATTAACCTCGGTATAATCATAAGAAACATGAGTCAAACCCAAACTAAGCATATTCTACAAAATACCTGACCAGATGTCTTCAAAAGTGTTAAGATCCTGAAAGAGGAGGAAAGTGTGAAGTACTGTCACAGATTGGGGACAAAGAAGATACACCCTACTAAAATCCTGTACCAATGTTAATTTCTTGGTTTTGATGTCAACATGAGGGGAAGCTGTATGAAGGGTATGCAAAGATAGCATTAAAAGGACCCAGGTTTTTAAAAACTTTTTAAGAGAACCAAGGACATGTTTGGTTCAAGTAGAAAGCAGATGTGCATCCGGAAGGCAGGCCAGGAGAACAGTGAACGGTGCCTTCCCAGGATCTGACCGCTCCCTCCGTGGACTGACCCCTCCACAATGGCGCTGCTCTCCTGGTGTTATAACCAGCACTTCACCCATGTCCTCCCACTAGACAGGGAAATCCTGCAGGGCACAAGGTTTCTTATCATTGTATTTTCAGTGTTTAGCCTAATGCCTAGCAAGTAATAGGGTTCAGTGTGTAAATTAATTCTTAAGAATTTTATTCAGAGATGAAAGAATACAACTTCTTTGAATAATCAAATATGTTATATGTATACCCTTTGTGTTCTTCAAGATCTTTCTCACCTTATTCCCTAAGATCTGTGTCATGTATGAGTGCAACTTCTTCACTTTGTGATATCTAATAAGGCTTAGCTGACTTTAGTCAATATCCAGATTGGTAATAACATGGTTATCCAGTTGTGTGGGTGTCTGCTGACCTGATATACAGAACTGGGATGTGACATTAAAATAGTTAACATTAGCTTGTTTTTGCTTCAGAAAAATAGTTTAGATTCTGGTTTCATATGTAGTAATGTATTTGCTGAAAATTCCTGACTCTTTGGAAAGGATTTATTTATTTCTCCATCGGAAACAAAACCACTTATTTATAAATAATTTCCTTGTGAACCAAAAGATTTACAAGTATGGAGTTACAGAGTATTAGGAAGTTTTCTATCCATGAAAGACAAACATTCCCTAGATTATAAACACCTGAGTTTGGAATGGTTGGCACAGACAGCCCGTGAGTTACATCCAACTTTTCCTGTTACTTTCACACGGGCCACCTGTAGACCATTCTGTCCTGTGCTCATGTTGTCCTAGACTGAAACCACTGCTTTGTAATTGATATGGGAATTGATAATCCTGAATCTCTTCTACATAATTCCTGGTCCCATTACCTACTTTAGATTAAACTCTAAGTAGCAGAATACTTATATTAAAAATGGGGAAAAAATCATTCTAATATCATAGGGTAGTTGCAAGGATCAGTGAGATAATAAGTCTAAGTATGATATAACTCATGTTGACCCAGGGTTATCACCCTTCTCTAGTTAAATCTTTTTTTCCTTAGGGACTAATTTTTAATATTAAAATTTTAAACCATTTTCTTTTTCTATTCTTCACTTACAACAGTGAAAATAGCAACACCTACCTCATGGAATTGTTTTACGATTAAATGAAATAACATGAATATTCCTAGCACTCTTTCTGGTATGGGATGCGTGGTTACTAGATGCATAACAAGCCTTGTGATGCTGATAGCACCCTGCATGTGAGGAAGGGGGAGTTTAAACACAAATACAGTGTTCCAATGTTCTTAACTAACATTGCATGTTAAACGTTTGTCCTAATGCTCTTAATCAACACCACCTATTTACTGTTAAGGACACAAGTTGGTGAAGGTAAGTGATTTGCCCAAACCACACAGCTAGTAATGAAGCAGTACTCTGTCCTATGGGTCCTTTTTAAAATATGTCATGAAAAAGAAAGTTTACATTACAAAAGGTTTTTTTCTACCTTTTCCAAGTAAAGAACTGCTATTTCAGTTATCTTAAGGATTTTGAAAGTTTTCTGTGGATTTGGAAATTTAAAAAATCTCTTAGCAACCTTAGATAGAATGTTATAAGTGACAATAATGTCATTTGGAACTTGTTCCAAAATCCAAACAAATTACTTTCCAGTGAGGTTTTTAGATAGAACTTGTTTCTAAGTTGGGAGCTGCCTCAGTCATACTAAAGTTGTATGAAAATTCTAAATGCTATTCAATTGAAATATCTTTTAAAAATATAATAATATCACCCGCCTGCTTCCAAGCCTTGCCATGTTAACTTCTCTTTTTAAATATGATTCATCTCCCTGCTCTCCTGCCATTTTGAAATTCCTGCTATCCAGATTATTCTTCCGAGTAATAGTGGCCTGAGTGAAGTAGCTGATGAAGATTATTCACTGAATGAAAAGTCAGTGTTTGCTCAGAGAAGGGCACATGGCTTGCAAAAATTTGGAAATCGGGCAGTTAGAGACAGTTTCTTAACTAAGAACTATGGACCCAAATTACTTTTTATTCTCTCTAAGGATCAGTCTTGCTCTATGCTAGTATGTGTGACAGCTATCTAGAAATGTCTCCAATGAGGAATCAGTTGCTTTGTCCTTTTTTCATCAACCGCATTTTGAATAAAAGAAAGGAGACCTTATGATCTCCTATTAATATGTTTAGGGTCAGCTTTTTAAAAAACACAACAAAGTAGAATGTCATAGCAAATAATTTCATATTTTATTCAAAAGCCTGACTGCCCACACTAATTACCCTAGTTATCGTTTGATAACGAACAAATCCTATTTTTATCATGTTTTCCCTACTTCTACTTTAGCAAATTTAGAACATTATTGTTTTAATTTTCTTCCAATTGCTTTACCTGAGGAAAATTGGCATATTAGTTTTCCAATTCCTGGACCAACAACAAGAGGATCACCTGTAAACTTGTTGGAAAGGTACATTCTCTGGCCCCATCTCAGATCTATTGAACTAGAACCCCTGGGGGTGGGGGCCAAAAAAATCTAGCTTAACAAGCCCTACAGGAGATTCTTATAGAAACCATTTGAAAAACATGGCATATGGAAAACATACAGTATTTACTTAATGGGCAGATAGTCACAGAAATGCGAAGAATATATCAAATAAGAAAATATCCAGTGGTCCAAGTGCTTTGAATCTAAATGGATATAGAACGAGAGCAGACATGAATGAGACTCATGAACTGGATCTATTCACACACATATGAACTGTCCCTTTCTGCTTGATTTCCATGGGATTATGTTAGTGTAAAAGCCTCAGTACATATGCTGTGGGCAGACATGTGAATTCTTCAGCACGGGGGAAGCTGCAGAGAAGGAAGTAGGATTGGCTTGCTGCAGCCGATCATCCCCTAGGCAGGATACCCTATAGGCAGTCCCTCTATGCACATGTTTCTGCCATGTGCCAGGCAGTGGCAGGAAAAAGGGTAATATATAAATACAGTTTGAAAATGAAGATTTATATTGAAAATATATGTATTTTTAAAATCTGCATTTTTGGCCCTGGCTGGTGTAGCTCAGTGGATTGAGCTCGGGCTGTGAACCAAAGGGTCGACAGTTCGATTCCCAGTCAGGGCACATGCCTGGGTTGCAGGCCAGGTCCCCAGTGGGGGGCCATGTGAGAGGCAAACACATTGATGTTTCTCACCTTCTCTTTCTCCCTCTCTTCCACTCTCTAAATGAATAGATAAAACCTAAAAAATTATTTTTTAAAAAATCTGCATTTTTGGTAATATTTTAAAAAGTACCAAAGTAGTCATTACTGGAAAAAATAACCTATTTAGCCTTCCTTATATTTGTTGTACAATTTTGTATTGCTTTTTAGTTTGATTGCTGGGACTAGTGCACCAAATATAATCTTTCAATGCCTGAGGGTTTTAATCTGGCTCAAAATTCTTGTATATCTCCCAGATACCTCAAATTTAACATGTCACAAATAGAATTCATTATCTTCCCATGACTCTGCTTCTCCTTCTCCTGAGAATTTAGTCTCAGCTAATGACATCACTATCCATTTACTCAACCTAGAAATCTGAGAGGTCTCCTCTATTCCAGGGGTCCCCAAACCCCGGGGCTACTGGTGGCCTGTTAGCAGCCAGGCTGCAGGCAGGATGTGAGAGGCGGGTGGGGGAGTGAGCGAACTGGTCACTGCTGCCAAAAGGGATGCAGACAGCTGCTCCTTCCTCCGTTCCTGATCTATGTCCTTTCTAGTCACAGGTTAACCTATCTTCCATCCCAACAATTTTGCTTCAGGCTTTCTCATGACCTGTTTCTAGAATCTGATGCCCTGGCCCCCACCCTCTTGTCTTACTTGTCTTACTCATGACTTGTTTTCTTTTGCTTGGAATGCTGCAGTCCCTTCCTCCTGCCCCTTCCCCCTCACCTGGTGGCTAACTCCTATTTTTTTCATATCCCTCACATCCTTTTGGCAGTTAAAAGATTCCTTTTCTATATTCCCAAAGCACCTTTACAAAACTCTGTCCATAATTATAGAACATCACATTGTGTTAAAAGTATTTGGTTCCTGCAATTTAAGATAATTGAAGTATAGGCTGTTTCTTTTATTCTCTTTGAATCTACAATACTTGCCAAACATTACATGTATTATTAAATCAAGTTGAATAAATAAATGAGGAAATGGCAACAAGAAGTGTCTCATTTAAAGGCCAAATTAGAGAAATTTTAGTAGCACTTTCTAGAATGAAAGAAGATAGAGTTAAAAGAAAGTTTCATAAACCCTGATGCCTACCCATAGCATCCAAATTTTGATGTTCAGGAGTTACTAGATTCAGTATAAATGTTCTCATATGTTGAAAAGCATTTTATTTAATACATCAAAAAACCCTGTGTCCTAAATTTTAATATAAAAGTATTTCAGCCCTGACCTGTGTGGCTTAGTTGGTTGGGCATTGTTCTGAAAAGCGAAAGGTTTCCAGCTCAATTCCCAGTCAGGGCACATGCCTAGGTTGTGGGTTTGGTCATACGGTGCAGATGAGAGGCAACTGATCAAGGATTCTCTCTTACATGGATTTTTCTCTCCTCTCTCTTCTTCTCTCTCTCTAAAAATAAATAATTTTTAAAAATCTTTAACAAAATTACCTTGAATGCCCCTCTGTTAATACCATTAGCCTTTCTGTTACAGCATAAATAAATGTGTGGGAAATGTCTGTTACTGAATTTTCAATGTGAAATTAAAAATTTCAAGGTCAATTCTCACAAATATAATGATTTGCAAGAATACCACCCATAAATGAATGATTTCTATCTGAGAATAATGATACTAGCCACCATTTTTTCTTTCCCAGTAAACATTTGTTTTTCCTTGTTTTACAATTATTCATGAAAACAAAAGAAAAAATAATTTCAGAAATTACCAAAGATTACAAAGCATGGCAGTTAAAAATCAACTTAGTTTTAAAAAGAACTAACTTGAGTTGTTGTAAAATGTAGTAGGGTGAGAAGTCTAAAGAAGCTCACTAACAATTAGTGGTTATACGTGTCAGAACACACATAATATTTTTTTCCCAGCAATGAGGCTGATTAATATTAGGTACTGAACTTTGTGGAATAATTCATTTCTTTATTCATATTTTTATCACTTAGATATTTTATAATATCTAGAATAATATGCAGAACGTGCCTACAGTGTTCCTGGCACACAGTAGGCATTTAATAAATAGCATCTGTCATTTTCACTGGGAGCGCCCTGTGTAAAAAGGCAATTAAGTAGTTTTCTCTAGCTTCCAAACATACCAAAAACTTACCCCTCACAAGGTGGCTAATTCTTAAACCTCAATTACGCAATCAAATCAGATACTCATGCCTCATTCCTTCAGCCACAAGAATACAAAAATGTCACCCATATCTTTTCCCACAGAGGGAAATCACAGAAACTTTTAAATCCTCTGCTGGGGCTCTCACTACCTTTTTTATTTGTTTGTTTGTTTGGTTTTTAATGCATTCTGCATTACAGCAGGAGCTTGACATTAAAGATTTGAAAGTCAAGGAGTTTATTTACTGTGTCTCAGATCCACAATTCAAATCAGCCCCTTCCATTACTTTTTCTTTTACCCCTGTTTCAACTACCCAGAAAAGCTTTTTAAACAAAGCAGTTCATTCCCTTCATCTTTCTTCTTTATCTCATTCCATGAAAGGTGTTTTCTAGAAAAAGGAGTTTGGAGAGAGGAGGCAGCCTTGCTGGCCTGAGTTAAGTCTGCGAAATGATGGGAGACAGTGGCACAATTCCCTCCTCAGGCTTCAGTGCTGTTCTGCTTGTTTATTTAAAAGATTATAATTCCCTCCTTGAATTAGATTCAAACAGAAGTAAAAGACTATTCATTGCAAAGGCATAGGTAAGTAATTTGGAGTTACATGTATCTATATATCTCTGATTATTATCTTTTAATGTCTGCTATTGTAAATCAAAACATTTGTTATTAACTTTTCTCATCCTTAGTGCAAGATTAGTACTAGGTAAATATAAAAGACCAAGACTATAATTGACTGAATCAATTCTCTGATAATAAAAGAATCAAAGCAAATAATAACTCTAATACTTGAGCTTCTATACTTAGAAATCACCAGTCTTCATTATACACTATGTGGAAAGATAAAGGGATTTTGGAAAAAAATAAAAAATTGTCAACATTTACTGATTTTTCAAAACAAACAACTAAGTACTAGATTTTTCAAAAGACCCTTTTATCTGTACTTTTAACATATTCCTTTGAGAAGTCTATGTAGTGCTGTGTCCTTTGCTCTCTTCCTTTTATGAAATTTTTTATTAGAATTTTTTTATTGATTTTAGTGAGAGGAAAGGAGAGAGAAACACTGGTTTCTCTCCAACAAACAACTGGTTTGTTGTCCCACTTATTGATGCATTAATTGGTTGCCTTTTGTGTATGCCCTGATTTTTTTTGGAGGGGGGGTCGAATGTATAATCTTGGTATATGGGGAGAATGCTGTAACCAACTGAGCTAACTGGTCAGCACTGATTTTGCAAATTTAAAATTTGTTTCCCATTTAGCAAGCAAGACACTACTTTTCCACGATTTTACAGAAAAAAAGGATGAGGTTTTTATCCTTTAAAAATTATCTTCTGACTTCTGGCCAAGATGGAGGCATAGGTAGACACACTGTGCCTCTTCACACAACCAAAATAAGGACAATAAAAAATTAGAGACAAAAATACAACCAGAACTGACAGAAAATTGAACTGCATGGAAGTCTGACAACAAAAGAGTAAAAATAGTCACATTCATCCAGACTAGTAAGAGGGGCAGAGTCGACAGCCCGAGGAGAGGGGTCACGGCAGGAAAAAGTGGTGGCTGGTGGACCTCAGGCACAGGGTGGCAGCAGGCAGAAATAAAGCCTCAAACAACAATTGAAAACACCTGTGGGGATTGAGGCGGCAGGAGAGACTCCCAGCCTTACAGGAGAGTTCACTGGAGAGACCCACAGGGTCCTAGAAGTACACAAGCCCACCCACTCTGGAACCAACACCAGAAGGGCCCAACTTGCTTGTGGGAAGCAGCAGAAGGGACTGAAATGCGAGAGAGAACGGAGCAAGCGCCATTGTTCCCTCTCAGACCCCTCCCCCACATACAGTGTCACAATCCAGCAACTGGGCTGTCCCACCCTGGTGAACACCTAAAACTCTGTCCCTCATACGTAACACGTGTGACCATACCAAAAAAAAAAAAAGGCTCAAATGAAGAACAGATCAAACCCCAGAGCCAATATATCTAAGCAACCAAGAGATAGCCAACCTAACAGATGCACAGTTCAAAGCACTGGTGATCAGGATGCTCACAGAATTGGTTGATTTGGTTGCAAATTAGATGAAAAAAAAATGAAGGCTACCCTAAGTGAAATGAAGGAAAATGCACAGGGAACCAATAGTGATGGGAAGGAAACAGGGACTTGAATCAATGGAGTGGACCAGAAGGAAGAAAGAAACCACCAAACAGAAAAGAATGAAAAAACAAGAATTCAAAAAAAATGAGGAGAGGCTTAGGAACCTCCAGTACATCTTTAAACATCCCAACATCCAAATTATAGGGTTACCAGAAGGGGAAGAGGAAGAGCAACAAGTGGAAAACTTATTTGAACAAATAATAAAGAAGAACTTCCCCAATCTGGCAAAGGAAATAGACTTCCAGGAAGTCCAGGAAGCTCAGAGAGTCCCAAAGAAGGTGGACCCAAGGAGGAACACACCAAGGCACATCATAATTACATTATCCAAGATTAAAATGAAGGAGAGGATTCTAGAAGCAGCAAGGGATAAGGGCACAGTCACCTACAAAGGAGTTCCCATCAGACTGTCAGCTGATTTCTCAAAAGAGACCTTCCAGGCAAGCAGGGGCTAGAAAGAAGTATTCCAAGTCATGAAAGTCAAGGACCCACATCCAAGATTGCTCTATCCAGCAAAGTTTTCATTTAGAATGGAAGGGCAGATAAAGTGCTTCTCAGATAAAGTCAAGTTCAAGGAGTTCATCATCACCAAGCCCTTATTATATGAAATGTTAAAGGGACTTATCTAAGAAAAAGAAGATAAAAAATATGAACAGTAAAATGACAACAAATGCAGATATTAACAACCACACCTAAAACAAAAGCAAACTAACCAAACAACTGGAAGAGGAACATGACCACAGAAATGGAGACCGCATGGAGGGTTATGAACAGGGGAATGGGAGGAGGAGAGGGGGGAAGGTACAGAGAATAAGTAGCATAGATGATGGGTAGAAAATAGACAGGGGGAGGGCAAGAATAATGTGGGAAAAGTAGAAGCTAAGGAACTTACGATGCATGGACATGACCTAAAAGGGGGAATGTGAGTGGAAAGGGGTGTGCCGAGTCAAGGGGAATGAAGGGGGAGAAATGAGGCAACTGTAATAGTGTAATCAATATAATATATTTTAAAAATTTAAAAAAAGAAAAAATTATCTTCTGGGACTTCAGGTCAAGATAGCAGTATAGGCAGACATGGCTCACCTCTTTGCACAACTACATCAAAATTACAACTAAAATATAGGACAACTGTAACTCAGAACCGTTGGAATTCAGTTGAATGGAAATCTGTCAACTAAGAAATTAAAGAAACCACATCCATCCAGACTGGTAGGAGGGGCACAGGCATGGACCAGGCTAGTACCAAACCACGAGTAGTGGATAAAAATTTGGAAGGGTTATCTCAGGAGTGAGGAGTCCCAGTCACACACCAGGCCACCCAGCCTAGTGTTCCAGTGCCAGGAAGATAAGTCCCCACAACTTCTGGCTGCAAAAACCAGTGGGGATTGAGTCAGTGAAAGAAACTTCTGGAACCCCAAACAATTCCTTTTAAAGAATCCACAGATAGACTCATCTACTCAGACTGACTCACTCACTCTGAGCTCCAGCACTGGGGAAGCAGCTTGAAAGGCATCAGTGGCATACAGGGAGAAAATGAACATGTTTGACATCAAGGCAATCAGAGGCCATTGTTCTTTTTCTAAACCCTCCACCCACAGAGCCACAGAGCCAGCAAGTTGATGCCATATCTGAGACTCCATCAACCTGGCTAACATTGTTTGACCTGCCTTGGAGAACCCCAGAGGCTCTGCCCCACCCAACTTACTGGCCAAACCAAGCTGCTTTTTGATATGGAATGGCTGGTCTTGGTTCATGCTGTACAACTTCCTAAATCTTTCCAAGCAAGCAATAGCTAGCCTCAGTGAGCTCCAGGTCTGGCACTAGCAGCAACCAGCCTATATTTACAGCATGGCTTTGCCTGGGAATCTCCAAGCCCAGTACAAGTAGCAATCATTTCAGGTTGCTTTATAGCTCAGGCAGGGTGGCCCCAGGCAAAACACAGGTGGTATCTGACCTTGGCCTGCAGCACCCAGGAAACCCCAGGACCAGTGCAACCAGTGGACAGCTACAGACCACACTGAAGCACCACCACCCTGCCTCTGCATAGCTGATCCTCTACAGAGGGTAGAGGTTGCTGGTCAGCGGTCATAAACAGTCCATGTAACCGAGTGGCCTGAGTAAATCCCATCCTTGATCTGCCAACAGCAACTAAGGTTCAACTACAAGAGGAGGGTGTGTACTCAGCTCACACAAAGGGTGCACCTTGAGTACCTAGCTTGGGGGACAGGGATGGCTGTACCACTGGACCCTATGGGACACCTACTACATTAGGTCACTCTACCAAGACAGGGAGTCATAGCAGCTCTACCTAATACATAGAAACAAACACAGGCTGCCAAAACAAGAAGACAAAGAAACATGGTCCAAATGTAAGAACAGAGCAAAACTCCAGAAAAAGGGCTAAATGAAATGGAGATAAGCAATCTGTCAGGTGCAGAGTTCAAAACACTGGTAATAACAATGCTCAAGTAACTTAGTGAGGACCTCAAAAACATAAAAAAGATCCAGTCAGAAATGAAGGATACACTGGTTGAAATGAACAATTTACAGGGAAACAACAGTAGAGTGTATGAAACTGAGAATCAAATCAATGAGTTGGAATGTAAGAAAGAAGAAAAAAAAAGCAATCAGAAAAAGAAGAAAAAAGAATCCAAAAAAAATGAGGATAGCATAAGCAGCCTCTTAAACAACTTCAAGAGGTCTGACATTCACATCATAGGGGTGACAGAAGGAGAAGAGAAAGAGTGAGAAATCAGAAATCTATTTGAGAAAATAGATTTTGAAAAAATAATGAAAAACTTCCCTAACTTGGTGAAGGAAATAAACAGGGAAATTCACAAAACGCAGAGTCCCAAACAAGATGGATGCAAAGAGACCCACTCTAAGACACAACATAATTAAAATGCTAAAGATAAAGAAAGAATCTTAAAAGCAGCAAGAAAAAAGAAGTTGGTTACCTACAGAGGAGTTCCCATAAGACTGTCAGCTGATCTCTCTAAAAAAATTTTACAGGCTAGCAGGGATTGGCAAGACATATTCAAAGTCATGAAAAGCAGAGACCTACAGCCAAGATTTGTCTACCCAGCAAGCCTATCATTTAGAATTGAAGGACAGATAAAGAGCATCTGAAACAAGAAAAAAACTAAGCGTTCATCATCACCAAAACATTATTATATGAAATGTTAAAGGGACTTGTTTAAGAAAAAGAAAAAGATAAAAATTATGAACAATAAAATGATGAAAATACTTATCTATCATCAATTGAATCTAAAAAACAAGCAAGCAAGAATACCAGACACAGAATCATGGATATGGAGAGCATTTTGATAGTTGCCAGGTGGGAGGGGGTTGTGGGGGAATGGGTGAAGAGGTGAGGGGATTAAGGAACACAAATAGGTAATTACCGAATAGCCATGGGGACATGAAGTATAGTACAGGAAGGGGAGTACCCAAAGAGCTTGTAGACATGAGCCATGGACAGGAACGATGGTGGGAGACATGAACAATCCTGAGGGAGTAGGGGGTACTGGGAGGAGGGGGGCAAAGAGGGAAAAATCAGGACAACTGTAATAGCACAATCCATAAAATATAATTAAAAAATATTTTCTGATCATCCTCACATTAGAAAAGATCATCAGACTAAGATTATTTCCCACCCCTTTCCTTCCTGAACCTAGTTTGTTCATTCATTTTTGTCATATGAGATGGTGTTGGGTTTTTCCTTCCTTTCAGTTTTCTGTTATTCCAATTGCTGTTCCACCACTTACTTAGCAGGGTTACAGAACACAAACAATTTGTCCACCCAGGGCTGGCAGAGCCAAGCACGAGGCACCAGGAATCTCAGTGGAGAAAAATGGGCCATTTTATTATGAATGGCACCATCCTGGAGAACATGAAGCTAATGCTCAAAAGCCTGAACTCCATGAGGTGTGATAGGTTACAGATTATACAGGCCAAAATCACAAGACACTGTCTGTCAGGGTTTTGGGGTCATTCTGGGATCTGATTGGTGGAGGTGAGATAAGGGCGAGGAATCATTTCTTCAGGTCTTGAGAACAACTCTGAGGTCTTTCTGGGTATCCTTCTGTCTAGTTTCATGGGAAAGTAGCCAGGGGGTTGATCCACTTTAGAGCTCAGGAACTGAAACATAACTTGGGTCAGGATGCTATTTTTAGCTGACCAGAGGTCCAGATCACATGACCACTAGTCAGGTCCGGCTTTGTCTTCTGATGCCTTGAGGAAAGGCTTGGTCTCTGCAGCAGGGAGGGAGAGGGAGAGAGAGTGTGAGAAGAGAATTTCTAGACTTAGGATTTAAAACTAAATTTCATCAAAGTCATAAGGAGTGTCAGTTTCAGTGGAAGCATTTTTCTTTGGAAACGCTTAGGAAAAACATATCGGCTTCTTTGTTTGTTTTAGCTTGGGAGTCCATAAGAAAGAACCCACTGCTTAGTCAGCAGCCCATTCCAGGGTTAGATTATGGGAGGATGGCAGACCCAGACAGGTGGCAGTTAGCTCTCCATGGCCTTGTTCAAGGGCAGAGCATAAATCACAGCAGCAGGGCAACAACTCTGCATGGTGGACCAGTTTTTCTACGGAAACCAAACAAAGGCACTTCAGTCTCTGGTATGCCATTTTGTTTTCTGGAAGGAAAAAACCACACCGCATGACCAAGGGAGATAGTATCACCCTCTTAAACAGCCGCTGTGTTCCCTTGAATCAGATATCACAAACATTTGCATAATGTCAGAACACTCTGTAGGAGAGTTACCGGCCTGCGTTGTCTATTGGTGATGAGGAACAAAACATAATTTTGAACTGATGTAGAATATTTGACTATCTTACATTACAAAGAATACTGACTGCACACTGGGTGGTTTTATTCAAGCTTCCTGTCAGTAACTAGGTTAAACTATTTAAATATGCATTAATATTTTGGTCAAGTAGACAATTGTGCTTGTTTTTCTTTTTAAGAAAAATTTTTAGGTGACTAGGAAAAAGATAGAACCTTATTGTTGGTTGCAGTTGAAAGCAAATAAATCCTATCTTTGCTTTGGGAATGCTCAACTGCGATGAGCTAAGTGTGCCCTCTATGCCTTCTGCCTAATTGTACCTACTTCCATCCCCAGAGACCATGCTGACGCCTGCGGAGATCAGCCTTTCCCAGTCTCCGGCCCCCTCCTGGTTCCCTGATGGAATATTCAGGCCTTTGTCTCAGTCTCAGCTTTTCCTTCCCGCGGCATCATACCCAGCCCACTGAGTCTTGCACCCTAATGTTGAGTTGGATACCAAATCCCTTGTATTCTGGTCAAGAAAGTAAGTCATGAGCCACTTTCTTGGCCAGAAAATATATATCTACTATGTTGAACAAGCATATCTCAAAGATTATGATCAAAATGTAACCTTATTGTTGTCCACCAAGGCCTCTAAAATTGACCAGGGGTAGAGAGAAACTAATTACCCCTGATCTTGATTAAGGAAAACTGTTAAAAACTTGGAACTAAGGCAAGAGGATGGCTACAGGTTCTTTCTGTGTGCTACCGGAGTAGTGCCTCACTTGCCCACCCAAGGGTCACTTAATTGTCGAGAGGAATATGCCATTTGTTACTCATTTGGGCCCACATTTTTTGATATTGCATGTTAACTTTTAGATTTTTGTCCAGCAGAGACGCAAATTATTTCTGTCTGATAGAAAAAAAATTCACAAAGGCTCCGGTGTTATTGCCCTGTAGGAGTTTAGCCATTTTAGTTGCTATTGTGTCAGTCTTCCAATATTTTGTCCTCATTCAGTTCCCACAAATACTCAGTTTCTCAAATGCTCATTGAATCAGCATTGACATCCTTCTGGGTCTCTCTTCAATGACAAATAAATCTTGACAGTTATTCTAGCTTCTAGGAGAGTCATGTATTTATCTTTTGAAAATTATATATTGCCACCCTACATGAAGACTTAGGCAGGCATATCTTTTTTGAGAACTCTCAAAAAAATAAAAGTCCTGCAGTCACTTTTGGTAAAAAAAAAATAGTTTCAATTCAGTAAGTACAATGTCCAATCTTGTTTAACTGTCTAAACTCTGAACTTCTCTTCTCCAGCCTGGGCCAGCCTCAGGACCAAAGTCTGCAAGGGGGGGTGGAGTGTGATTCTTCTGCTCTATTGTTTTGATACTCACCAGGTGATTTGCTGTTTTGGATTCCACAAGGGTCAAAGGTGAGCAGGGTATGTGGAGAGAGGTAAGGCAATCAGCCAGGCTTGCTTGGCATGGTGGCTTCATACTCTATACCTGAAGCCAACAGTTTGTACTGACACTACCTCTGCTAGGCCCTTCTTTCATGCAGGTCCCTTGACCTGGGCAGACAAAAATTTGTTGGATTTCTTCATCAGTCCTTGGGCAGTCAGGGGTCTACCTCAGCTTCTTTCTGCAAAAGATCTCAGTCCACTCCATATGGCTCTATTGGGCAAGACCCAATATAACTCAAGCCATTGGTCCTTGAGAAGACATGTAGTTTGACCCATAAAACTCTGGGAGTGTGGGATGATCCTACCAGAGCTGCCCTCTCCTGCCTCCCTCTCACTGTATAGATTTCCTAGGTGGGAATGAGGTGTCTGTCCAGAACCACTTTAAGCTTTCTCATATGTGAGTCAGGCACTGGTACTCTGTGTCTCCAAATTTAGGCAGTTTTCTGAAATGATAGTTTTTAAGTTTGTAGTTAGAAGTTCATAGCTCCCCATTCAAGGTGGAAGTTGGGTCAAGGCCGGTGGCCTCTCCCAAGTAATCTCTTCCCCAACCCAACTCCTGGCCTCTTTATATGGTTTTCAGCTGACTGTGGACGACTTCTGGGGTCCATTTCCTTTGTAAGTCTGCGTACGGCGCTGGTGGTATGGGGGGCTGTCTCTCTCTAACTTGGGTACTGTGTTTATGGCTTCACTCAAACTGAGTTAGAAAGAATCTCATCCTAATTTCCTGTTACATTTACATTTAAGTTTACCAGAAATAAGTAAATACAGGAAGAGAGTCACAACCATATCAGGAGAAGTGTTGGGATGAAACGCACCCAGCAAACAACTATCTTCTCAGTCCAGGAGTCAAGCTGGTTTTGAAATATAAAGGCAGAAGCTTTATGAATATGGCCATTATTCAGCAAAAGGCATACCTTTTTCCTCCATACATGTATGGTAGATATATGTGCACGCCGACAGCCATATTTGTCGTGGGCTTGGCATGTTACATCCAACTCCACCTCCATCTTCTCAACTTTCATTTCACATTTATGTACTGACTTAACAAGCAGGCGTTGTGCTAGGTGCTGAGGTATACAGTGGTGAACTGAACAATTGTGCCCGTAACTTTCCAGAAGCTTCAGGATACTGAGCATGTGTCATGTTTTATCAAATTCTCATCCCCCTCTCCTCCTCCTCCTCACTCACGTTTCACTTGGAGAATTCTTAAGTAACTGAATGGGTTTTCACAAGCTTCTGACTTTTTTTTAGTTTTAATTATTTTTTTGTTTATGCTGTTACAGTTGTTGCCACCGTTTCTCCCTTTTCCCACTTCCACCCAGCCCCACCTGCTCCCCATCCCAAGTCAGTCCCCTATTGTTGTCTGTGTCCATGGGCTGTGCATAAATGTTCTCTGGTTAATCCCCTCACTGTCCTTCATCCTGTTCTCCCCTCCCCTTGGCCCCCTTTCTGGCAGCTGTCAATCTGTTTTATGTATCTAAGTTTCTGTTACTATTTAGTTTGTTGGTTTATTGTGTTCATTAGATGTCACATGTAACTGATGTCATGTGGTATTTTTCTTTTATTTCTTCAGGTCCATCCATGCTCTTGCAAAAGATAGGCATTCCTTCTTTCTTTCTGCTGAGTAGTATTCCATTGTGTAAATGTACCACAGCTTTTTTATCCACTCATCTACTGATAGACACTTAGGCTCTTTCCAAATCTTGGCAACTATAAATAGTGCTGCTATAAACATAGGGGTGCATATCTATTTTTTTTTTTTGTATTGGTGTTTCAGGATCCTTGGGGTATATTCCCAGAAGTGGGACTGCTAGATCAAAAGGCAGGTCCATTTTTAATTTTTAAAGGATATTCTATATTGTTTTCCACAGTGGCTGCACCAGTCTGCATTCCCACCAACAGTGCATTAGGGTTCCCTTTTCTCCACATCCTTGCCATCACATGTTGTTTGTTGATTTATTGATGATAGCCATTCCGGCAGGTGTGAGGTGATATCTCATGGAGGTTTTAATCTGCATCTCTCTGATAATTAGTGATGTTGAGCATTTTTTCATGTTTATGGGGAGCTTTGTATGTCCTATTTGGAGAAGTGTCTATTCAAGTCTTTTGCCCATTTCTTAATTAGGTTGTTTGTCTTCCTGGCTTTGAATTGTATTAGTTCTTTGTATATTTTGGAGATTAAACCCTTGTCAGATATATCATTGGTGAAAATGTTCTCCCATACTGTGGGTTCCCTATTTGTCTTGCTGATGGTTTCTTTAGCTGTACAGAAACACAAGCTTCTAAATTTTCCCCCAACATGCCCTTGCTTCTCCTCATATTGTGTTTTCTTGAGAATCATGACTCTCACACACTAGACTAATGCTGAAAATGGTTACATTTATTACTTCTTCCTTTGCATCCTTGGGTCTGTAGTAGAAAACCACTCACTTTGTAATTAGTCCTGGATTGGAAGGCCAAATCTATTATTTATTATTAGCTGTATGACTTGGGCAATTTACTATCTCTCTGAAACTTGGTTTATTTATCCACATATGGGACTAATACTGTCCAGCTTCAGTCATTGTACTAATTAAGATGATGTTTTCAAAATGCTAGCATGGAGTGGATACTCCACTAAGTGAATTCTCCCAGGAGTTTCCTTTCCCTTCATCTTGCTTTGAAGCACATCTCCCAGTTTGGGTATAGGGCCTAGTTCTTAAAACTAAAAGTCATTCTTTGTATTTCCCACTAGGAGCATGAAATTATCCACTCTTGTTTTACACAACAGAATTATGGTTATGGATTTACTCACATTCTAAACAGCTGCTTAAATAATAATGCCACTTCATAGACATGAACCTGATTGACTACTCTGCTGTTTCTTATCTGTTCTCCCACTGTACCCTTTCTCCTGAGCATTTCTTTAGGATGCTTATGAGGAATCACATCTTTAGAGACCATTACTTTGCTTCTTAGAATGGAGTAAATAATATATTTAGCCTTTAATCACAAAGTCAGCTCAGGATTTGTTCAACAAACATCTCATGTGTGATAATTTGTGACCAGTTATTGATTAAGTTGGATTTCTTAAGGGGGAGATAGAAAGTACTATGATAGTCACAAGGCATTGTTATAAGAACATGCAACTTGATTGCCTCAGTGCTTCCTGGTTTCAAGTCTAAAGCATAATCAGAGTCAGAGATTGTTAACTCCCACTGCACCCTAGATTAACATCAAATTGATCTAGTTTTTCAGGCTATCCCTCATTCATTTCTTATTCTCCGCTCAACTCACCAAGACTCATTTAGCACTTTATGTGGGGAACAACGAGATTCATGGACTCACCATAGGACTGACAAGAAATCGATAACTTTGAATATTATGCATTTAATGCCACTAGTCATCAAAACAAAAGTTACAGCTGTTCTCACTGGCCTTTGGCAGAAACCAGAATCCTTGTAACAAGACAAATGGGCAACTGTCAAAGGCATTAGAGATCACCTAGGGTCAATATGATATTTGATTTTCTAATTGATTTTAAAAAATCATTAAAATCTTTAAAAAAATAAATGTAAGAGCATCATCTTAAAACCAATAAAAGATAGTTAGTCTTGTTAAAGTGAGAGTGGGGGACCCAAAGCTGCACCCATTCGGCCCTCCCTTTTCTGAGTTACTTGTGAAGACCCCACGTGCTGTGCAGGTCATGGCCTGAAAACTACTAACCTAGGTCAATCCATTCATTATGCAGAAGAGGAAATTGAGGCTCAGAGACATTTATTCAGATCCTACCCAAGGTTTTCTGGTTTTGTTGTTGATGTCATTTACATCATTCTGTCCCTTTGCATGATGGCTAAAAGGAGCTAATGGGCCAGGTCTAGGATAAGGCAAGTAAGGTGTCTAGGGTGCAAAATTGGAGGAGGCGCTCCCTCTCAGGTCTGTGCAAGTGTTGACTTTGCACTTGTAGAACATTGAGAGAGCTGCCTTGAATTTTGAGTTCTAATTGTCTTGTCTGCCTCTCTAACCCCCATCTTGCCTTTGCTTATAGTTAACATAGAGTCCTGGCTGGTGTTGCTCAGTTAGTTGGAGCATTGTCTCATAAAATGAAAGGCTGTGGGTTCAATTCCCAATCAGGGCACATGCCTAGGTGGTGGGTTTGATCCCCAGTCAGGTGCCTATGAAAGGCAAATGGTCAATGTTTCTCACCCTTTCTCCCTTATCCTCTCTCTGGGATCAATGAGTATGTCCTTAGGTGAGGATAAAAAATAACAATAAAAAATAGAAAATATAAGTACATATACTTAACAAATATGCCATGTCCTCCCTCTACTTCTTGTTGTTTCTTGCCCCTTTTTCTTTGTCTTCCCTGTTGGGCCGTGATTCTTGGAGATCAAGAGCAATATCTTTCATCATTGTATTCCCAGAGTTTGGTTTAGTATTGGGAAATAATAGCTACTCAATATCAATTTAATGGACAGATATGTGGGTGTCTTTTATGAAGGCTTTTCTGACATCTCAGATTCACCCTGATCTCTTCATTCTCTGAACTCATAACATATTATATGAATAACTCAGTTCACATATAATCATGTATGATGACATAACTTTTATGTTTATGTAACTCTTGTACAGCAATTTAACTTTCAAATGTTCCATCTTTATGCTCAATTAGATTTTAGTTAGTTAAGAGCAAAAGACAGTTTTTAAATTCTGTCAACATGTAGCAGAAGATTCTACACACTGGCGGCAATGCAGCAAGTGGTTCTTCACAACATGAATGAGGGATGAATAAATAAATATGAATCAATAAATGGCATTTTCTCAGTTGAAAACAGAGTTTATAAAGTTTGGTAACTGTTTTAAGTACTAGCTCACCTACTAACTAGCTAAGTGACTTTGCACAAATCATTTTATCTCTTTGGCCTCTGAACATTTCAGCCCATATTTCAAGTCCCCTCCAACTGTATCATCAGGCTTCTCTATGCCTGTTCAACATAATTTATCTCAACTTCTAGACCTTTGGCCTCAATCTATAGTGGCTAGTTAGTACAGCCCAGGGGCCTTTTCAAAAGTTTCCATCTGTTTTTGTACTGGAACTTTGTGAAAAACAGCTGAGACGGTGGGCCATGTCCTCCAGTGCCTGGCTTCCTTCTCCCACTCCTTCAACATTTGTTCTGCCTAAGCACTTACTGCAGGGCACCATGCAATAACGGCAGACATAACAACAATATTTTCATTACTGACTACTACTGTGTCAGGGATTGAATTATTTTGTACATGTCATCTCTGCTAAAATAACACGATTAGGTAGATATGGGTATTATTATCTCCTTTTACAGACAAGGAAATCAAGGCTCAGAGAATTAAGAAATTTGCACAAAGTTATACAGCTAGCAAAAGTCAGAGCCAGGTGTTGGAGTTGGTCATTGAAAGGATGGAACTGCTAGTTGACCTGCCAGATGGACCTGGGCAATTGGAGGCTCCTCATTCCCTACCCTCGTCCTTGGACTGTAGGTTTCAGTTGCCTTCCCTGCACTAGAAGCTGCCTTAAGGACAAACCTTGAGAGAACAATGTGTTGTTGAGACCATCTGGACCCAGTTAAAGTCTCCGTATAAACTTGAAAGCTTCTGGTGGGCGGGTGCAGAGATCTACTTCTCTTGTGGCCTCCCAAGGCAAGCCTCCTTTGGAGTGGTCTGCCTTGTTCATTGGTCTCTCCGTGTCCCATGTATGCATGTGTGGGGGTGGTATATAGATTTCACCCAGGGAACCCGTGAGGGTTCAAACCAATCCCAGGATTCAACCAGCTAGTATGACTCCAAAGCTTTTGATCTTAACCATTATACCTTGCCAGTTCTCAAAAATGACAGTGCGCTGTGAGGAATGCAAATATGTTAAAGATCCAGTGTGTGCACCACAAAGTTGACTGTTTAGTGTGGTACATCAGAGATGCACACCAATCACTGTCCTATAAGGCAGTGTGTGTGAAAAGTACTGGAAAAGTCACCCTATGGTGCAGCCAGTGTTAGAGTTGGGAGAGGCCTTCCCAGGAACTATGATACTTTAGGTTTTGAAATACCAGTAGTATTTTAATGGGTATCTGAACCATTCAAATTTACATGTAATTTTATTCTGATGTGGATGGTTTACTTCATTTTATTTTTATTGCCCTTTGTTTCAATTAGATAATTTTTTAAAGCAAGTTTCACATCTATACATCTGTATTTCCCAATATCACTTAGTACAGTGTAATGCACACAGTAAATGATAAACAAGTTGTGATTATTTATCATTTACCTAAAGATAAAACTGATTCACAAAATCAATTAAGTCAGGCTTCCTCACAGTGCATTGTACTAAACATCATTCTCTCTTAAATGTTCTCATGGCAGACTGCGCTTAGCCTTTCATCACATTCACCAACTTTCAAATATGAGTTTTGTGTGTGAGTCTTCTCTACTAGACTATAAATCCCATGAGGACAAGGACTGACTTTGTCCTACATAACAATGAATCCTGGGTGCTTGCAACATGTTCACAGAGTGTTAAATAAATATTTTATTGACTGAATGAAATAGATTTTTTGAGAGTATGTTTATTAAGATGGGGATAGTGAAACATGGAAAGGCTTAGGATAGAAGGAGCAACAGGAGAGAGCCTAGTAAAGTAGGTCTTTGAAGGGCTCCCTCAAAAAAGGGATACCTGACCCAGTGGGTTTAGAAAATGCTGCATATTAAACCATCCTCTCGAATATTCCCAGTTGTCCATCAGCAAATATACTTTCCAAGAATCATGCAGTAAAGAAATCTGCTTAATATTGACTATATAGTTAATTAAACTAAATTGACTGAAGAGCCACTCCTCCCCTTTATTCCCTGCAAAACAATCTATTAATATTCTGTGAAATCACTGTGGAGCAGTCACTCTTCAGAAAGCCATTTTGGGGGGAATCTGGATGCAGCATCTGCCATACAACGCTGTTACAACTACACATTCCAGGAAATATGCTCTGTTCTTGATCCTTTTCCAGCCAAAGGGACTGTGAATTCTGAAAGATGCAATCCAGGATGATAGCATCCTAAGGCAGTCTTGTCATCTACCTAGAAGAGGCAGCTCTGTGCTCTAATTCCTCAGCATGTAACCATCAAAGTCTTTTATTTAACATAGCCTGATGAAGGGGGATTATTTTATTTGTCCGCCTCTGATATTTAGCTACTAGCCTCACATTTCTTTATAAGGACTGGGAAAACTAATTTCACAGGGCTCACAGACTAATTATAAAGATCGGAAGCAATGTCTTTGAAGAAAGTTTAAATGAGTTAAAGTAATTTTCTTTATAGAAAATGCACATACGAAGGAAGAGCACACCTAACGAGAGAAGATTCAGCTTGCTACATGAAGCAGGGCTGTGTGCGGGCCGCCTGGTTTTTCATCACTGTACGCCTGTAAGAGCAGAGGCTGTTCCAGTTTAATGCTTCCCTCAGGTCCCTCGTTATCTCTGATTCCAGGACCTCTGCCAGCAGTCATTCCCTGCCTCCGTAACAATATCAAAGCTATACTCACTCCTTTAAAAATACTTATATTAAATAAATGCTTGCTATGTATCAGGCAATGTTCCAAGTGCATTTCATGCATCTTTATTCATTCATTCAGTAAATATTTTTCAAGTGCCTCCTGTGTGCCGGGTGAGCCCACCCTTGGTGTTGGGAATATATCAGCAAACAATACAGACCAAAAAAATCTTGCCTTGTGGAACTTACACAATAGTAAGCAGGGACAAATAATAAACAAAAACAATAAGTAAATTATATAGCATGTAGACAGGTGATAAATGTCGTGAAAAATACAGAGCAGAGAAAGTGGAGAGAGTGTATGTGTATAAGGGGGTGGTGTGAGCTGTAACCTTAAATAGGTTGGTCAGGGTGGACCTCACTGAGCAGGTGATGTTTGAGCACAATGTGAAGCCCCTGAGCAAGCTGATGATGTGGGTATTTCAAGGAAGAAAGTATTGGCCAGAAGAAACCATCAGCTTAAAAGCTCTAAGTCAAGAATGTGTTTATTGAGTTGGAGAAACAGTAAAGAAGTCAGTGTGGCTGGGCACTGGGGTTTGGGGGCACTGATTCCGTAGGGCCTTCTGACCATGATAAGGACTTTAGCTTTCACCTGAAATGGAGTAGGGCGCCATGGAGGACTTTGAGCAGAGGTGTCATGTCTGACTTACCAGTGTGCTTCAAAAGAATCACTCCAGCTAGGAGGATGAGAGCGGAAGCAGGCTAGTGCATTAGAACGTGATTCTTATTGTGTAATAATGCAGGTGAGCAAAGATCAGGGCTCAGAGCAAATAATAATGGACCTGGTAAGAAATGACCAGGGACTGGATATCTATTCTGACACAGAGCAACGGGGTTAGCTGGAAGTGTTTGTGAGAAAGGAAAGAGGGAACTCAAAGATGACTCTAAGACTTATTAATGCCCACTAATCTTTACCACCAGGGAGATTATATTATTATCTCTATTTTCTGGATGAGAAAACTGAAGCTTAGAGAGAGATGAACTTTAGGTTATTTAGGTAGTAAGTAGCAGAGCTGGGATGCAAACCCGGGGTTGTTCGAGTCCAAAGGCTGGGCTTCTTAACCGGGTTGCACAGCACCTTGAAGCATGTGGACTGTTACTGTGAACTCTGCTCTTAGATCTTCGAGAAACTGATTCCAGGTGTGTTTTCTGGTTATTTAACACCTACTGTGAAAACCAGTCTCCATTAACATGTATCCATGCCTTAAACCCTAACTCCTTAGTGACTATATTCCTGTCCCCACCCTCTTTTCTCAGAATCTCCCACTTCTGAAGCTTGTTGCCCAACTTTCTTAATCTCCCCGACCACCGAAACATCCACAATTGGCTTGATTTTCCTCCAGACCTTGGACTCTGTTTGGACCTCTGCCACAAGCTTTCCTTTCTCTGCTGGCATAGCTTCACATTCCAGAGCTATTTTCTAATATTTGTCCTCTTAGACCACTTTAGGTTAATTGACTCCTGACTACTTAAAGTTAAAACCATATAATTCTCCACCAGGATGAGGGGAGCATGTGATAGGGAGACAGCTGATTCTGTAGGACTTTCTGTGCTGACAGCGACCTTGAGTCTCTCTATTGTTGCCAGTCATGGTGGGAGAGAAAGGTATGGCAACAGCAGTTTGCTTGGAGGCTCCAGGCAGAACAAATTGTGATCCTTTGGAGAATTACACCGGCCCTGAAGGACATCTTCCCCAAGGTTTACCTTCTCCAACCTGAGCAACTTAGTGTCTTCTTTTATCTCCCTTTGCAGCTTCAAGCAAACTTAACGTGAGCCAACAGCATTGCCTTAACAGCCAGCATGGAAATTCCTCCTACAGAGGAAACTGTCAACACTGGGGAAAATGTTTTGATATGTGCTTATGGGGCAGAAGATGAGTCCTCCAATGGCTGGGATGTCAGCTGGCACCCAGGTCTCAGAGGAGGGTGAAGCTGCCAAGCACAATGGAGAGAAAGTGATGCTTCTGGTGTGATGGCAGAGGATGCAAAGGGAAAGAGCAGAGGTGAGCAGAGATAAACAGAGAGGGACAAAGGAGAGGGAGATAAAGCCATCAGATTGGAAGAAGGCTGTTCATTCAGGGCACCACAATCTATAATCGCCAGCAAAATTGCTCATCCCCAGAAAGCTTGGTGTGAATGAGGGTTGTTGTGGATCCAAAGAAGAGGCTTGTGGCCTTTATTATGTTGAGGTGCTTTCCTTCCATACTATTTTATTGAATCTTTAATCATAAATGGATGTTGTATCTTATCAAGTGCCATTTCTGCATCTATTGATACGATCCTTATCCTTTGTTTCGTTAATGTGATATATTATGTTGTTGATTTGTATATGTTGAGCCATCCTTGTGCTCCTGGGAAGAGCCCCACTTGATTGTGATGTATTATCTTTTTAATGTATTGATCTAGAAGTGTCACTTGAAACCTATATGATCTTGTGAACCAATGTCATCCCAATAAGTTTGGGTTAGGGTTTTCGTACTGTGGGAGAGAGTCATTGTGTGGAGGAGAAAGAACTCAAGAAATACAGGAGGATTTTTGGGTACCACTGGTCACCAAATTCAGGGGTTCTATGAAATTTCATCTAGATCTCATAGGCAAGGAGGTTTCCAGTTGATAGCAGCCTTATTTCTATGGTACCTCAAATGAATTTAATCTTCTTCCATTTATTTTATTATCTGTGCCTGAAAACACTCCAGTTCCAACATTTTTTTTTTTTACTCAATAATAGTTCAGCAGTTTCCCTAGGATCATGAAATTTAGGTAATTTCCTGACAATAAGAATAGTTCAATTAAGAGTGACTAACATTTACTAAGCTTCTCTTACCAAGTCAACAAAATATGAGATGTGATTTTGATGAGTTTATGATCAGATTGATTTTAACATAGCAAAGAACATAGGTAGTTCTTCCTATTTAACAACAAAATAAAATTCAGTACATTCTATAAAAAATAAGCAATTCAGTAAAAAATGTAGTCAGACTAGTTTTGCATCACACATCTTAAACATTTAACTGACTTTTGTTTTCTTAGTAATTGTAACATTGTGTGATATTCAGGAGGATTTTTCCCATTTCTTGTTGATGATAACGAAAGTATTTATCATTTATAAGTACAAATGTTGACTTATACACCAGGCACTTTATAGAATTACCTTGTTTAACCCTACAACAACAATGTGTAAATAATTAGCTAATTAAGCATTCCTCTTAAATAAAGGGTCCAGCAGAAGTAAGGTTTGTTTGAGTGTGGTTGGTAGGGTATGTGAATGTCTCGCATGAGATGGACAGCAATTGGAACATTTCACCTAAAATGTCATATGGTGTGCTTGAGTGTGATATTGTTATGTCATAGAATTATATGCTTATGATTTTGTAATAAACATGGGGTGCTATTTATGCCAGACACTGTCTATGGGAAAGTATGACTCAGAGAAATTAATGATTCAACCAAGGTCATACAACCAGTAAGCAGTGGAAGCAAGATTTAAATACATAGTTGACTTCCAATTGAAGCACAGATTTTCTATTTTTATAGCTCCCAATATCTAGGATTGTCCTTGTAGAAATGCCATGGACTTAATATTGCTAACTATTGTCAAACCAAAATGCAAATTCTCCATGTTTTTGAAGGGACAGGGAACAAGGATTAAAAACAATTCTCTGTTTGTTCGTATTGGAGCTACAACCTCTGCTTGTGCTGCATGTCCCCCCACCCCCTGCTTCGATTAGAACACTTTAGCATTTAATGACACTTGTCTCCTTCAAAGCATTTTAATTCTCCTATCTCTCTTTAATATACATTTTATGCCCAGGTTACTAAGTGAAGTATATTATATTGCTGAAGCTTTTCCTGGTTCTTATCTAAGGCTCCAGTAGGTTTGGACATTCTCCATGTGACCTGGAAATTTCTCTAGAGCCAAATTTGTGGTATCTGGCCTAATTATATGGAAAGTTCCCCTTATGTGGGTTTCCTCAGATATTTATATCCCTTGATTTCTGCCTACTCTTTATCTTCACTTTTTGTATCCCCCACTGTGTGCAGATGATGTTTTATTGAGTTGTACACTTGAAACCTGTACCCCATTTAATTTAAATACTTTGTGAAAAAAGAAAGAATATCTAGATGCAAGTGGAGGGTAGGAGACCATCTGCTTTCTAACTAGTGTGCTGGGCAGTGTCAGGGCGGGAAAGCGGCTGCACGGAGTCTAATACACCCTCAATCAGACAGTGTGTACCTGGGTCCTGCACAGTGGCTGGCACACAAAAAACCATGCAGTAAATATTTGTGGAATCAGTGAAAAAGTTCCCCACTGTGACTAACTTTCAGTTTTTATAACCACATGAAAAACAACAAAAACCATCTCAGTTTACTTAAGGTACCAACAATACAAAAAGCTTTCCAAAGCTCGTAATAACAGTTTCTCTTGCTATTGCAGTCAATCTTAAAGAGGGAAAGAGAAGGCAAAAATGAGGTGGGAGCCTAGCAGCCCTGGCACTGAAACATTAATGTTTTGACATATTTGTTTCAGATCTTTTAACTTAAAAATTCATTGATTATACAGGTGTAACTCCACTTGTACTCTACCATGCAATTTCTCACTTCTGTGCCCGGAGGTAGCAACTGTACTTAGGTTTGTGAGTCCTCTTCCCTCTCCTGGTTTTACCCATGTGCTGCTCTGTGTTTTCATCAGTAGATGGGAATGATCTGGATGTTTTTAGTGTTCATGGTGACAAGAGGTATACTTGTCTTACTTGCTTTTCTCCCCCACTCAATTTTGCTTTATAGATTTACCCACACATATTCATGTCATTATTTTCAATTAATTTTACCTATGAAATAACTTTCTATTACATGATATACCTTAACTTTTTAAACCCTCTTCTGTTTATAGGCAGGAAGGTGAAGTTCAACATTTTGCTGTCATCAAGAAAGCTTCAGTAAACTTCCCCGTACACATTCCCTTATACATTTGTGTTAGATTCCCCTAGTTCAAACAACAGAATTTATCTAGAGATAGGAATTATGGATTGTAGAATGTGCAGGCATATCTTTATTTAATTTAAAATATGTTCCCATGGACAAAAACTAGGGGGGATGGAAATGGGAGGGAGATGGGGAGGGCTGGGGTAGTGAGCTGGGAAGGGAGTAAAAGAAAACTGTACAAGAACAACAACTAAAATAAAAAAAAAACATGTTCCCCAGATTTATTGACGCATTATTGACATATAACATTGTGTAGGTTTAATATATACAACATGTTGATTTGGTAGGCTTGTGTATTACAAAGGGATTGCCACCAAGTTGAAGGAGAGTACGTGACCACTGGCAGGCTTGTGAGCTGGACCCAGGCAATAGAAAGCTCCTCACCCCTTCCCCTGTCCTGGGAGTGTACATTCTGCCAACCATTCCTATAGCTAGAGCCATTCCAAGGACAGAACCCTGAGAGAGGAAGTTGTTGTTAAGGCCACCTGGATGGTATACGTGACTGAACCCTTTCAAGGCCTATGTATACATTTTTAAGATTCTGATGGGCAAGTGCAAAGATCTCGTTGTCTTGAGGCCATCCGAGACAAATCTCTTACGTAAGTTTCTTTGCTTATTAAACCCGCCGCCTATCTGTCTGGAGTGGTCTGCCTCTTTCTTAAATCTCTCCTTGCCCTTTGTGCACCGCGGCCAGTTTCAGATTTCACCCAGGAAGCTCCTGAGTTTCTGAACCAACACATCCTGGTTTTAGTTAGCATCTCTGTCATGACACTTAATTACCATTTTGTACGTGTGTGTGTGGTGAGAACATTTAAGACCCATTTTCCTAACAAGTTTTGGATAAGTGAATAAAGATGTGGTATAAATATTCAATGGGTTATGTACATGTATATAACATGTAAATATTCACATATGTATATAATGTGTACATATTCAATGGAATATGTATACAAAGAAGGGAATCCTCCCATTGGTGGCAGCATAGATGGGCCTTGAGGGCTTTAGGCAGCCAGACAGAGAAAGAGACAAATACCATATCATACCACTTAATGTAGAATCTAAAAAAAAGTTGAAACCAGCCCTGGCTGGTGTGGCTGAGTGTATTGAACACTGGCCTGTGAACCCAAAAGTCATTGGTTCAATTCCCAGTCAGGGCACATGCCTGGGTTCTGGGCCAGGTCCCTAGTTGGGGGCATGTGACAGACAACCAATCAGTGTTTCTCTTGCACAACTTCTTTCCCTCTCTTTCTCCCTTCCCATCTCTCTAAAAATAAATAAAATCTTAAAAAAAAAAAAGAAAGCTGAAACCATAGAAACAGAAAGTAGAATGGTGGTTACCAGGGGTTGGGGGTGGAGGAAATGAGGAGATGGTGGTCAAAAGGTACAGACTTCCAGCTAGAAGATGAATAAGTTTTGGGGGGTCAAATGCATAGCACGGGAATTATAGTTCAATAATTATATACAGAAATGAAAGGTGTTAAGTGAGTGGATCTCAAGTGTCCCCTCCACTCTTCACGGCTGGAGGGGCACCTCTTCCCCAGCTCACCCCCGTGTGCTGCCATCAATTCCTGATAGACTCCTGCAAATCCCTGCTGTACCCAGTGACGGAGGGTCTGCCAGCTGTTTAGTTTTAAGCGGGGAAAGCTTGCCTTCCGGGCTGAGTGCTTCAGAAGTTCTTTATTACCACTTGTCATATTAAATATTTATTCATTTATTTGATTTTGTCTGTTACTACTTAGAAGCCCTTTCCTTATAGTTATTTTTTAGCTCACTGTCTATGTCCCATAACACCCGAGGTTTCAAGCTGTCCACTTGGAACAAAATGCTGCTGCCTTTTGAAGACTTAAAAAAAATTTTTTCAGCTGCTTTATGTCCCTCAGGTAAATTAGAACTTGAGATCTCCAGAACACCATCTTATTTGATAATTTGCAGGTAATTATCTTATTTAGCTCTCTCAGCTTCCTGTGTCCCCAAGGTGTACCACTGCAATCCAGGGAGAGGACACGGAATGGAGGAACACTGTCAGGGGAGGGAGTGTTTGATTGGGGTAATTAATGTTACCATCGCCTCAGGTTTCTGATGTGGTTTCTCGTCTGAGAGTGTAATTTGGAAAATGTCTGACATGAGAGTACTTGACTTCTAAAATTATACCTAACGTAGACTAAACATCATCGAACATATCAAAGGGGGATTTGACTTCCTAATGTAGGCATAACTTCAGATAAACAAACTCATTGCGATACTTTTAGTACTGTACTCAACTCACTTTAGACAAATTCCATTATAATAAATTATTTATTGAAATCCATCTGTGTGCCTGACTCAGAACAGCCATAAATGAAAACCTAGGCCTTCCTCAGGGGCCCACATGCTAAACTCTATTGGTTAATATCCTGGTATTATTGGACAATGTATTGGTCTAAAGCTCAAAAAGAAATTCTCTGGAGTTGACATTCATCTTGAAAACCTTGAAAAGTTGTTATCTTTTGTATTAGCTCTAAGCCAAAGTTAGAATCCTTTATATTTTAAGTACCTAATATGGTTGATGGGAAAGCTCTTAGGTTATACTTTAGAGCAATAATATATGGATAGTCTTGGCTTATTGATTAATGATCGATGATTAAATGAAAGTCACTTGCCTTCCCAAAGGACAAACCCATTAGTGCTTATGTCTATACTCTCAATGTATGTAATAAACTGGGCCACTAAGGAAGTTTTGGTCAGTGTATCACTACTATAAAGCAAACCATTCCAACTTCAATTTTGCTAACTTTGGTTTAGTGTCCTACCACCTGCAAAGACACAGCACAGCAGTGTTCTAGGACTTAGCTATGAAAATGTGGTCCGACTGACCAGCAACTTTGACATCACCCAGGAGCTTGGGCAGGCCACCCCAGACCTGCTGAATCACAATCTCTTTTTAACAAGATCCCTTGATGATTCGTTTGCACTTTGAAGTTCGAGAGATGTTGTGTCCAGTTAAACCTCAAACTGTTACAGCTGTGAGTGCATGGAGGCCTCTCACCCTCCCTGCACAGAATATGAGGCCCAGAAGACTCAAGAGGTTTACCCAGTTACTATAGGCAGGTAGCAAGTGGCAGATATATAGTCAGGTCAGGTTCTATACCTGGTGCTACTGACATCGGCTTTAGTTGTCAGCCCAGCAGATCATTCTCCCCCCTCAGGAAGAGCCTGAGCACAGGGAGGTCCCATCTGCACTGTCAGTCAAAGGAGACTTCCTCTCATCTCTCCACTCTACCCTCACCCACAGGGGGTGTGACTTAAGATGCATCAATCATACTTCTGGTCAAGATGGAAGTACAGGTAAACATGCTTCGCTTCCTCACACAACTATAGCAAAAAGTACAACTAGATTACAAAGCAAATACCACCCAGAATTGAGGGGGGCTGCAGCAAAGAGGGGGTGATGGATCCTCACCCGCCCCCCCCCACCCCCGGCTATTCTGACATAGCCTGAGTCCCCAGTCCGTCTGGGAGAAGTTTTCCTTATCTCTTGGCTTCCTGGTCCTAATCCACTTAAGCCTGAAGCTATGACGGAGGGTGGTACAGCCCTGTGCTGGCTAGAGCAGCTCCCCAAGTGATCTGGCATAAGAAAGAATTTGTAAAGTCCTATGAAACCTGCTTTGCTAAGAGTGCTCTCGTTTAAATGATAAGGGTCTGAGGAGGAAATGAGATTGTCTCCCAAAGTTTTGTAACCTGTTAGCTGACAGACCCTGACTCAATTATACCCTCAGAGTTCTTTGAAATGTTATCTATTGTTTGATCCTTGCTGCCTGACATTGATTGGTGAGCTTTACCTTTATTCCTGTGTGTTATGAACCTAATAAAAACCATTGAGGAAGGGGCTCTTGGCCCTTCTCCTTTGAGAGATTGGTCACCTCTCCTCCCCAAGCAGATCATGTCCTGGTAGACTTATTTTCATCCGCGGTGGACAGATAGGGCTCTGCGGGCGGAGCCCTGCCACACAACAGTAGAGAGGATGAAGCTGAGAATCAAATGAATGATTTGGAACACAAGGAAGAAAAATACATTCAACTAGAACAGCAGGAAGAAAAAAGAATTCAAAAAAATGAGGATAGGCTTAGGAACCTCTGGGACATCTTCAAACACCCTCAAATCTTATCATAGGGGTGCCAGAAGGAGAAGAGGAAGACCAAGAAATTTAAAACTTATTTAAAAAAATAATGAAAGAAAACTTCCCAAGTTTGGTGAAGGAAATAGACATATAAATCCAGGAAGCACAGAGAGTCCCAAACAAGATGGGCCCAAAGAGGACCACACCAAGACACATCCTAAATAAAATGCTAAAAGTTTAAGCATTTTTAAGAGAGAATTTCAAAAGCAGTAAAAGAAAAGCAGAGAGTTACCCACAAAGGAGTTTCCATAAGACTCCTTCGTTATCTGGTCAGCCAGTCTCTCAGCAGAAACTTTGCAGGTTAGAAGGGATTGGCAAAGTGATGAAAAGCAAGGACCTACTGCAGAGTATTCTATCCAGCAAAGCTATCATTTAGGGTGGAAGGACAGATAAAGTGCTTTGTAGACAAGGTGAAACTAAAGGAGTTCATCACCACCAAGACATTATTATATGAAATACTAAAGGGAATAATATATGAAAAAGAAGGAGATCAAAGCAATAAACATTAAAATAGCAATAAATCCGCATCTATCAATAATTGAATCCAGATAACAAACTAAGCAAACAAGCAGAACAGGAATAGAATAATCAATATGGTGATCATTTGGAGGGTTATCAGTTGGGTAGGGCAAGGGGGGATGGGAGGAAAGATGCAGGAATTAAGAAGCACAGATTGGTAGGTACAAAAGCAACAGGGGGATGTTAAGAACAGTATAGGAAGTAGAGTAGCCAAAGAATTTATATACGTGACCCATGGATATGAACTAAGGGGGGATTGTTGGAGGGAATGGGGGGTACCAGGTGAAGGGGGTTAGAGGGGGAAAATTGGGACAACTATAACAGCATAATCAAACAAATACTTATTTTAGAAAAGATGGGTCAATTAACTCTTGTCTCTAGAGCATGAAACCTTGAGTAGGAACACGCAGGGATACAAGGAGCTTGCAGTGAAATAATCTCATGGCAGTTATGCAGAGAAAGGCCCCAGTCCCCAGGAGATAAGCCAGTTCCATTGTTAATAGAGTTGTTCTACTCCTTAAAAATAATTGATGTAAATTCTTTCTTTATAAAAAGTATATATTCCTTTCAGAATTTCCAGGTATCAACTGACATGTGTCTTTTTATTTTTTATTTTTAACATTTTATTTATTTATCTTTAGAGGGGAAGGGAAGGAGAGAAGGAGAGAAATATCAATGTATGGTTGCCTCTCGTGCGTCCCTTGCCGGGAACTGGCTTGCAACCTAGGCATGTGCCCTGACTGGGAATCGAACCTCCATCCTTTGGTTCATAGGCCTGCGCTCAATCCACTGAGCTACACCAGCCAGGGCTGACATGTGTCTTTTTAAATTGTGCAAATTGGATCATCTCAACAGACTCTAATCTGCATCTTGTTTGTTCACTTAATGCCAGCCATGATTCCTTGTTGAGGGCCAGTAGAGTTTAGGAAGTCAGAATATTTGGATTTTAGAGTAGTGATACTCTGCATATACCAAATACCACATTACACCACTGGTGGGGTCTAAGGCAGCTCGCCATAATTAAACACATTAAATTTTTTTTCACTGGAAGGTATGAATATTCTGTTCACACCATGTAAGATCAATTAAGACTATATTATTTTCATGTTGGGACAGGGAGATATTTGCTGTCAAATAAGTTTAGGACTGGTCGGGTTTTTCCACCTACTGTGTTTCAAAAGAAGCTCTTAGTTTTTGGAATGTTTTGGATTTTGGAATTGTGGATAAGATACTGTAGATTATGTAATATATCTTGGAGATATGACTTTTTTAATGGCGGAAACAGAATTTATTTAACTTAAGTATTTTAGATCTCGATTTAGCTGTCTTTCTTTGAGTGAAAATTTGTTTGATCTTGTCATAGCATTTAGAAAAGTCACAGCATGCCAATTTTCTGCATTCTTGTAAAGTTCAAACACATTACCTTTTGTAGGCAGGTGCTAATTTGTGTGAGGAAGGCAAAGGAAAAATGGATTCAAATGACTTAGGTTTAGAAATATGCCGATTAATAGATTTTCTAATTGGTTTTCCTTTTTTCTTTCACTTTTGCCCTACGTCTGCTGATTAGTTATGATTGCTTTGTTACAAGACTCTGAAGGGCATATGAAACATATCACTCCTGGGGAAGGAGGACCTGGTTTTGGGGATTGCTTGGTTTTACGAGATGTTAAAGCAGTGCCATCTAATAGAAGTGTAATGGGAGCCACACACAAGACTTTATTTTCTAGGAGTCACATTAAAAAAAAGTAAAAAGAAATCAATTAGGTTAACTTTAATAATTGTATTTAAGCTGATATATCCAAAATATTTTTATATGGAATCAATATAAAATATTTAATGGGATATTT
Source organism: Anoura caudifer (assembly GCA_004027475.1). Taxonomy (NCBI): domain Eukaryota; kingdom Metazoa; phylum Chordata; class Mammalia; order Chiroptera; family Phyllostomidae; genus Anoura; species Anoura caudifer. Next base: position 63,435 of record PVKU01002551.1, read on the forward strand.
AAATTTTTTTACTATTAAGTCTTTGAAATCCAGTGTTTTATACTAACCATGTAAGTTTCAATACAGGTACTAACTTTTCAATGATTAAAGAAGAATACAGTTCTTCTTACACAATAAATTTATATTTAATGGTAGCTGCTTCAGTTTTTAAATGCAAATGAATTAAAATGAAGTGAAATAAAAGTTCAGTGTCTCCGTTTGCATGAGCTCCACTGAGCATACTCAGTAGCCACCTGCGGCTAGTAATCATTGCGTCAGACAGGACAGCTTTAGAAGGTGAGATTCATGTGACCTGAAACCACAGCTGAATCTTCTGCCAGGGAGTTTAACCTAAGAAGGAATTTTATTATGAACAACCCCACTCCGTTAGTGCTCAAATGTCACTCAGAACTTGCCGCCGTTTATCTGGTCTGACCCTTCCACGGCAACCAGCCCGTTTCCTGCCGCAGCCTTCTCACCTGTCCTGGGCTCTGCCACTCCGACCTGTGAGTCTGAATCTTGCTCTGGGGCAGACTTCCTTGTAGTTTGTTCCTCAGGCTGTAATCCTGGGACATCCCCCATGACTTTAAACTTGAAGATTAGCACATTAAAGACTCTGAGAACTACTACAGCTAAGGAACTTGCTTTACTTTGCTTAATCCAGTGTTTTCCAAATTTAGTTGACCTCAAGTTAAGCATCCGCCTGTCATCTGAATGCAAAGACCTTCAGAGACTAAAAGGCACAATTTCACTTCTGTCTCCCAAAACACAAGTTCTTTCAGTTCAGGCTAACTTGAAACCAAATAGGGCAAGAAATTCCGGAAAACAAAGTTTCTAGCTTGACTAGATTGACTTTAGAACAACCCAACCCAAAGTGTATCTCTCTCTAGGTGGTGACACCTAGGCAAACCACAAGCTAGCCACTAAAGGCAGCGCCTAGCAACGAAGTGCAAGGTAGAAATGTCACAACTTGGCCTATTGGGAGCAATCCAGGCTACTATATCTGGTTAATGCTTTCCCTGCATTCCGACTCTTGGGATCTTTAAGTAGATCCTCCATTTAGACTTCACCATCACAAAGGGGTTTCTGATCCCACCTGTCATCCTGTTCTTTCCTTGCCATCGTACTGTTAAAGCTTGACATCTCGTTGCCTCCTTTTTGTAACAACAAATTGTTCAGCAGTGGTTACTTGCCCAAGCCCTGATCTAATCCTGTTGGTCCTGCTTGTTTAGTCTGGACCTAGTCAAGCTTGGGATGCCCAACATTCTTGACAGTGGCTCCTGGCTAAACCCCAACGGCTTCCACAGCCGTGACTACAGGGCTCTGTCACCTCAGTTTCTGGGGAGGCCAGTCTTTCTTTAAGCTTACCAAATGAGTGTACCAACTCTGGTTTGAGTACCAGCTTTGACATTGAAATCTTGGTATTATTAGTGATTTTTTTCTGCACTTGAGTAGGAACTAAGTAGATTCATTTGACGAACATATGGAGCCGAGGAAAGCATATGGATGTGGTGCCAACAGACTAGCTTTCATACATGTGTTGTGGTAGTTAGGGAAACACAAACAAATACACAAAAAAACAACAAAATGCTAGGAACAACACTGGGTCTGGCTCTAGACCCACCCTTTAGGTCATTAGGACATGAGTGAGAATTCAGGGGTGGGATTAGCCTTCTAATAGCAGAGGCTGAATTAGGAAGGTTAAGAAATAATACCTTGCTATCCTGCCAAGTAATTTGTACCTTCCTCACACACATTTCATTCAAACTAGACTAGTGACTAGATTTGAATCACGATTCTAGCTTTTATTACCATCATGATTTTGGATGCATCATTTAACCTCTCTGAGTCTCAGTTTCTTTACAGAAAATAAAAAATTCTAACCTTTTGGGGTTGTTGTAAACTTTAGTTACTGGAACCAAAGTATCTGCAATTCCAGGGTCAGTAGTTTGTGATGAAATTGAAGCCCTTTTTGCACTGTCAAATTCTAGGGCCTTGTCCCTAGCTTGGCAAGTATTGAAACTTCTTCACTAAATTTAAGGAGTCTTCAAAGACCTACAGCAGGGGAAGCTGACAACGGTTAATTCCGGCAGGTCACTTGATTGTGCAGGCTTGTTCTTGTTGAGGGTTTAGACTGGAATAAACTGCTCTAGTGAAACCAATACAGGAGGAACTCAAAGCCCCATTTTAACCTGAACACTCAGGGCTTCGTCTGAGCTAATACTGAGCCAAAGTCTGAGGATTAAATGCAGTGATCTGGGGTCTGAAGTCCTCTCATGGACAAAACTCAACCGTACTCATAGTATGTCTCCTCACCTGGCATGAGGACTTAATGATACTACAGTATCAGCCCTGGAGGACACCCTCTGGACTTCCTACCAAGAACTGGTTTAAGCCACTGTTTTCTCAAACTTTATTACAAGCAGCTGCACACAAATCCCACATACAACTTGTATACCACTGGGATCCTATACAAATTCTCTTGTAGCAGCATTCTGGAGCTGAATTCTTATACATGGAAGAAATATCTTTGCAATTGAACAACATCTGGATCCTAAAGGCTAAAAAAGAACCAGGTGCTGTAATAAATAGTCTACCACACCTATGTGGAATTTGAGCATCTGTGTAGCATGTGTAAACTCACCCAGCCCTGACCGCTGTGGCTCAGTTGGTTGGGTGTCATCCTGCAAAGTGAAAGATCGCTGGTTTGACCCGGTCAGGGCACATACCTGGGTTGCTGGTTTGGTCCCCACTTGGGGCACATGCAAGAGGCAACCAATTGATGTCACTCTCACACATCAATGTTTCTCTCCTTCTCTTTCTCCTTCCTTTCCCCTCTCTCTAAAAATAAATAAACAAAATCTTTAAAAAAACAAAACAAAACCTTACCCAGTGTCTGACCTCTGTCCAGAGGATAAAATTTTTTTTTTATTTTATCCAAATAAAAATGGAATTCTTGACTTGGCCTGGAGAAATTCTGGCTTGATAATTTGGGCATCATGTAACACTTGCAGGCATTGGGCAATTTCTCTAAAGGGGTGCTAGAAGAATGGCATTTATTCATGCCTATTATTACCTCTTGATCTCATTGTCAGTGAATTTTCAATTGCTGTTAACTAGTTTTTGCAGGATTATCAGAGGATTTTATTATAGGTAGTTTGGCCATCAAATTATAAACTGTTATTTTTAGCTCTCAGTTACTTGTTTACTGTTGACACACAACTATAAAACAACTTAAAAAGATATGGCTCTCAAATGATGGCGTATATATCAGAAGGTTAGTAATAACTAACATTTAAAAATATACATGTCTGTGGAAAATCTTTCAAATGAACACAGTTTCAACATCACTTTTAATAGATTTAAATTATGTGCATTTTGGAACTAATAACAGCATTCTTGACTGTGACTCATTACAAGATATCGTATTGGAAGTCTGTAAATGGAGCAACTGTTTCTTATGATATGCATCATTTTCCTAGTTTGTATATTCATCCAGAGATTTCCTTATACAGTTCTTTAATTTGTCAATTCCTTCTCCGGTAATTGCAAAGATAGGGATAATAATGTTGGAACTCTATTGTCCTCTGTAGAATCACGTTTTTGTTTTTGTTTATTTGTTTGCTTTCAAATAAATGCAGAGAATCTTTAAGTTCTGGAGTTGTTTCATCAGTACATGCAACTTATTTTGGCAAGTATACACAATCTTTCCAAGTTCAGGCTTTAATGCTGTAAATGCATAATCTGCAATTGCAGGTATTGCACAAAAAATTTAACTTAGCAAATAGGATTTTTTCAGCATTTTGGAATCCTGCAAGGTCTACGTGTTTTAGGTAAAGGTGAATTATTTGTTTCTGGTCTTTTAATGGTAAGAAATTTGTAAGGAATTTTCCATGTTGTTTTAAGGTGCTGGAACATTCTGTTTTCTCATTCTAAAGCAAGGTCTGTTGACCTGATTTCATCTGTTTTCCCAGTGTCTGATGATGTTTTTGTCAACAAAAGCAATAGAAACTGTCAGATTAAGTAGTAGGGCTCTTTCCTTTTTTTCTCACAATAAAATTATGGTGTACTTGTCAGACTTCAAAGACATGATGGAACATGATATAAATGTGCCCTAGATAATTGTACTGTGGAAAGTGAAAGGTCTAGACAATAAAAGGTAAGAGCCAAGAATATTTTGAACTCAAAATGGATAGGGATATTTTTATAACTTAGATAGTAGTTAGAAATGGACCAATAGAACAAGGATGTTAGCGGGGTTTGGAGCATGGTATCCATTTGAATGTGTTTTGGGGGGTTATATGCAATAAATATATTTTGCATTCACAGGCCCATTCCTGCCTGTAGCCACTGCCCAGCCCACCAACTGTCACCTATACAATGACATTAGCCTTAAATTTTTTTGTTTTAATTCTTGCCTGAAGATATGTTTATTGATTTTTTTAGAGAAAGAAGAAGGGAGGGAGGGAAGGGGGCAGAGAGAGAGAGATTTATGTGAGAGAGAAATATCAATTGGTTGCCTCCCATACATACCCTGACCGGGAACTAAATCCACAACTTAGGTATGTGCCCTGTATGGGGATTGAACCCACAACCTTTTGATGTATAGAACAATGCTCCAACTAGCTGAGCCACACTGCTAGGGCTGACATTATCCTCTTGATCCTCATCATCTAGGTCAAATTATGTTCCCACACAACCATCTTTACTGATTACCCATTGCCTTCAAGATGCAATCCAAACTTGGTCTGATATCAGGGTATACATTGTTGTAAGCACTCTACAAGATGATATAAACTGATTAATTAATTCACTCATTTAGTATAGATTTATTGACATCTTGCTGGCCCATTCCCTGTACTATACCTTAGGCATACATGGAGTTCAAGGTTCCTACCCACGAAGCACAGTGTTCACTTTTTAGAGAGTGAGAGATATAACCAAAATATCATTCCCATTACAATGTGGTAAAGGTGTAATAAGAGTTAAGTGAGGATACAGTGGAAGTTCAGAGGAAAGACACCAGCTTTTCTAACTTAACTCCTACTACTTCTTCATTCAAACTCTCTGTACTAGACTGAGCTATTTGCAATTCTCCTAAATCCCATGCACATTCCCAACTCTCGGACTTGGATGATACTGTGTTTTTCATGCTCCAACTCTTCATTTTCTGTTTATTCAACCAACACAGATTGAAAGTGCACGGCCTGCCAGAGCGTGTGTGCTATGTGCACGGCTGAGAAGCACTGTAAATGGGAGCAGCACAGCCTCACCCTCACAGATCTGGCAACGCCGGCTTTCCCAGCCTTTCCCGGCCCCCCACCCCCCTCCAAACCTGCCTGCCCTCACCACTGAGCCACGGTGAACTCTTCTATCCTGAGCTCCAGCAAACTGACTGTCTGTCACACATCAAATCTTATAGTTATGGGCAGATCAATCAGTATTTACTAGTTGGTTATACATAGTAATAGAAAATGCAAGTATCATGGGGCAATAAAAATTTTAGATTACTTAAAAACTCTGTTTTTATTCCTTTAGTTGAATGATGGTTGGCAATACTTGTGAGACTTGGTCTTGTCATCTGTTAATGAGTGGAATGAACAGGAAATATAAGTCCTCTTTCAAGTATGCAATTACATGTTTTTCAATCTACAATTTTTGAATGGAGTTAATAAACTAGATTGAATTTCTTTACATTTTATTTCTAATGCTCATGGGTATCTGGAAGCAGGGGGAAGGAGGCCAAGGTGGATAAGAAAGAAGATGAAGAAGTAAAGGAGAAGCAGCAAAGTCTCCATCAGGAAAAGGGTTAGAAACTTACTTAAATAAAGGCAAAGACCTTTCTTTGCAGAAATATCCCCTTTTCTGGGTTTTCTTTTTCCTATTCCTCATGTCAAATCTTGTTAAAAAGCTCTATTTGTAGGAGCTTCCAATCAAGATGGCAACAATGGTAAATGTAGTACTTAGAACTTCCCACAACCACATCAAAATTACAAAATGAAGAAGCCACACTGAGATTACTAGGATGGGCGGAGACTCAGAATGGGCTGGTCCCACACCCATGTATGGGGCATAAAAATGGGGAGGGGTATCTTGGCAGCAGAAGTCCTCCTGAGGAGCGAGGATTCTCAGTCCTACAGCAGGACACCCAGCCCAGGATTCCAGTACTAGGAAGAGAAGTCCCCATAATTTTTGGCCATAAAAACCGGTGGGAATTGTGGCTGAGTAAGACACAGGGCTGAGGCAGTCCAAGGCATTCCTCTTAGAAGGTCATATAGGGACTTACTAGGACTCACTCACTCTGAGCACTCATGCTTGGGAAGCAACTCTAAAGGTGCTGGGGACACTAGAGGAGGAACTGAATTGTCTTTGTCTAGCTTCAGGATAAGAGCTGGAGGGGTAGCTTTCTCCCAGACTGAAGTGCTGGCTGAGGCCATAGTTCCTTTTTTGAGCCCTCCTCCCACAGAACCAGCACATCGGTGCCATATCTGAAACTCTATTAACCTGGTTATCACTGTTATCTCTGCCTTGGTGATTCCCTGAGACCTGCCCCTTTGCCAACTTGCAGGCCCACCCAAGCTGTTTCCAGTGGCTTTTCCATACAAATGGCCTCTCTCTGGTCATGCTTTGGACTTTCCTAAAATATCTCAGACAAGCAGCATCTGGCCTCAGCATACCTTGTACCTCTTGCCAAGTGGCCCCAGTCCTGGCACTAGTGGCAGCCAGTCCCAGTTTACAACTTAGCCTCTCCTGGGCACCTCCAAACCCAACACAAGCAGATCTCTCCATAGCACATGCCAGGTGGTCCCAGGCAGGGCACAGGCAGTGGTTGACCTTGAACCTCCTGGGAGGCCTCAGAGCCAGGGCACCAAGTGGACAGCTTCAGACTATGCTGGATTACGATCCAACTACCTCCATGAGTGATGCACTCAAGGGGTGAACTCAGTGGGTATTTAAGCCCTACCAAAGCATAGTCTTGCTCTCATAGTCTCACCAAGTCCTGCTCTGTAGGGTTGGCCCCTGCATAGCAGTTTTCCACTGTAGTCGCAGCTGGTCCTCTAAACCATTTGGTCTTGGGTGATATGCAAATGGCAGTCAAGGCTCAACTACAATAGGACAGCGCACACAGCCCACACAGGGGTGCATCTGGAGCACTCAGTTCAGCTGACAGGGGAGGCCCTACAGGACCCCTGCTACATAAGGCCACTATACCACACCCAGCAGAAATAGCAGCTCTACCTAATACATAGAAACAAACACAGGGAGGCTGCCAAAATTATAAGACAAAGAAACATGCCCCAAATGAAAGAACATGAGAAATCTCCAGAAAAAGTATGAAATGAATTGGAGGCAAGCAAACTACCAGGTACAGAGTTTGAAACAATGTTTATAAGGATGCTCAAGGAACTCAGTGAGAACTTCAACTGCATAAAAAAGGACAAGTCAGAAATGAAGGATACACTAACTAACATGAACAATAATTTATAGGGATTCAACAGTAGAGCAGATAAAGCTGAGAATCAAATCAGTTATTTGGAACACAAGGAAGCAGCAAAAACCCAATCAGAACAAAAAGATAAAGAATCCAGAAAAACTGAAGATAGTATAAGGACCCTATAGAACGACTTCAAGTGTACCAACACTCACACCATGGGGGTACTGGAAGGAGAAGAGAGAGAACAAGAAATTGAAAACCTATTAAAAAAATAATAACAGAAAACTTTCCTAACCTGGTGAAGGAAATAGATATACAAGTCCAGGAAGCACAGAGAGTCTCAAGCAAACTGAACCCAAAGAGGCCCACACCAAGACACATCATAATTAAAATGCAAAAGGTAAAAGGCAAAGAGAGCATCTCCAAAGTAGTAAGAGAAAAGCAGTTAGTTACCCAAAAGGGAGCTCCAATAAGACTATAAGCTGATTTCTCAACAGAACTTCGCAGGCTAGAAGGAGGTGGCAAGAAATATTCAAAGTCATGATAAACAAGGGCCTACAACCAAGGTTACTCTACCCAGCAAAGCCATGATTTAGAATTGAAGGAAAGATAAAGAGCCTTCCAGACAAGGAAAAGCTAAAGGAGTTCATCACCACCAAACCAATATTACATAAAATGTTAAAAGGTCTTTTTATAGAAGTAGAAAAAAATAAAAAATAAGAATAATAAAATGACAATAAATATACATCAATAATTACTTTAAATGTAAATGGATGAAATCCTCCAATTGAAAGACACGCTGAATGAATGGAAAACAAAACAAGACACTCACATAAGCTGTCTACAAGAGTCTCGCTTCAGATCACAAGACATACACAGGATGAAAATAGAGAGATGGAAAAAGATACTTCATGAAAATGGAAACAGAACCAGAAAAGCTGGGTTACCGATACGTATACCATACAGATAGACTTTAAAACAAAGGCTATAATCAGAGACAAAGAAGGACCCAGCAACTCTACTGGATATTGATCCAAAGAAACACAAAACATTACATCTAAAAGGCGTATGAATCCATGTGTTTCCTGCAGCATTATTTACAGTAGCCAAGATATGGAAGCAACTTCAGTGCCCACCGGTAGATGTATAAAAAATGGTGCATATACACAATGGAATATAACTCAGCCATTAAAAAATGAAATCTGGCCATCCACAACAACATGGATGGACCTAGAGGATGTTACATTGAATGAAATAAGTTAGACAGAGAAAAACAAATGCAAGATGATTTTACTTACTGTGGAATCTAAAAAACAAAATAAACTAACAGGCAGAACAGAAACAGACTCATACAGAGAACACTTTTATGGTTATCAGATGGGAGAGGGGTTGGGGGAATGGGTGAAAAAGATGAAGGGATGTAGAAGCACAAATTGGTAGTCACAGGACACTCATGGTGATGTAAAGTACAGCATAGGGAATATAGGTAATAATATTGTAATAACTCTATATAGTGTCAGGTGGGCACTAGATTTATTGGGATGACCACTTCATAAGTTATACAAATGTATAATCACCTGAAACATAATTTTGGATGTCAACAATAATTTAAAATTAAAAAAATAAAAACAATAAAATTTTAAAAGCTGTATTTGTAGTTAAACTTTGTACAGAATTAATGTATTGAAAATCAGTGTCTGGATTTCGGAGTGGGAACTGTATGACTGACTTCCTAAATCATCCAACACACTTCTCACGTGGCTGTGTAAAACAAAGCTTTTAAGAAGTGATACAGAGTATAGCTTTATAAATATATTTCAATAAGATTTGATTTTAACATCTTTAAAATCAAATAAACAAAATGTTCTGGGTTCTCATATGTTTCTAATGTTAAAATAAAAGTTTCCTTCCATCACCATTTATTCCTCTTACATCCTCCTCCACCACTCTCCGCCCCCTCCCTCGGCAATCACCACTCTGCTGTCCATGTCCATGAGTTTTTTCTTTTTCTCTTGTCCAGTATGCTCAGTCCCCACACTGCCTCCATCCAGCCTCCCAAAGCCCCCTTGACATGGGGTGGTGAACACACAATACAGTGTAAAGATGACGTGCTGTGGAATGGTGCGCCTGAAACCTGTATAACTTGGTTAACCAGTGTTACCAAAAAAAATTCTATGAAAAGGAAAAAAATAAAAAAAATCAAAGGATTACGAACAAATTCCATATTTTTCTTAGATGTGTGATTTTAGACTGGATCTACTGGGTGATTCACTTTATTGCAACGTTTATTTTATTGAGTACCTACTATATGCTAGAGAAGGCGTTTGTATAACCGGTAAATGAAATGCAGTTTCTATTCCCAAGATGTTTATAATCATTGGGAGTACCTATTATTAGTCATAAAAACAAGAATGTTATAATTTTATATGTCATACATATCTACATTTATTTTAAATTTCTTTATGATTTGTGTGTGTATATATGCATACACCCACATAGACATATACTTAAATATTCATAACATGCTAGCGCATACACACATATATAAGCATGAGAAAAAGATTCATTTGTGTATATTTACAAACACAGTTCTACATGCCACACAAAAAGACACTTATGAGAGATTATATCTGTGACGAAAATTCTGTAAGTGATCAGTGATGTTATTCAAGATGCTATATATTTTGAATTACGCCCTCTTGCAAATTTGGTGACAGCTCTGAAGCCTGTCCTAAGAAAGTACCTGATGATGTGAAATGTTAGAAGGTTGTGGGCACCTTGAAGCCCACCTCTGTACTCTGGGCTGCGACCTCAGACAGGCAAAAGCAGAGTTTCCTCTAAAAAACTTTGACATTACAGGGTGTTGTCCTGTCCAACAGCTTGATGCCCACTTTTTAAAATAAAATGTCCACAAATCCCTATTAAAATACAGGTGGAGCACCTGAACCCTGTCCAGTTTAAGTTCTCTGCAGTGATTTCAAATAAAGGTGAACAGCCTAATGAATTAATGATTCCAGGTATATTTAATATCATGTAAATTAATATTAGTACATGTAAATTTTATTTTTTTCTGGTAGCAAATCAGGTGAGACTCATGGGTAGGCTCAAACAGTTATTGTTGGAAAGACTTGTCTCCTTAGGGGAGGGGTAACCTCCCTTGATGGGATTTTGAGAAGTTGATTTATAACTTTCTGTTTTACGGACCCTTTCCCATAAACTCCCCTGTATCAGACCTAAGCCCTGGCAATCAGACTGGCAGTCTTCTGTTTTTGATAGCAGCGACTGCTTTCCTGAACTGCCAGTTTCAGTACCAGCAGCTTCGTCTTGGCCTCTGATGTTATGCAAAACACACCTGCATTTTAAATTGCTTGATCCAAACCTCACCTACCATACACATTTTCCACCCTTTGATCCCTCTCTGCAATGCTATTTATCAGTATCAAAACGCTGGAGCTGACTGGTGGGCAAATTCAAAGGCTGTTGGCCCTGGATCCGCAAAATGAAGTCAGTCACGCGTCTGGCGTGTTTTCTGTACCTGGACTGCATCCATCACAAGAGCGTCGCTTTTTCATTGAGTTATGTGGAGGACTGGATGTGAGCTTTATCTTTAAAATAAGTAACTTTCCCCCTACTCATAGCACACAGCAACTTAGTCGTGTAAATGAGATTCTTCCCAAAATATCACTGTATAAGTTTCCTTAACAATTATCATGGTTTTAATTTTATATTATATTTGTGTGATTATTTTAGTAATAACTGTCTTTGTAAGCATTGTGTGTCAGGAAGCATGTCTAGATGCTCATTTTTATATTCCTAGCACTGAGCACAGTGTCTGGCATAAAGTAGGTCATAATTAACACAGGGTCCGGCACAAATAACACCTCTTTTATTATAAAATCTTTTATCACAAAATTATAAGCATGCAATTTTCTAATGTAACTATGTCACACTCAAGCACACCAAGTGACCTTGCAGGTGAAATGTTCAAATTGCTGCCCATCTTGTGCGAGACATTCATGTACCCTACCAACCCCACTCGAGCAGGCCTTACCTCTGCCGGACCTTGTGTGTGCTGAAAGAATTTAGCCTTACCCAAATATTTTGGGAGTTTCTGGAATTATCTTCTGAGACTGTTTTCCAGAAATAAGAAAATGGCTTTCTTGATTTTCTTTGGAGAACATCAAAGCATCTTGTTCTGCTTGCTGTTTTCTTTTCTTTTCTTTTTTTTTCCCCCTTTGCTCTGCTTGGCTCCTCTCATTGGCCTCCTTTCCCTCCTCTTGCAGTGCAGCTGAAGCAACCACTGATGGTTACCTGGCACAGCCGTGCAGAGGCTGATCTGGACGCCAATGAGGGGATCCTGGGGCAGGCTGACGGATGCAGATGAAATAAAGCCTTTGGTGAAATACTCACTGCACGGACTAAATTCACCTGGGTGCTGCCAGCCTGCTTCATTGCTGAAAAGCCTTATGTGGGTGCAATTTGCCAAACATTGTAAATGTGCATTGCCCAAGGTTTAGGACTCAAGTTTTAAGTGAGTTAATTATAACTGAGATGGCTTAAAATGATTTGATGGTGTTGATAGTTATTGTTTATGGTGGGGAGGGGCGGAATTTACATAGGACTGTAATTATCTTTTTTAAAGTATTTATATTTGTCACATATATATTTAATGTTTTAGTTTTTTACACCAGGGTTATGATTACTTTAGTAATTAAAGAAGATATATAAGTATTTTTAAATGTCATAGGGACTTCATGCCATTTAGCAATTTAAAGAATTTACCAATTAAAAAATCTTTAATGGTGCCCTGGCTGGTGTGGCTCAGTGGTTGAGTGCCAGTCTGCGAATCAAAGGGTCGCTGGTTCAATTCCCATCAGGGCATATGCCTGGGCTGCGGGCCAGGTCCCCAGTAGGGGGCATGCAAGAGGCAACGGCACACTGATATCTACATGGCAAGAGATTTTGAAATATTAATTCTCTCTCACAGCTTATTGCTCACATACACAATTTAGAGTCGAAAAGAAGTAATGATAATTTGCTTGATATCTATAGAGTTTGTCCTTGTCCCCTGATTATTCCTTCATTAAGCAGTACTTCAACATGTTTTTTAAGTGTGGTGTCCACCAATGTTTGGTCAAAGCAGTGGCATTGGAGCTGGTTATCAGGTACTCTGAGTGGCATTGGGGCTGGTTATCAGGTCTGGCATGGTGATAATAGCAATGACGATGGCGATGATGACATGAGAGGTTACATACCAGCTCTTGTGTCCTAGCTGTGTGACCTTGCATAGATCATTCAATCTGTCTGAGCCCGTTTTCTCATCTCTGAGATCAAGATATTCTCAATTGTGTTCAGTTGCTGTGAAATAACATCTGTAAAAATGCTTTGTGAACTTTTTGTTTCTAGATTCAGTATGCCTCTCCCACCTTGGGAGCCATGTGCCACCTGTATTTCCCTGGGCCCTTCACTGACATGACTCCTTCCCCGACTTGTCCACATCCTCTTTGAGTTGTATATTTATTTCCACCCAAGGCACACAATCATGTATTAATATTTGCCCCAATTTTCTTTCTTACTGGTCCTGCCACTAGTTTAAGACATCGAAAGCTGGGGAGGAAGAAATGGTTTCAAAATTCATTGAGACACAGCTTAAAACAGGATGACTCACCTTGTTAACTGGAAAACAACCACAGCAACAGCCCCTTCTTTATGGGCTAAAAGCAATAGTGTTCTCTTTAAGTGAAAGCAATATGCAAACATGGATCTTTAAGAGTTGTGAACATCTGCGGGCTTCAATATTGACATTAGTTTTAGTGTTCAGTAAATATTTATCCAGCACTCATAATGGTTCCAGGCAGGGGGATCAAACAGAGAAAACTGAGAGTCATCTGTGCCTTTTACTATCCTATGTTCAGGTGTAATACTCAGAGACACAAATTCACATTCAGTGTAGGAAGGTCTGTTAGCATATCAGTACACAGTCACACACACATTCATTGTTTTTGGAAAACAAAGCCACGTGATTACGTGGTGATGCAGTTGAGTGCTATAAACATTGTTTAACTCCTTGAACTGATGGTTTACTTTGTATGCCATACCTTAGTAAGAGTCCAGGTTAAAATGCAAAGGAATATTTTAAAATTGAAAATACTAACTTTGAAAACCTCATATACAGTTTTTTCATTGCCACAACTTAGTCATTACGATTGCTCAGACTGTATTCCCAAAATAACCTACTTCACATGCACTTCATTTATAAAAAAAAGTCTGTAAATTAAAGGCCTTTGGTTTTAGAGCCTCTGGCTATACTTACCATTCAAGCATAAAGACCCTGCATTTTTAAAACAGTCCATCACAAACAAGGCACATAATGTTTAAGCTTTCTAACACACACACACATGCACATACATACACACTTTTGGAATTCTAAAATCCATCAAAACATCCAGAAGTAATGTTCCATCGCATATTTCCAACTTAAAGGGTCTTGAAGTTCATTCTGTTGTAAAATATGCACCACATTATATGGCTCATTGGTTTTGCTGTTTCGTTTCTTTTATTAGGTGACTGGGAGTCCATACAGATTGCTTCTCTGCATCTCCTTCATCAGTCTTAGACACTGAAATGACCTGGGGCCTGAGAGCACCCAGAGGCTGCTTGTGACTAGTCCCGTGTTTTGCAAGTTCCTGTTAATAGATTGTCTTCCTCTTTTTAGTGGATATTCAGAAAGGTTTTACTTAGTAAGTTGGCAATCCTTGTGGAAATCAGTACAGTTTAGTTTGAAATCCTGGGTAAGTGCATAAACACTCTCTGGCCAGATGAACTAAGAGATAATGGTTGTGTTAGTGAAGTAAAGGAATGGTTTAAAAAATTCCCTTGAATGATATTGAGAATTGGGTCAAGTTTCAAAAGGATTGATTTAATTCTACTACTTGGTGGGAACTATAGACATCTGGTTAAAGGTTAAGCCCATTAGAATTGCTAGACAAGCAGCTGTGATTGGATATTTTTTAGCTCATCTGAATTACTATTATGAAGAATAAAAAGAACCATTAATGTGAAGTGTACTTTCCAAGAGCCTCTTCAGAAACAGAGAGAGAGGCAGAGAGAGGGAGAGGGAACGAATCAATGGAGGAGCCGTAAATGCTCCATGAGTCAAAATGTAAAACACAGAGTAAAAGCAGTTGCTCCTTAAAATGACAGCATCATTGAGCTTCTAAGTGTTAATTTCTCTTTGTGTGGTAAGTGACCTGGTGAATCAGGACACATCGCTCCTACTACCAGTGTTCTACTGTTCCAGGTCTAGGTATCTAGCTTGGTTATTCATACTTTCTACTTCTCTTTTTTATTTTTTGGCTTGTGACAATGGATATGAAAGTCAAAATCGGTCCTTTTTCATTGTTAGCAATCCTTGTAAATATTTGCAGGGGAGGAGGTGAAAACTGATAACTAAAATAAGATTTTTTCAATTATATCTGATATTATTTGCCAATATATTGCCCAATTACCATGGATAATTACAAACTAGTGGATCAGTATTCAGTAATAGTTTGAGGTTTAATATTTGGATATGTGATATGGGTGTGTCCCATCATAGTACTTCCTATTTCTTCAGGGGATCACATGATCCTGCAAAATAGTTTCAAAACAAGCTTTAAATTAAACTTACTAAATTATTGCATAACCTAATAGGTGTGCCCTATATCTTAGAGTACCTGCCCGACCCCCTGGTTCTTTTGAGTTGGGGAAGAATGAAAGAAGACTGTCATGGTGTGAATTCAATTTTATTTTTCCTTCTAGACCATCAAAATCATTTATAGAAGACCTCTCCTGTCCTGACAATGTATGTTCATGAGAGATACAGTAACCCTGTAAACAGAAATTATAAATGAAGAAACCGAAATGGAAAAATCCAGACCTCTGGTCCAGGTCATATAGCTTTAAGGAGCAGTTCTATAATTTTAACCTAGTTTCTAGAACAAAAGTCTTTACTCTTGCTTGTTCACCATATTCATTCTCCAGCAACTTAAGTTCAGGGCTACGTATATCCCACAGTATAGAAGTGGAAACTCAGAGTCAAGGACAATTTTAAGTAACTGTTTGAGTAAATCACATTACATCTCTGGGTCTCATATACTCCATCTATGGGCAGGTCACAATAGGTAACATCTGTAGACTACTCACTACTCTACAGCAGGTATTTTTAAGTACATTACATACATTAGCTTAATTAACCCTCCTGACGCTCTTTACTATGTCATAGATATAACTAAAATTTTTATACAGAAGAGGAATAAGAGACTGAGAGAGCTGATAGTTTGGGCAAGTTCACAGAGCTACAATTGTGGGACCTGGATTCAAACGCAGGCTCTGTGACTGAAGGTCAGAGCAAGGGCCCTTAGCCACGGGCCCTTACAGCCTTCCATTTAAGACAGCCTCTGGCCTCTTCCAGCTCTAGTCTATGACTCTGTATAGCTGAAGGCATTCTCATCTTTTGATTCCCTAACTCTTGTTTTTTAGAAACCTTTAAACCGCCATAATTTTAGAGGGGAATCCTCTACAATTAAAATAATTCTCCACTGGTTAACCCCTAGTGCTGCTCTTCAGTGCTTATTCTATTATTCTCTAGTGCTCATCTAGCACAATTTACTGTCCTCTCCAAATGATCTACACAAGCTAAGTCTTATATTTACATACACCACATTTCTCCATCTGCAATGCTCTTTTGAAGAATATAACACCCGTACCTCCTGTCTTTTAAAAAATATGACCCAGTGCGGTACAAAAGACAGTTCTATATTGTATCAGGAGACCACATCAGAACTCTTGTTTCACACTGACCAGCTGTGATGCTGCAACAGTGGATTACGCTTTAAAGGTGAGGAGCAAGCACCAGGAACGGATGATGCCTAAACAGACAACAGTCCCGCTTTTGTTCCATCTGTGTTAGACACATCTGTCTTAAGAGCAAAAGCAAATGAAAATAATAAAAAAATAAAAGACTACAAGCCAAATATTTATTCCTTCTCCTTGGTGACTGTAAATATACTAATCAACATTTTAAATATTGAAGATTCTGGGCAAATAATAATTTACATTAATGTTAGCAACTAAATGTTTGGTCTTAATTTTCAGGATAAGTACAATTATCTAATTAGAGGTGATGAAAATACAGGCAAATAGTGGAAGAGGAAAACAATAAAACAGTGAATAGATGATGAAAAATAATTTTTGTTAAACTAAATGCTCAATATACTTCATTGAGATCCTTATTAAACAATTAAACACCATTTCTTACATTTAGGATGTTTATTTTAATGGCTCAAATTAAAAAAGATGAAAATTTACCAGTACTTTCATAAATATGCTACATTCAGTTTTATTGCTCATTTTGCCAAAATGCTGCCTTTTTCTAGCAGCATATTTGAAATCAATGAATTTATGGGGAAAAATATGAGTAAAATGTTAGAGCATTTAAATTTTGTAAAAAACAAACAAAACTAGGAAATAATATTTTTCATATTCAGTAGTTTCCCTTATTTACTATTTATCAACTTAAAAATAATACTGAGAAACTGGCAACTTTATTTAGTTTCTAAATATTTCATGTTGTTTAAAACTGGTCTTCCCCGCCCCCCCCCCTTGGAGCATCTGGTAAGGTAGTGTAAGTAAAACATTTCAGAAAATTTTCCCTGACTTATTGGGAATAACAGAAGAATTCATGTGAATCTTACCCTCATATTTTCTGAAAAACTTCAATCCATACCCAGCATGGTTCTTCCAATAGGAGTGATATGTTTGTTTCTCTCTTCAGGAACTAAAGGGAATGATAGGTGCTCCTTAAATACTGGTCTTGTCTGCTAAGAGAACATTTTTAAAGATCTAAGATTTAATGGGTTCAAAATATTTTTAAAAATCTACATTGAAGTGAATGTATTTTCTACATCATTTTTGCTGCTTTTGTGTTTTCTGGCATCGCCTATCTGCTTGCCTCTTGGTTTTTCTGAGTTCTTTCCAGGCATTGCTTTCTAGTCATTTTCTTTACACTACTCTATTGAAGTTTTGTTGAAAACAATCAAGAGGAGGATGAAAAATGCAGAGCAGCTTTGTACTCATCAGAGCTGTTGATGTTAATACATGAAATGTTCTAGAGCTCAGTCAGGGTAGAGGATCCGTTCAGACACTTCACCAGCCAGTAAGTGGAATGTCCCTAGTTTAATGACTTCTTGCTTCTTCCCTGGGGCAGTCCCTGGGGCTGTGTGGCTCCAGAGGTTTGCCTACAGGCTAATCTGTAATCAGGTAATTACAGGCCTGAATTCTGGAATCTCCTCTTGTCTGCTTTGTATTAGCTGAATGAGAAACCATATGTTTCCTCCCATTTCCCAAAAATGTGCACATGAGGTGAACTGGTGTGTCTGCACTATCCCTGTCTGAGTGAGTGAGTGAGTGAGTGTGTGTGTGTGTGTGTGTGTGAATGCACTCCACGATGGAGGGGCATTCTGTCCAGGGCTGGCTTCTGCCTTGTGCACCAGCTGCCGGGATTGGCTGTGGTCACCCACTAGACCCTGAACTGGGATAAGTGGATTGAAAATAATGATCTTACTTATTTTTATTTATTTTTCTTAAATGTATATGTAGCTCACATTTATTTCAATGTTTAATATTAGAAATGTTTGGGATCGTAATTAAAAGTTTGGTGGTGCTTTTTTGACCAGAAATATATACTAGAAAATTAACTTTTGTTTATATCAATTAGACTATGGTAAAATTGGTTTCATTATATGTCATTTTGCTTGAAATCACAGTTTTGAAGAACCTAGTGATGACGTTAAGTAAGGACTCACTGTATTTGGAAAACATATAGTTTTTGTAGAAATACTTGGAAATTTAAAATGCCACTTGATCTCTTTCAGTGAATTAACATTGTTTTGGTAGAAATTGTTTCTTCTCAAATGTAAAGAGTTTATTACTTCTCAAAAGGTTGAAGCAAAAAAAAAAAAAAATACTTTGGTTGAGTGTACCTGAGAGGTGAGGCTTGGAAGTTCACAGTATATTTTTTTTACACAGGCAACAGAAAGAATGGAAGGTTCTAATACTTTTCAAAGATTATGCAGAACCATAGACACTGAAAAAAGAAAGACAATATTTTCACAAACATCTAGAGAGTTCTCCAATTCAAACCCTGGGAAAAGGCACAAATAAATCTAACTTATTTATTTTTTAAAAAGTAAACATACAGGTTAAATCTTTTAGATAGACTGGGGAAGGCAAAATGAGGCACTGAGGATGCAGCGGTTACAGAGAGGTGCTGAGAGCCAATAGGAACCTGGGGGCGTGGTGAATGAGGGAAGGTCCGATATTTAGGTGGCATGACCGGAGGCAGAGAGCCATTAGCTCTGTATTTTTTGGGGGAGCAGTAGGTAGTCAAGACTGACCGCAGCAGAGGGATGGTTAGGAAGAATGTATACGAAAATAAGTTGGGGCAATGTTGTAGTAGGTTTGAATGCCAAGGCAAGAATTTAATTTTGCAAAGATTTTGTCCAGTTGCAGTTTTTGAACAGAGGAATAATCTTTTTGATATTAAAGTACATTCTGGCTTAGACTTTCTCTAAGCATTCATAATATAAGCTTTTAAAGTGGTCAGATTCACAAGTGTCTTAGAGAATATGAAAGCTAAAATACTACTAACAATACTGGCCATCATCTGCTTTTAGAGTTATTATAGGGAAGGCACTGTGCTCGGTGGTTCCCATGTGGCCATCACATCAACCCTGTGATAGAGGTGTTGCTGTTCTCATTTTAGAGATAAGAAGAAAGGCTCAGTACTGTTTAATAGTTTGCCTGCTAAACATAGAGAAGCCAGTATGAAGATTCAGTGGGCCCTGCCTGAAAAGCTGGCCCTGCCCTTGAAAAGTCTATTCTCTTGTTGCAGAGATAAGGGTATATTACTATATGAAGTGGTAATGACTTCCACACTTTCTTTTCCATTTGTTTGTAACTAGCCAGCACTATCTGTGTCTCTATAAGTCAAAACTGTGGAATTACCCTAGGCCCTTATACTTGATTTTGGTCTTAATTTCTACCTTAAGACTGCTTCTTTATGGACTGGGATTCTACTTTAAAGTTAGCACACTTACCATAGGGCCTTAATATCTTGTCCAGGCCTGATGGATTCCTCTTTTTCCCTGTCAAGTCTGTGTTTCTGACCACAAGGAACCACAATGCCCAGCCCAGGCCACTACTTCACAGCTCCAGGGACATCAGTCACACTGTGGTCAATGCAGTTGATACTAAGTCATTCAGTTGTCTGGCCCCACTTCAAGTCTCTTGTGCTGAGATTGGACCTGCACAGCCCCTGAGGCCCAGAAGCCCCAACCCCAGTTTCCTATGGCCCTTTGGGCCCTGCACTTTGGACTGTCAACTTCATAGTTGAGCCTCTCTGGCCCACTTTTTCCCTTCTTCTAGGTCATCCCTACATGCTTAAACTGCTGAGAGTCTAGTATGCCTCCCACCTGAACTTAGTACAATGAATAAGAAAATGCTTTAGGAACCTGAGCAGCTCATTCAAAGGAGATGTCAGAAACATATGGCAGTAATCAGAAAGCAGTTCAGAGATGCACTGACTCACTCACTCATTCATTCATTAAATATCTATTGAGCACCTAGATGGGCTAGGCAGACCCAGCGTCATAGGTAGGTGACCTGTCTTTTTTATAGAGGCTCCCACACTCAGAAGGGCTGCACCTGGTTTAATGCTTTGCTGTTGTCATCTTGAAGTTCTTAATAATTTTATGGTTGAATATGTGTTTTATAAACGAAGCTCAACAAAACAATAGAGCGTGCAGGTGAGCAGAGGAGATACACATGTGTGTCTGCCTCGTTCCTTACTGCCCCGCCCCCATACAGCATACACGATGCCCACAGGTACAGAATTGAAGTAGGCCCATACTGGATGTGAGTTCAGTGAGACTCAAAGGAAGTACAAGGTAAGCATGTCAATCCAGGATGAAGTGTGCAGGGGTGTCCACAGCTCCGAGGGGCCGCAAATTCAAACCAAAACTTTCTAAGAAACATAGATGATCCAGGTACCTTATCATATACTTTCTTAGTTTTGTTTCACTGAAAACTATGATATAGAAAGAGAAAGACAGTTCCTTTTCCCTCCAGCCATTCCATACTTATTAGTAAGCTGAGGGTGGATGGTGTTAGTAGGGTGGACATATATAAATGAGTAAAGTAAGAGTTGAGTTAGTTGCGTGCAGCATCTCTGCTTTTCCGGAAAGAATATACATTTGTGCTTGTGAGCTACAAAACACAAATTGCAACTTTGGTGATCACACATACGCATCAAATGAACTTACATTCACATTTAAAGCTGGCAACACACATTATAAAGATGAATGCTAAAAATTCATCCTAACAAATTCCAATTCACATTTTTCTTAGAACAATCACTAGTAGCAAATAAAAATGCCATGACAAGTTAAGAGAGAGAGATCGTGGAAAGAAAACACTTTATATTTTAATTCTTTTAATAGTACTTCTGTCCTGCATTTTGAACAAGTCGCCCTGCTTGCCATTCTGCATGGACCCTACAAATTATGTAGCTGGACCTGGGGCCAGGCCCTGTGCTTGGAAACAGAAGTATAATGTTGGACAAGGAAGGCAGACTCTTCCCTCATGAAGCTTGCATTTCAAGGAGGTAATTACATAATAGCAATCATTATAAGATGCACAAAGGAAAGGTACAGGGTATTATTATGAGGACATATAAATGGAAGAAACTGCTGTGGTGAGCATTGTTGCTTGCCTGCTCAATAGCCCTTCTCCTTCGCTAACAAAATTTGCCTGCTTTAGAGACTAAAACTCCCAGACCCCCCACTTCCCTGGCGTATAGAGTATGGGCATGTGATTATATCATGTCCATTCTATCTGACTGGAAGTCCGAGGGGACAGAGGCACTTGTGGGAAAGATTTTCTTCCCTGATAAAGAGAGAAACGTGTGAGGAGAAAATGCTTTTCTTTTTTCCTACT
Source organism: Anoura caudifer (assembly GCA_004027475.1). NCBI lineage: Eukaryota > Metazoa > Chordata > Mammalia > Chiroptera > Phyllostomidae > Anoura > Anoura caudifer. Next base: position 84,883 of record PVKU01002551.1, read on the forward strand.
TTAGATATTGTTGTGTGAGAACATGATGCTTGGAGCTGTGGTAGCCATCTGTGGCCATGAGGGAAAAGTGAAGAAAATGGCAGGAAGCTCACCCCTGGCTCTACCATAACTTTGAACCTCTGAGTCCATCCAAAACTACATGCCTATGGAGTTATTGTTAGGTGAAGAAAATAAATTCACATTGTTAAAGACACTTTCAGTTGGGCATTCTATTGCTTGCAGCCAAGACTTCCTACATGATCAGAAATTAAGTTTTCCTAGATTTGAGAAGATCCAGTTCCAGGCAGATAGAATAAGCATATTGGAAGGCCCTAAATTAGGAAGGTACGTGGCATGTTTGAGAAACAAAGATCCCACAGTAGGTGTTCAGCATCCTGGACATCTGGTTCTGGGATACTTCAGCAGATACAGGACTCCACCCTTTCCTCTGGAGGATGGTGATGAGGTTGTTGCTGCTACTCTGTAAACTGTCTGAAAAACCCCAGGCTCCGGCACTCACTGTATTAGTTTTCCCACAGCTAGCTGGTAGCAAAGTTTTCATTTCCACTGATGGTCCCACTTGTAGGAAGTGCATGCCTTGTCTGCATACAGCTACTGTGAGGAGTGACACAAAAATTATCAGAAGTTTTAGCAAACTGTAAACCCTTTGGCACATAACCCTCCTTGTTCTGGTAAGTAAGCAAAACAATGTGGAGGCGACAGCAAAGAGTAAAATCTGTGGAGGCATGCATCAGCAGATATACTTAAAATATTTTTATGAAACACTTGAATGAGACTCCACAGGATAAAAATAATGAGAAGAGCCAAGTTATCAAGAGTGTTTGTATAATTGCAGAGCTAATGGTTAGAATCCAATTAGCCTCTGTGACTAAGGTGTAGCCTGGGTGCCTGGTGATTCCTACAATAATGACACCTAACGGAACAGACCATCAGGGCCATTATCATCATCGTGTTTACCAACACATCCCCTGTTCAGTGTCAGGAGGCAGGGAGAGCTGGGGTTTACAAAACAGACACTTACCTCAAAGGCCCACTGAAACTGCAATCATATAATGGGTGACTTTCTGTAATTTGTGGGAGGGAGGAGATGAAACCCTGGACCCTGTGTTAGAAACAGCAACAACAACAACAAAAAACAAAAGAACAGAAGAAAATAGCATGTTGATTGTGTTTTAAAAAATTACATGTCACCTGCCAGCACTATAGAAGCATGGTCTCACTAACACTCACAATGGCCATGTAAGTGCCACAAGTTGAAAAGAGGACATTGAAATGATGGGATGTCTAAGAGGCTTGTCCACAGCATGAGCAGACTAGTGACATCAGGGAATTAGCCAGCACCGTTAATTTAACGAGTGATTCCTCTCATTTTTTCTTCTGGTTTTTCAACCTCGACCCGGATTGGGCAGGAAATAAAAGAGAACGCACAGGGACAAATGACTGCTATTGGCCTTGTAATAGTCAAATGGAAACACCCAGCATGATTTAGTCACCCACTAATCTTCTTTAAAAGAAGATTTCTAGGTCTATACCAGTATTTCAGTGAATTTTCAAAGAAAATTCCAAAAGTATCTAACTGGAGCTTCAACAGGCATTTGCAGTCTTCCTTTGTTAGTGTTCTCTCATTCATTCATTCATTCATTCATTCATTCATTCAAAAAATCCTGATTGAGTGCCTGTTGTGACTGGACAAGGCAAGGTTCTGTTCTCATGGAGCTCACCTTCTACAGGGAAGGAGACAGTCAAACATAAGTAAACAATGAATGAAAAAGAGCACACCAGAGACTGTTGCCTGCTAAAGGAAACAGAACAAGACAAAACTAAAGAATGAGTCTGGACAGTGGGGTTCCTTTGGATAGGTAGCCTGGGAAGGAAACTTTAATATGGGAAATAATGAGTGGAGACCTGTGGGAACATTAGGAACAGATTCTTGGTGCAGAATCTGCAAATGTAAAGGCCCTGAGTTAGGAACAAGAAACGCCAAAGGAAACCAGTATGACTGGATTGTAAGGAGAAAGGGTAAGTTGTTGGAAATGCAGTTGGAAAACCATTCATTCATTCATTCATTCATTCATTCATTCATTCAAAAAAGATTGAATTCTACATGCTAGTCAGTGCACTAGATGCTGCTTCAGAGGAAAATTCTATGCCTTTTTGTAGGCTCTTTTGCAAGATTCCCAGAATTATAAAATTGAAAAGCGAACATCCTGCCTAGCGGGCCTCAGTCCCTTTTTTTTTTCCTCCTGCCTGTTCTGCAGCGAGGTGCTTAACGTCCTTATTTGCCTTAATGTACTTTCATAGAAAAAAATCCATAAGACATTATTCCAAACCTATTTTTAAGGGAGTTTATGAAATAGGAATAAATACCAGCATGCTTTGTTCCAGTGAATCTCAAATAATCAAACGATCCCTTACTTGGCATATTTTGGCTTCCACAAAAGGATTCTAATTGGGAGGATTTTTTTGCCAGATCAGATGTAATGTTCTGAAACACTCGTTCAGCAAATGCTTTGTTAGTATAAAAGACTTAGATGTATAAAGTAATTTGAAGAGTGATTCTGAAAAAAGACTCCAGCCGCTCTCTGTGGGGAGCCTGACAGACGACGCTGTGGAAGGTGTCCATCCAAATGGAATCAGCATGTACCTGCGCATTTATGGAATTAGTTTCTGTGTATAAGTTTAAACCACTTCACTTAAATCCTGGATCAAAGGGTACATATGACACCTTGTTTTTGCTGTCGCCAAAGCACTGATCATGTACTAAACTTCAGAAATCTCAAAAAGGTTGACAGATCAAATATTTCCTTCTTGTTTCATTCCTTTTCGCTTTAGATTTTATGGTCCCTTGAGCCTCTGGGGGTAACGCTAGCTACACCTACATTATTTTAACCTAGCTGCATGGGAAGTTTTGCCAGGAGGAAGTGAGGAAGGTTAGCATAGTTGAGCAACATACTGGATTTGCAGACATTGATACATGCCTTATTTTTTTTAGCGCTACTTGAAAACAAATGATGTCTGTGTTGTTGGGATTACAGGTGTGTGGGGGGTCACATTACTTTATTATATAGCAAACTTGTTAATCTCCGTTCCCCACCACTGTCAATGCCTTGGATAGACAGAGACCATATGTTACTCACAACATGTAGTATACCCCTGGCATACAGTAGGTGCTCCTTAAATATTTGTTAAATGAACGAAATATCAATAAAAATAGGAACTGCGGGGAATTTGTTATAATTAAGACAACTTTCTCTTTGTGTGGAATAAAACAGTTTAAGAATTTTCTGCTATATTCTCTTATACTATTTAATTTTCTTTCTACTGGTAAAAATGGCTTTAGATACAAATACTCACATTACAAATGTATAAATGTGATGATATTGTAATATTGTTTTCTTCATTCAGCCATTTCTTTCTACATTCATTTAGCTTCTTCCTCCTTCCACCCTCTGGCTCTCTGCCTTCAACTCCAAATCATATTAATAACCTAGTAATGTGTGTAATTAAGAGCATGAATATAAGAGGAAATATCAGCTGTGTGACCTTGGGGAAGTTTTACAAGCTTCCTGTGACTGTTTTTTATCTATAAAATGAAGATCATAAAACTTACCTCAAAGAGGTCTGAGAATTAGATGAACTGCTGTGTGTAAAGCTCTTAGAAGAGTGTCTGTCACCTGCTCACACATGCCCATGTGAACTGGCTGGGCGGAAGTCTGCAGTTCCTCTCCGCCGCCGCAGACTCTCACAACGTGGCAGCAAAGCCCCTGGAGTGACTGATCTGAGAGATGGAAAGGAGGAAGTTGCAGGGTCTTTAATGGCCCAGTCTCTAGTCTTTGTAACATTAAAGTTTTAAATTTGCTTATATTTGCTTGTAAATGGCTACATTTAAAACATCTTCAGAGTTTCCAGTCTTGATTAAAAAGTAACTGTGCTTGTATATATTCACCAACAGTTCTTATAAGATTTGTTTTATTGCTTTAAAAACAACTCTTTAGTCCACCTGCAATTCATTACTGTGTATGATAGATGGTTCTAATTTTATTTCTTCTTAATGGCTAGATAGTTAAATAGCCAAAATTAATTTTAGTCTATTCGGAATTGCATTTGTATCTTTATTGCTAACTGCTGTAAAATGTATATACCCCTCAATCTCAGTGGTTGAAAATCATAAAAGATTACTTCTTCTTTGCTAAACTGTCTAATGAGGGTGCTTCCGGGTGGAAGCTCTCCTGGACTGCCTCTTCCAAGCGGTGATTCAGGGAGCCAGACTCCTTCCATCTTGTGGCCTCTCCATCTTTAACATTAGGCTTCTAGGCCTGCCTGGATAGTCGTCACTATTCCAGTCAGCCAGAAATGGAAAAGTAAGTGGGGAATCAGGCATGTAAGATTTTTATGGGCCAGACTTGGAGGTGGTAAATAGCATTTTCATGCTCATTCATAGGCGTGAGCTCAGAAGCGTGGCTACCACCAATTATGAGGGACAATGGGAAATGCGTTCCAGTGGTGCAACTGGTCTGTTTCTATGCTGATGCCATATTGTTTTGATCACAATGACTTTACGGTGCATTGTGATATTTCTTAAAGAAAGTCCCTGTCACTGGTTCTTTTTGTTATTTTCTTTCACATTTCTTAGGTATTATCTTCTGTACAAAGTTTAAATCAATTTTGTTCAATTCCAAAATCAAAATGAAATAACCATAACAAAATTCTGTTGGAATTTTAATTGAACATATATATAATTTAATTTGTAAAAGAGATGATATTCTGTGCTATTGAGTCTTCTCAACCAAGAGCACGCATCTCACTGTGGTTTTAATTTGTGTTGATCAACTAATGGAGTTGATCATGTTTTTAGTGCTTGCCATTTGTATATCTTCACAGGAATGCCTACTCAAATTCTTTACTCATTATAAGCTGGGTTATTTGCTTTTAATTATTATACTGTAAGTGTTTTTTATATGTTTTAGGTACTAGATCCTTATGATGTAGAGGATTTGCAAATTTTTTTTATTCTTTTCGCTTTCTTGATAGTGCCCTTTGAAGCACACAATTTTACATTTTGATAAAGTCCAAATTTATGTATTTTTTCTTTTGTTACTTGTGCTTTTAGTGTTATATCTAGGACACCATTGCCTAATAGGCAATTAAGATTTACACATATTTTTTCCTAATATTTTTATATAGAGATTTTGTTCTATTTTTTTGAGGTAGTGTTTGATTATGGTGTGAGGTAGAGGTTCAATTTCTTTTCTTTTCTTTTCTCCCCCCTCCCCCACATAGATATCAAGTTATCCCAGCACCATTTGTTGAAGTCTACTCTGTCCTCGATTGAACTTTCTTGGCCCACTTGTGAAAAATCAACTGCCCACAAATATATGGATTTTTTTTCTGGACTCTCATGATATGCAAGTCCTCCAACTTTTTTCTTTTAAGGACTGTTTTGACTATTCCAGGGTCCTGCATTTTCATATGAATTCTATCTGTGAAAAAACCAGGTGGAATTTTGAGAGCATTTGCGCTGAATCTGTATAACAATTTGGGTAATATTATCATTTGAACAAAATTATCTCTTCCAGGCTGTGAATATGGATGTCTTTCTGCTTTCTTAGGCCTTCTTAATTTCCTTTAACACATACCAATATTGCACTTATTTTGTTAAATTTATTCTTATTTTAATTTTAAAAAGTTTTATTCCTATTTTAATTTTTTGATGCAATTATAGATGAAATTGTTTTATTGATTTCATTTTTGGATTGTTCATTGTTAGTGTATAAAAATACAATTGATTTTTATGCATTGGTTTTGCAACCTGCAACTTTGCTAAATTAATTTATTAGCTCTAACATTTTTGTGGATTCCTTGGGATTTTCTATAGAGAACATTATATTATTTGCAAATGGGGATAGTTTTACTTCTTACCCAATCTGGATGATTTTATTTCTTAATCTTGCTTAATTGCCCTATCTAGAACCTCTGATATAAAAGCAAATACAAGCATTAAGATTGAACATTCTTATTTTGTTCCTGATGTTAGGGAGAAAGTTTTCAATCTTTCACCCTTAAGTACAATGTGAGCTATGAGATTTTTGTAGATGTCCTTTATTAGGTTGAGAGAGCTTTGTTCTCTTCCAAGTTGGCTGAGGGTTCTTATGATGAAAGAGTGTTGGAGTTTGTCAAATGCATTTTCTACAACTATTGATATAATAATGTAATTTTTGTTCTTAATTCTACTACTCTGGTATATTATTATACATTGATTAGTTTTTGAACGTTGAACCAACCTTACATTTTGAACCAACCTTACATTCTTGGGGTAAGTTCTACTTGTCATTATTTTTATTATTATTTAATTTTTTAAATTTTATTTTTAAATCACAGTTTACATAGAATATTATTTTATGTTAGTTTCAGGTGAATAACATACTGGTTAGATAATCAGATACTTTACAAAGTGGTCCCCTAGATATTTTCAGTAACTACCTGGCACCAAACATAGTTATTACAAAATTATTGAGTATATTCCTTATGCTGTACTTTACAGCCCCATGACTATTTGTAACTACTGATACTTGTCATTGTTTTTAAATGTAGGTTTTATTATTCAGGGTGATAAGGCCAACAGATCAGAAGACAATTGCCATGGAAAAGGTAGTTTGTAACTCACAGCTCCCAATAAGAGGGGGCATGCTATGCCATGGGGGGAGGGGTAGCACATGGGGGAAGCACCAGGTTCAGTCAGGAGATGGAGAAAGGGGAAAATGTGGGCAAACTTTTACTGTGGTGTCCATGGGAAGGAATGGACAAGGCAGGACAAGAAAGTTTAGGGCCAGCTAATTTCAATGATTTGGTGGGCTCTGGGATGTAGAGGCTATCGTTAGTTATCTGATACCTGGCTGTGAATATTTAGGGTAGGGGAAGAGTGACCCAGAGCATAGAGCCTGATGAAGCAGATGGGTGAGGTGTGGGCCCCAGGTTGGTTGGTTTGCTTATCAAAGGAGCACTTACAATGAGTTGTTTACTATCTCCCGGATTTCAATGAGCTGTCCAGGGAAGGACAATTTCTCCAGAGTCAGCAAGTCCTCAGATGTCAAAGCGCCAGGATAAAAAGACATGTTTAATATAGTCATGGTGTATAATTCTTTTGATATGTTGCTAGATTCAGTTTGCTAGTGGTTTAATAAGGGTTTTTGCATCAATTTTCTAGGGGATATTGGTCTGCATTTTTTCCTCTGGTGTTCCCTCTTCTACATTTTTGGAAAAATTTGTAAAAATATAATTGGTGTTAATTTTTAAAAGCCCGTTAGAATTTACTAGTGAAGCCAAGTGGTCCTGGGATTTTATTTCTGGTGAGTTTTTTGATTACTAATTTAATCCCTTTACCTATTAAAGGTCAATTCAGATTTTGTATTTCTTCTTTAGTCAGTTTTAATAGTTTGTGTCTTTCTAGGAATTTATTTTTATCATCTAGGTATTTGATTTGCCGGCATATAATTTATATATTTTATCATTTAGATACACCTTTTTATCAATACATCATCTTATACAATGAAGTAAAACCAGATGAAAGTTCATGTTAAAGTGCCGGGGTATCATCTCAAAATAAATCCTACTGTTTGGGGAGGCAAAAAAAATTACATTATCAGAGTTGATCTGCTTTTTAGGGATGATTTGGTTATCAGAAACCCACTAAAATAGACTCAAGTGAAAAGATGAGCCATTGCAAATATGACAGTAAATTAAAATAAAAATTCCAAACATTACAGGATATAAAGTTTACGTTATTGAAAATTAAGGAGCCAGAATTTGTGACAAGTGTTTCTTAGAGCTGTGCTGTGTGCTTTGTTCCCCTTACCCCACAAAGGGTGGAGGTAAGTGGTTTCTTATTCTCCCTTTAAGCCTAGGAAATGTGGTTTCAACAGGATTAATTGATAGAGCAGAGGAAGGACCCTGACCATTGGCATCTGACTTGACTTGTGCCAGAGTGGCGTGAGAGGCAGTGAGTTGGTTTGGTGTTAGCTTGCGCTCCTCAAATCTGCCAAGGCAAAGAAAATCTGCACACATGTCTCCTGAGGATCAGGGGTGAACCACACACATACGAGAGGCAGTGCGATGTTGGATTAGGCTCTGTTCAGTAGGGCCATCATGATGGGAGGTGGGATTGCAGCAGACAGAGGCCAAAGATGGACAACAGAATTCTTTGGAGCTGTGAAAAAAGTAGCGGTGTCATCCTGTTGAGAGATGCATTTATTGGATTTACAGGGACTTCAGGAAGAGCTGTCTAGCAGTGGATTACTTTTTTATTTTAAACTGCGCCATTTTGATGTTTCTTACAGTAGAATAAATAGTTCTCTTGATGACTGCAGGTATGGAACCTCTTCGAGAGCACTCAGAAACATCACAGTAAAGCAGTTTTTCTGATTGATACATAGTCTTCAATCAGTATAAGGAGTTACTTGTGTGAAACTGCTGTCAAACCAGTGAGCCTGACTTTATGCATCCACCATTTTCAGGATTGTTCGTAACTAGGCATATTTTCCCCAAATAACCTACATCCTTGTGTCACAGAGACCAACTTGCTCACATTCACCTTGATGACAGTACCTTTGGTAATAGCACCCGAAGCTGTATAAAGTGGGGATGAGGGATTCTCTTTTACACTACGTGTTGGCAGGAAAAGGTGGTTTCAGTTCAGGCTGTGTGGCATGGGTCCTCTTGAAACGTAAGCCCAGTGGCCTAATGTATCTTTCATATTTAGGTGGTTTTCCGGTAAAGCCATCTCCGACAAAGCACACTTTAGTGACCATCCTCTTCCACACTTTCCTCTTCCTATTTCCTGTTTGAATAAATTTTATACCTCTCTTTCTCCCTGGGCATGAACTTTGGGCCGAGGAACTTCCCATTTTCCTGCTTTCTCTTTCTGTTTGTGTTTAATCATATTGGAAAGTACTTTAGCTCAGACTGTCCCTCTTTGTCCGGTTGATAGGCAGGTATAGCTCCTTGTGGAGTCTTTTCATCATTCTTTTGTTTAGTGTTTCTATTTTCATGTATCTTGATAGTGTTTTTTCATCTGTATTTTCTCAGCATGGTGGTGTTTATGGTAGAACTTAGCCTTCAAACTGATCATCTGTTTTGCCTTCTTTGAACATTCATGAGCCTCTCGACTTTCCTTCTTTTTCTTTTTCTCATGGTAATCCAAATAGTATCCATAGCACTGGTGGTGTAACTCAATACATTCATTTTGTGGCATGGTTACCCACTGGGTGCGTTTCTCTGGGCGCCAAGAAGCTTTTAACTTTCAGGTCTCAGACATCTACCCTATGATTCCAGCAACTTGCAACAGGAAAGGGACATTCTAACAATGGATTCTTTAAAGAACCCATAAAAGTAATGCAAACATATGCCAGGCTCCCAAAGAGGGAGAATCCAGCTTTTGATAGTAATAGGTAAGTATTTTCCTTTTCCTCTCTACTCTCCCACTGACCACTCCCTGCACCCTTTAGGGATCAGAAAGTAGCCAGTGAGTAGAGGAGGAGGTAGAGAGCACCGATGAAAGGCTCCTACCACACTTTCCCCAGGGTAGAAGTTCCTGCCTGGAGGGAAGGAAGTGTCAAAACTGTGAAGGGTCTAGGAGTTTACCCCACTTGCAAGTCAGCCTCCCATAGTTCATTGGATGCTAGTAGGAGACAAAAGACTCAGACCAGAAGGAACAAACAACTTATTGTTTACAGTAATGATACTCATATGATGGTTCCCTGAGCCTCAGTTTCCACAGGGTGATGCAAAGGGGGCCAGATTTCACCTGCACATGTGGTAGATTATAGGAGAGAAAACTCTAAATTGAGGGAGCCTGGATCTAATAGGCAGAAAACATGCCTGCCTTTTCTACAGAGAGAGACATTATTATACTGGACAGCAATCAGTCTGTTCTTCCTCTTGAGGGAGACGCTATCTCTGTCTTTTAAGTCTGTACACTAGGCAACGATACTTGAAAAGATAGATACAGAACAAAGGAAAGTCAGTGCCCTTCCAGCAAGATATGCAGAAGCATGAGAGACCCATGGGGAAGAATCCTCCCCCCACCCCACAGGAAGTAGCTATAAACTTGCAGTGAAGTTGGAAGCTTTGTCCCTAACTTGGAAGAGGGCCTTTTAAATGGCAAGATTTGAGAATTTTGTTTACTATTTAAATTGACCATAGGATGTTATGTTACGCTGAAGTGAGCGGAAAACATATTTCAAACAAAGATAGTAAAAAAGTCTCCCACTCCAAATAAAATATAAGGGGAAACAGGAGAAAAAATTTAAGTTGCTTTTTGATTAATTCCTAACACTTATATTTGATTAATATACCCATTGCATATAAGAACTTGTTGAGTTATACTAAAGTCATCTGTGATCTAGAAATATGGAAATAAAATATAGCCAAATGTCTCACAAACTGGAAAGAATTGCAATATCAGGATTAGATCAATTCTCTCTTCTCTCTTCTTTCTTTTTCTCCTTCTGCTTGGTCTTTCTCCTCTGTTTCACTTTACTTTCTGTAGGTCACCTTCCTCTGCTCGCTCATATTTTGCAATCTTCCATAATATCAGTGTGTGAGCAGCTCTGACTTGCCATGGCCCCGAACCTGGCTTTACCCCTTCATGAGCTTTTAGTGATGGATCCCTGTACCATTTTCCAATAGTCATTTTGCTTGTTGGTTCAAACTCTCTAGAGAGGGAATCATACAGTTATTGTTCAGTCAATGGATTAACTTCTTCTAGTCAAATGTCCAACTTCATCCAATAACCTGGTGGTGGGGCTGGAACTGGGCTCTGGTGAGGTCGGGAGGCAACAATGAGGCCACAGCAGCTGCAAACATGGGTTTGTTCTGAGAAAAGATAGCTGAGGGAGGGGCAAGTGGTCCAAAACTCATTTCTGAATTCTGACTTGACTATGATCTGAATTCAGGAGAATTTCTAGGTGTAATATGTATAATAGGATTTTAAATAGAAAGTTGAACTCATTTGTTGATGATGTCTACAAATTTGTAATTGAATTCTGTAAATAACTGATACTGGTCATAAGAGCTTGGGGAGTAGAACTGAGTCAAGTCAAATTCATCCAACTAATAGAAAACCCAGAAAAGCATGTGTGCAGTTGACGAGGGTTATGTTATCCCTCCTGACAAAGAGCAAATGGCCCCAAACAAGTGAGAGGGACAATTAGCCACCATGCCTACAATGTACACCAAGGACGTTTATCAAGGTCATTTTCTTATTGTGGATAAATCTAATGTGATTGTGTCATTAATGTTATTTCTATAATAATTTAAATCTCTTTAAAAGAAAAGACAGGCATCTTTTTATTTCTGGAAGAACTAAAAATTTTGGATAATCCTAAATTCTCTTATTAGCCAAATTAATTTTTATGAGCACATGTTACTGTTGGCTTAAGGAAGATTGTAGCTTCTTAAATAATATAAAACAGAACTAGGAGTAAAGATCAGGCTAAAGGTAAAGTAAGGGAATGACATAGGGCATCAATTTTGCTAATTCTTCTTAGAATTCTTTTTTCTCCTCTGTTATTTCCATCTAGTGGTTTTTGTTGTTGTTGTTGTTGTTGTTGTTGTTGTTTTTAACTGGTGTAGCAAATCAAACTTGCAGATTGAGTTAAAAGAAAAAGAGCTTTGAGAAGCTCATAAATTTGCAGATGTTCACTTGTACATTTCCATTTTAACCTTTTGTTCCAGAGAAAAGCCTTCTTATTGTAGGGGACTGTGGTTGAAATAATTATATTTATAATTATATAAAGAAACAAGAATTACTTAAAACATTAGGAAACTATTCTCTTGCTTTGGGGTAAATGCTTGTCTGAAAGTATATTGAATGCCTGTCAATATACTTTTTTGTGTCTCTCTGCAGTCTACAAGAAGGTTTTTCAGGGAAATGGCAATCAGTTATACGAGCACTTTCTAAAATGGTGAAATGCATAGTGAGCAAGTATTTTCTCCAGAGGAAGAATTCTTTTGTTGTCTTGTTTTTTCTCTTCTTGAAAAGAACTCCTTCTCTGCTCTCATAATTTTAAGGATCACATAAGACTGAGCTGCTTCAGGCCATCTTCCATTTTCTTATAGATTTGTTGGTCATTTTGTTTGTTTGTCCTGAAGGAGATTTTGTTCTTTGTCCTAGGGCTGACTTTGAAAATGAAGCTAATCACATAAGTAAAAATAGCCTACTGTACTGATTGGCTAAATCCAATATATTATTGGTTTCCTCACTGCTTTGTCTGGCTGTGAGACCCCAAATTAAGGATAGAGATGCTTAAGGGGTTCTGCTTGGCTCTGGTGTGTGTGCATAAGGGTGAATATGTGTGTGTGTGCGTGAGACTGGGAAGCAGACTCGCAGAAAAATTACAGAAGATAGAACAGAGCTCCAAATGTAGAATTTGATTTATAAAGAAACAATAAGTAAAGACAATTAAAATATGCAGAATTAAAAGTTGGTCTAGTAATGCAAAATGGTACAGCCACTTAGAAAAGTTTACCAGTTTCTTAAAGAGTTAAATGCAAGACTCCCATAATCCAGCCTTTCCCTAAGTGTCTGCCTAAGAGAAATAAAAACATTTATCTACACATACACTGGTAGGTGTATGTGAATGTTCATGGCAGTATTATTCATGATATTATTGGATAGGACACCTGGCCCTGAGTGGCCTGCTATAGTGTGTGAGTTCTTGACTTTGTGTAGGAAAGATTTCACAACATGAGTCCAGGTGACCATGAGGGTACCTTTATTAATGCAACAGGACAGCCTAGGCTGGGCTGCCTTAGCTCACTGGGGAGTTAGAAAGAATGGGGCCTCGGAGACAGGGCCAGGGGTTAGCCTGGGATGAGTTGCCGCTGCCCATTGCTCCCCTGGCTGCAAGTCTGTGGGGACCCTTAGAGTTTAGGAGATGAATGCCTGTGGGGAAGAAAAGAGGGAAGGAGAAGGAATGGCGTGGCTGCTCCCCAGTAGATGGTTCCTTTGTCTTGAGGCTTTTATTTCTCTGTTGTAGGAGGGAATGTTAGGGGAGGTCTCAGGGGACAGTGTCAGCAGAATATTCATTACCTTTCCAGGCGCACACTTTCAGGGTCATGTTCTCTACGGATTGGTCAGGGCCGGGGAAGGGGATCATCAGTCACTGCAGTTAGTCCAGGTTTTGCTGCTTTTCTGGGCCTGGAGCTGAAATACAAATGAGGCCTAGATGTCATCTCTAGGGAGGTGACCTTTTGTATCTGGCTGAAAATTGCTCCGCCAGTTTGTTTAGCTCTCCATTTCAGTTCCCCTATTCCACTTGCCAAGGAATTTTCCTAGGTTTTTACCATCCTGCCTCAATAATAGCCGTGAACTAGTAACAGTTGGATGCCCATCAACTGATAAGTGCATCAATAAAATTTAGGTATTCTTATTCAATGGAATACTGTTCAGTAATAAAAAGAAGTAAACAACTGACACATACAATAACATGCATGATCTCAAAAACTGCATACTAAAAGAACTACATCAGATACAAATAAGTACTTAACAATATTTCTTAGTCCATTTGGGCTGTTACAACAAAAGACTTGCTGGTATTTCTTGCAATTCTGGAGGCTGGGAAGTCCACCATCAGGGTGCCAGCAAGGTCATGTCTGGCTCAGGCCCTTGTCTGAGTTGGGCACAGCTAACTTCCTGTTGTGCCCTCCCGTGGAGGAAGTGACTGGGGGAGATCCCTGGAGCCTCTTTTAGAAGGGCACCAATCCTGCTCATGCGGGTGGAGCCTCATCATAACTCAAGAAGTCATTTTATTTGTTTGTTTCTTTGCTTATTTAATTACTTTTCTTGGCTCCTTTACCATCTTTGAAATCAATTTTGCAGTAAGGCTAGCATCTAATATGTTACGTTTTTCAGAGTGCATGGAAAGAAAGGTTGGAAAATGTCCCTTTACTGATCTAAGGACTAGGAAGAGCTTATTTGTTAAGTTATGAATATTTTTGTCACTAAATTATTCCTTCTTATACAGAATATTTATGAACTATTAATATTATGAACCATGAACTATTTCACATAGTTTCTCTGTACACTTTTGGGTATGTTAGCCTTTTGCTTTCTGATGTTTTTGAAATCATATTCTACCCTACCAATACTTCTAGATAGATCTGTATTTCATATTGGAAGTTAAAATAAAACATCACCCTCCAAAATTGAGATATTTCTTTTGGCTTTATTACCTTTCCTTGAAGAAAGTTGGCAGCCACATCTCAAATTCTAGATTGTTTGTAGGCGAGGAAAGAGAACTTCAGAAAAGGCAACAGACTAGGTCAGTACTCCCTGTTGTTGGTCCAGCCAGCTCTCCATCCTGTCCTGGGCCTGTCCTTGCGCTCTCACTGTGCCTGGCAAGGCACCACTTTCTTCAACTCTCTCTCAATTACTCATTTTGAAAAGATGCACTTATTCTTATATGTGTGTGTTGGTTTGGTCCCACGTTGCAGAACAGAGCAACAAATAGAAATTTCTTTTAATGAACTGAAACTCATTGTGAGACAGGGTATGTGGCAGAACAGCTGCAATTGATAAAAGCTACAGCCCACGGGCCACGGATTTATGGCTTAGAACTGGCAGAGACCAGCTGGATCCAACATGGCAACTAATTTCACCTATGCATAAACCCTAGCTTCATTATACACTTATTGTAATACATTAACATGCTAAATGACACACCCATGTCACCATCACTAGAAATGGAAAGCACACACAGAATGGCTGCTAGAGCTCCTCTGAGAAATCTCCACCCCTTGCCTGGGAAGATCCTGAATATTCCTCCCCCTCATTGAATGCCCTACCCTCCAATTAAATGAACCTCAATAAAGGAAGCAAATTTCCCTAAATGGAGGGCTGCTCTATCTGTGGAGTAGCCACTTGGTCTCACTGCTTCACTAATAAATTCTCACTTTATCTCTATCCTGGCTCCCCTGCATTTGAATTCTTCCCTGTGCAAAGCCAAGAACTTAAAGCGGAGTGTGGGCTCTCATGGCCCAGGCCCCCTGGAACACTCCTGTCAGTCGGACCATTCTGCGAACAGGGTGGTTCTCCACATGCTCCACTGTCCTCAGTGAGAAAGAATGATCAACAGCTCTGTACCGGAAAGCAGGGCAGGTTCTAGAACTGATGGCAGGGCTGGAACTGGAGTGTAGGGAGGGAAAGGTGTCAGTGAGCGGTACCTTGTGATTCCCTGCCACTTGGCCTTCGGGCCTACCATTGCTGTTTCTGCTATGTATTGAACTGACTTATTTTCCATCTCACAGTTCTTCTGTAACACTTCTATGCCTGAACATGTGGTGTTCTCCTCACCTTCTTTTTGCTTCCTCACTTCAACCTTTCATTCATTTTTCAGGTCTCAGCTCTGAGAAGCTTTTTCTCACCTGCACACATAGAGCTTACAAGTCCCTCTTCTGTAATCCAACTGAATCTTACATAATTCTCTGTGTCACTTTATTCCCTATTATAAGTGTTTATTGACTTGTCTCCCATTCTTTGAGGATTTGTATTTGTAGCACCTGGAGGAACGATGGGCAGATTGTCAGCCCCTGAATGAGCAGACCAATGAACATCTAGCAAGAGGTACTTAGTGGTTGCTCCAAAAATATTTGTTAATTCAGTTTTTAAATTAACGCATAAACACAGAAAAACAGAATAAGTATTATTGTCAGAAACTAAATCTGGGCATTAAGAGTGTGATTAAGATGTATGCCTTTGCTAGTTTGAGGGCAGGGAATATGTTACGTTGTCTTCAGTATTCAAGTGACAATGATTTATAGACTCCCCATTGCTGAGATTAGCAAGAAATTTAGGATTTCTGCAGGGTTTTCCTCTTCAAATATTCCTAAAGCCCCATGAGTCAGTCTTCTACTTGTTTGCCTTTGCTCGTTGATCTGATTTGTTGAATTTAGAAGTGCCATGGGGGTGAGTTTCCCCAGCTATACCCTATGGAGGAGCCTTGGGCCCTGGCTTCCGTTGTTTTCAGCCACACCTCAGGGCTGAGGAGGCAAGAGGCCTCGGTGGTCCAGCTATTCTGCAGAAATGCCCAGAACATTTCCTCTGTGCCCAAGATTGCTTATATGCCTGAGGAGGATGACGTTCCAGTGTTAGGGTCACTCAGGGGTATTGTCCAGCCAAAAAGCTCTGACGTTTACAGCAGTGTTTCCCAAATTTCACTCTTGGGACCAGGATGGCTGAGCAAGGAGCAGCTGAAGCATCAGTTCTCACTGTCCCAGAGTGAGCTCATAACCCTCAACCTTGGAATGAGATCCTGCTCTCCCACTTCTGAACGCTCACATCTTGTTCCTTCAACACTTGCCAATGAAGTCAGAACTCAGATATGTCCCTTGAAATTGGAGGTCTTTGATGAAAAATGGATTTTTTTCAATGAGAGAAATGTCATTGCTGATAAAGCTGCTTAATAACTAGGCCTTTCTGTATTAAGCAGTCAAATATGAACACATCTCCTAATTACAAGAAACAAAGGGAAGAGGCTGGCTTTCTGAAGTCCAAAGGTGGATGCAGTTAAAGGCAGTGACCTGCCAGGAGTGTGCCTGGAAAGGAGAGGGATGGTAGAATGGTCACCCATGAATGATGTAGGCCAAGGAGAGCAGAGAAGAGGCAGAAAGAAGAGATGCTTCTTAAAACTTTAAGTCATGGATGAAGGCTGACTCCAATTCTCAGAGCCATGGTGGCTCTGGAGAAGGGGACCTTTCCAATAATAATGGTCATGGTGAGCTCATCAGCAAGATGCCTGTGGCCCTGGGTTCTAATGACCTTATCTCACTATCAGAAAGACTTACCTGTGAACCAAAAGTGGCATGTCTTTTCCCTGTCATTTTTATTTTATAATAAAAACCTTCCTGGAATTACTATGAGAAATACTTAGATGATGACAACCTTCTTTAAAGGTGATTATTTTAGGCCTGGCTCTAATTTCCAATACCTTCTAAATTTATTTCTTTGTATTTTATAGTGAGAGCTGCTATTCAAAATTAGGTGTTTCAAGATACTAAACAACTCATAAGAGTTCATTTTAAAAATGGGTAATTGTTTCTATTCCCTATTTTGTAGGTAAAGAGACCAAGGATTGGAGAGGCTGTGTATCTGAAGTCATACAGCTGTGGGCACAGGACTTAAATCCAGGTCTGTGCCATTCAAATATGTGTTCTTTCCAATTATCTTAGGAATACTATAATATGTATTAAAAATAAAGCCAAAACAATTCTATCTCAGAAAAATTTTAAGCTACATGGGTAAAAATGGAAATAATTTTCCCATGACCAACCAAATGGGAGGATATGTGTGCAAATAATACCTTCGATGAGGTTCTAATATCCAAAATATATAAAGAACTAAAACAACTCAACAGGAAAAATAATAATAATAAAAACAAAATAAAACAAAAACAAATAATCCAATAAAAAAGTGGGCAGAGGACCTGAATAGATGCTTTTCCCAAGAAGACATACAAATGGCTAACAGATATGTGAAAAAATGTTGGACTTCACTAGCTATAAGGGAAATGCAAATCAAAACCACAATGAGGCACCACCTCACACCTGTTAGAGTGGCTATTATCAGTAAGACAAGTCATAAGTGTTGCAGAGGATGTGGACAAAAAGGAACCCTCATTCCCATGGCTGGTGAGAATGTAAATTGGTACAGATACTCTGAAAAACAGTCCTGAGGTTTCTAAAAAAATTAAGAATAGAGTTATCACCTGACACAACAATCCCTCTTCTGGGTATCTGCCTGAAAAATATGAAAACACTTATTTGTAAAGCTATATGTACCCCTATGTTCACTGCAGCATTACTCCCCATAGCCAAGACATGGAAACAACCTAAATGTCCTTTGATGGGTGATTGGATAAAGAAGATGTTGTACAAATATACAATGGAGTACTGTTCAGGCATAAGAAAATAGGAAATGTTGCCATTTGCAACAGCATCATGCTAAGCAAAATAAATCAGAGGGAAAAAGACAAGAACTATATGATTTTACTCATACGTGGGATATAAAACAAAGCAACAAACTAATAAACAAAACAAACAAACTCATAGACACAGAGATAGAATGGTGGCTACCAGAGGGGAAGTGGGGTGTGGGGAGGTTGAAGAGAGTAAATGGGGTCAAATGTATGGTGACAGAAGGAGACTAGACTAAATGGTGGGCACACAATGCGTTATACAAATGACATATTATAGAAGCATATACTTGGAGCTTATAGAGCCCTGTTAACCAATGCCACCCAAATAAATTTAATTTTAAAAAAAGGAAATAATTTTTCCAGATGAGAAAATTCAATTCATCATATTATAGTGACTAAGGGTCCTGTTTTGCCAATTATTGTTCGAAGCCCACAGACAAAGCACACGTTCAGTAGTGAATAAGACTATGATTTTGGAGTCAGAACTCATTAACCAAAGAAGAGTCCAAATGGAAGATACATACGCTGAGCATGTCACAGCTCCCATAGCAGAGTTCACTGAAAAAGAAATGAAGTCAAAATTTTTGTGTAATGTTTCTCCAATGATTAATCATGATAGCTAATATAGATTAAGTGCCTAGATTTGGCAGACATTGTGTTAGGCCATGTACATGGAGGATTTTGTTCAATTGTCACTTCAACCTTTTACATAAAGAACATTCTTCATCATCAAGACTTCAGTGTACAGAAATGTAAAGTGGAAATTACTAGTCGAATCTCACCTAATGTCATGCTCATCCTAGTGAGTCCAGAATTGACACCAGAACCTGTTCTCTCAATCAAAAATTTATTATAAAAATTTCCTGGCAACAAAGTCAACTAGTAATATATTATTTATTCTTCAAATGCAATAATTTTTTACGGTGAGAATTTATTGTTACCAACACTATAGCACCAGAAGCATGCTTAAGATGGAATAAAAATGTCTTTGTTTAATAAACAGTTGTCCCCCCACACCTTTTTTCCCAATTGAAATTGGAGGATTGGTGCATTTTGTGCATGAATGGAAAATGTCAAACAGGACTTGATTTTGAGTAAAAAGACAGATCAGGCACATGCTATTCAGTACTTGAAAAAGAAGAGTCTCCAGATACTACAACCAGAAACTTTCAAAGAAAGCAGAACACCTCAATCATTTCCATATAAAAGACACCGGGGGTGGAATTCAGTAGCTATTTTTCTTCTTTGGAGAAAAAGAATGTAGCTTTTCCCAGCTGATAAAAGTGGAAGCCTGGCAACATCATACTCAATGGGCAGAAACTAAAATCTTTTCCATTAAGATCAGGAACAAGACAAGGTTGTTCACTTTCACCACTTTTATTTAATATAGTATTGGAAGTTTTAGCCACAGCAATTAGACAAGAAAAGGAAATAAAAGGCATCCAAATTGGAAAGAAGGAAACAAAACTATCATTGTTTGCAGATGACATGATAGTGTGCATAGAAAATCCTATAGATTCGGCCAAAAAGCTGCTTGACCTAATAAATGAATTTGGCCAAACAGCTGGATACAAAGTCAATATCCAGAAATCAAAGGCATTTTTGTATACCAACAATGAAAGAGCAGAAGCAGAAGTCAAGAAAAAAATCTCACCCAATATAGCAAAAAGAAAGATAAAAATACCTAGGAATAATACCTATATGCAGAAAACTACACAACACTGAAGAAAGAAATCAAGGAAGACACAAACAAATGGAAACATATACTGTGTTCATGGATCGGTAGAATTAACATAATCAAAGTGTCCATACTACCCAAAGCAATTTACAGATTCAATGAAATATCTATTAAAGTACCAATGGCATATTCACAGACATAGAAGAAACACTTCAAAAATTTATATGGAACCATAAACGACCTCAATTAAGTGCAGCAATATTGAGAAAGAAGAACCAAGTAGGAGGGATCACAATACCTGACACCAAACTGTATTACAAGGCCACTGTAATCAAAACAGCTTGGTACTGGCACAAAAACAGGCACATGGGCCAGTGGAATAGAACAGAGAGCCCAGAAATAAACCCAAGTCTCTACAGTCTATTAATATTTGACAAAGGAGGCAGCAACATAAAATGGAGTAAAAGTAGCCTCTTCAACAAGTGGTGTTGGGAGAACTGGACAGCTATGTGCAAAAAAATGAAACTTGAACACCAACTCACACCATACACAAAAATAAATTCAAGGTAGATAAAAGATTTAAATATAAGCCGTGACAGCATTAAAGTCCTAGAGGAGAGCATAGGCAGGAATATCTCAGATATTTCATGCAGCAACATTTTTACTGATATGTCCCCTTAAGCAAGGGATATAAAGGAAAGAATAAACAAATGGGATGTCATCAAAATAAAAAGCTTCTGCATGGCTAAAGAAAACAGTATTAAAATAAAAAGAGAACCAACTATATGGGAAAACATACTTGCCAATGATACTTCAGACAAGGGTTTAGTCTCCAAAATATATAAAGAACTTACATGACTCCACTCTAAGAAGACAAGCAACCCAGTTAAAAAATGGGCAAAAGACTTGAACAGACACTTCTCCAATGAGGACATACAGAAGACCCAGAAACACATGAAAAGATGCTCAATATCACTAGCTATCAGAGATATGCAAATTAAAACCACAATAAGATACCACTTCACACCAGTCAGAATGGCCATCATAAACAAAGCAACAAACAACAAGTGTTGGAGAGGTTGTGGAGAAAAGGGGACCCTAGTGCACTTTTGGTGGGATTGGAGACTGGTACAACCACTATGGAAAGCAGTATGGAAATTTCTCAGAAAACTAAAAAATGGATCTACCTTTTGACCCAGCAATTCCACTGCTAGGATTATATCCTAAGAACCCTGAAACACCAATCCAAAAGAACCTATGCACCCCAATGTTCATAGCAGCACAATTTACAGTAGCCAAGTGTTGGAAGCAACCTAGGTGCCCATCAGTAAATGAATGGATCAAGAAACTATGGTACATTTACACAATGGAATTCTATGCAGCAGAAAGAAAGAAGGAGCTCCTACCCTTCGCGACAGCATGGGTGGAACTGGAGAGCATTATGCCAAGCGAAATAAGCCAGGAGGTAAAAGACAAATACCATATGATCTCACCTTTAACAGGAATCTAATCAACAGAACAAACAAACAAGCATAATATAACCAAAGACACTGAAATTGAGAACAGGCTGACAGTCACAAGAGGGGAGAGGGGAGGGAATTCCGGAGGAAAAGGGGAAGGGTTTAGAGCAACAAATATAGAAGACACATGGACAAAAACTAGGGGGGTGGAAATGGGAGGGAGGTGGGGAGGGTTGGGGTGGTGGACTGGGATGGGACTAAAAGACAGAAAACTGTATTTGAACAACAAATAAAAAAATAAATTTAAATAGGAAAAAAAAGAAAAAGTGGAAGCTTGGGAAGAAGGGCCCCTGTGCTTCTTCCAGGTGGAAAATAGTTTCTGTGCCTGTTGTTTTGTCCTCAAGTTCTTCCCATGTCATTCTGTGTGTCTAGAAGATGATGTCATTGGCCTCCAGAGCAAAACAACTAAGGGCACCAGTAGAGTTGGGTGGGGTGGGAAGGTCATGCGTGTCTTCTAAATTTGCATTACTGAGGTATAGGCCAAGTTCTTCGCTTGTTACTCATTTTGCTGGATGTAGAAGGCCAGGCTGATGTGCAAGATTTGAGAGTTCACAAGTTACTGAGAACAAAAAGGCAAAACATCAGGGCAAGAAGCTGCCTTAGTGTGTGAGTACAAGTGCCTGATTTCACAGGTTTGTATCCTAGCTTCTACTCTTTGAGGATGTTGATGTTGAGAGGGTTTTTAAACAAAGATTGGGTGTGTTATATATAAAGCATCGGAATAGCACAAAACACTTAGCTTCACACACATGCACGCACATGCATTCCAGGCCAATTCAATACAGGGGTTTTGGTGTTCTCCTAGATTTTCATAAAGGGAGTATGTCTTTCTCTCTGAGGTTATACAGGAAGATCTCCTAGGGAACGTTAGCTCAAATTTGATCTCGAAGAATGTGTACCTCTTCTGTGGCCGAGTATGGGGGTGTGTGGTAGGGAGAGTATCTGGGTAAAGAAAATATGTTCAGCAGGGATAACAATCTAAATCCCTAATTGTTGTCACACAAAGTTATTAGCCACTAAAAATAATATTAACTAAAATGGGATGAGTTTTCTTTTCTCAATATAATTAGGCCACCTCTTCATTATAAGCAAAATGCATTTATAGAAAATATTTAGAAAATGCAGACAATATAATAAAGAAAATGAAACTACTCATAATAACTTCTTAATAAAAATTTTAATTGTGGTAAATATACATAATATAAAAATTCCCCATCTTGGCCATCTCCAAGTGCACAGTTCTGTAGTGCTGAGCTCACTCACATTATGGCACGCCCACTCTCCAGCACACTCTTGTCTCTCCTGATGGAGACTGTGCCCATGGCACGGTGACTCTCCACTCCTGTCTCTCAGAGCCACTCACAGCCAGCATTCTACTTCTCCTGTCCATGAATTTTACTGCTTTAGATACCTTATATAAGTGAATCAGATGGTATTTCCCTTTCTATTCCTGGATTATTTCACTTACTTTGATACTTTAATATAGATTTATTACCTGTTTTTGTATGAAAATGTTTGGATCCAACATTGTTTATTTAACTATTTCCATGCAGTGGGGTAGTTAGGGGTTTACAATAAACTAACACTGCAAGTATTATCCTTATAGCAAATCTTTAGGCACATTCATTGTTAGTTCTTCAGAATAAATTTCTACAAGTCCATTCGCTGGGTATGTACATAGGGTGGCACCTGCCCTTTCTCAGTCATGTGAGCTCTGGTTTCCTTCTCCCTTTCACTTGTGTTCTTATTTTCAAGTCAAATTGGAATCAGTTTTTGATCCCTCATCAGTTATTGCTTAAAGCCCATTGAAGTTCAGACTTCACCAAACAGCTCACTTGCTGTAGCCCAAAAAATGAGAGAATCAAACTGAGAACTTCTCATGTCTCAAAAGAAGTTCAGGGCAGTTTAGCTAATCCTGCTTAACCACAAAATCCCAGGCTCATTGGTTTAGGATTCTCTTGGTCTTTGAAGGTACAGAGAATCATGTTATTTCTGGCCTAAGGATATAGTTTGCATTGACTGAAACTACCTTGGTCATTGTTCTGAAAATTTAACTCCTAACAATCCCTGTTGTTGGGAAAGACAATTTAGTTCAAGTTAAAATGCCAAGAGAAAACCATGTCTAACTCAACAAATGATCTTCCTACCAAAAGAATCAGTCTACAATGAATTTTCTTGAAATGTGATCTCAGAAGCTGTTTTAATTACTTCATTTAGAAAATCAGAGTCATGAGCACACTAATTTCCTATGGTTAGATTTTTTATCATATCATGCGATAATTATATTTTCAAATACATACATATAGGTACTAAATTTTCTTGAATGCATAAGTGCAAATTTAGCTTATTCTTGGAGGTTTTATTCATTATGTGATTTCTTCAACAATCGGTTTTAGAAAATTTTTTGTTTTCTTTTTTAAATATATTTTATTGATTATGCTATTACAGTTGTCCCATTTTTCCCCCTACTCCCCTCCACCCTGCACACCCTCTCCCACCCACATTCCCTCCCTTTAGTTCATGTCCATGTGTCATACTTGTAAGTTCTTGGCTTCTACATTTCCCATGTATTCTTGCCCTCCCCTGTCTATTTTCTACCCACCATCTATGCTACTTGTTCTCTGTACCTATCCCCCTTCTCTGCTTCTCCCACTCCCCTGTTGATAACCCTCCATGTGATCTCCATTTCTGTGGTTTTGTTCCTGTTCTAGCTGTTTGCTTAGTTTGTTTTTGTTTTTGTTTTAGGTGTGGTTGTTAATTATTGTGAATTTGCTGTCATTTTACTGTACATGGTTTTTATCTTCTTTTCCCTAGATAAGTTCCTTTAACATTTCATATAATAAGGGCTTGGTGATGATGAACTCCTTGAACTTGACCTTATCTGAGAAGTGCTTTATCTTCCCTTCCATTCTAGATGACAGCTTTGCTGGATAGAGCAATCTTGGATGTAGGTCCTTGACTTTCATGACTTGGAATACTTCTTTCCAGCCCCTGCTTGCCTGTAAGGTCTCTTTTGAGAAATCAGCTGACAGTTTGATGGGACCTCCTTTGTAGGTAACTCTCTCATTTTGTCTTGCTGCTTTTAAGATTCTCTCCTTCATTTTAAACTTGGCTAATGCAATTATGATGTGCCTTGGTGTGTTCCTCCTTGGGTCCACCTTCTTTGGGACTCTCTGAGCTTCCTGGACTTCCTGGAAGTCTATTTCCTTTGACATAATGGGGAAGTTCTCCTTTATTATTTGTTCAGATAACGCTTCCACTTGTTACTCTTCCTCTTCCCCTTCTGGTACCCCTATAATTTGGATGTTGGAACATTTAAAGATGTCCTGGAGGTTCCTAAGCCTCTCCTCATTTTTTTGAATTCTTGTTTCTTCATTCTTTTCTGATTGGATGTTTCTTCCTTCTGGTCCACTCCATTGATTTGAGTCCCACTTTCCTTCCCATCACTATTGGTTCCCTGTACATTTTCCTTTATTTCACTTAGCATAGCCTTCATTTTTTTCATCTAATTTTAGGCCAAATCCAACCAATTCTGTGAGCATCCTGATCACCAGTGCTTTGAACTATGCATCTGATAGGTTGGCTATCTCTTCATCACTTAGTTGTATTTTTTCTGGAGCTTTGATCTGTTCTTTCATTTGGGCTGTATTTTTTGTCTTGTTGCACCTGTTATGTAGTGAGGGGTAGAGCCTTAGGTGTTCACCAGGGCAGGGCAACCCAGTCACTGGGTTGTGACACTGTATGTGGGGTAGGGGTCCGAGAGGGAACAATGGTGCTTGCTCCCCTCTCTGCCGAATTTCAGGCACTTCCCCCACTTCCCACAAGCAAATTGGGCCCTTGTAGTGCTGATTCCCACGTGGGTGGGCTTGTGTACATTCTAGAAACCCATGGGTCTCTCCAACGAACTCTCCTGTGAGCCTGGGAGTCTCTCCTGGCACCTCAACCCCCACAGGTGTTTTCAGTCGGTGTTTTGAGGCTTTATTTCTATGCACTGGGACCTTGGGTTGTGTGGTCTGTCTCGCTTTCCAGTTTTTCTGGTCTCTCTGCCCAGGAATGTGGGGCCAGATGCGCCGCGCCCCTCTACAATCCGCCACCTTGCTGGGTCCACCAGCCGCTGCTTTGCCATGACCCCTCTCAGCCCAGCTGCCTGACTCCACCCCTCCTACTGGTCTGGATGAATGTGTCTACTTTAACTCCTTGGTTGTCAGACTTCCATACAGTTCGATCTTCTGTCAGCACTGGTTGTTTTTATGTTTCTAAATTGTTGTTGTCCTTATTTGGTTGTGTGAGGAGGCACAGTGTGTCTACCTACACCTTCATCTTGGCCAGAAGTCCAGTTTTAGACATTTAGCAATGTGATATATCAATAAGCTTGAAAGTAAAAAACATTTCTTCTTGAAATTAGATTGACTGGAGTTTATTATTGGGTGAGCTTAATAAAGTATAAGATACTAGAAGCCTTCTAAACACTCATCAGGAGGAAATACCAATACCTCAATTATGCTTAATTGCTTCAAAATGCACATACACTGGCACACACACACTAAAAAGAAGAAAGATCAGGAAAATGTGGCATGGCATTGGTTTGGAAACTATTTCCTTTGCAATTCATACCTTGCATTTCTGTAAAGGTGAGCATGAATTTTGTTTGGGGTTTTGATAGTTCTGGAGCGTGATTCAGTCTGCCTTCAGTCATAACTGGTGATTTTTTCCCCTTTGGCTCGTGCCTGTCAGTTAAGCCCTTATTTATGAAATTCCACTTGACTTTTTCTTCTATCTTCCTCTTTTTATTTTTTTGTCATGTGAAGACAGATTCACTGGTGTCAGCAGCTTCTGACTTATGATTAAAGCTGAATATGGGCCAGTCCTGCCTTGACTCAGGGATGGTTGGGGACTGGAAAAGAAACTTCTCTGAGAACTGTGAGCATGTATCCTGAGGAGGGCAATCTCGTCCCAAGTGGGGCACAGCTGGCTGGTAAAACTTGGAGCTAAAAAATACCACAGTGTGTTTATGTATGAAGCATAAATACACGGTGTATCTGTGGTAGTAAAATTTCATGAGGGTGATGATTAGGAGAAAAAAGTCTAAAAAAGTTGAGGGGAGCATAATGAGAAAAGGTTGAGAAATAATTACTTAGATTAGCAATAGTTCTTTATAAAGCATTCAACTGCCTAGAAATGACTAAATTTGAGAAACTTTGTTTTTTTTTTAAAGGGAAATATATTTACCTTTATAGAGTGTCTCCAATGATTGTGTTTTGAGTGGAGGGTATAGATTAAGGTTCTCTCAATTTCTTTTTTATTCCCACCTTTCTAGGGTTTCCAGTGCAAAGAACAGCACAAGATAAAGGTCTGAATCAGAAGTTATAACCTGCCTATATTTGTGAAAACTTGAATTTCTTCAAAATGATGATCAAAATGATGACCCAAAGGATTGGGAAGGGAGAACATATTCACTGACTTTGTACAATGTGTTCCTGTAAAGTAGCGCCAGTCGCAGCTTCTCTTTTATTGTTACTTCCGGTCCAATAAATACCCCACGGTTTTCATTTGACTCCACATCATTTCTACTCTGAGTTAGCTGAGCCTCACACCAGAGGCATCAATTTTATTTTTCTAATATGAAATATCAGAAGGTTAAGAGATCAAGTACTCAATAGCTACATTTTTCTTGTAACACGTATTGTTTTATTTAAGAGGCAATATGCTAGCTGTCCTAAGAAGAAAGCAGGCTGTATTTTCCACCTTCAATCTTCTTTTCCATTATTTTTCAGCTGGGGTGGACGTGGTTTTTTATTTATATATTTTTATTTTTATGTAGCAGCTGATAGTAGAGTTAGCCAGAAGCTTTTTGAGGGAGGTTTTATATACAATGGAAGACCCTCCTCTCCTTTTTTAAAAATGGTAAGATAGTTTTCTTGGATATCTACAGCATTTTGTTATTTTAGAGAGAAAAATAAATGTTACAGATATATAAATGCATTCTCTCTAAAGCATAATGCTTTGATCCACAAAAAGTATAAGGAAACAAACCAATTATGAACTTTGTAAAAGTATGCCTCTTAAAATTTATTTTTCTGCAGCTATCAAAGAAACAAATGGCTTAATTAAAAGACAAATTAAGATATTTTAAAAATACTTTTCAGCTTTATTGAGGCATAATTGGTGAATAAAATAAAGTATATAGCACAAGGATTTGATGTATATTGTGAAAGTATTCCCACAATCAGGTTAATCTGTGTATTCATCACCTCATAGAGTTAATTTTCTGTTTTCTTTTGGTGAGAACACTTAAAATATACTGTTTTAGCAAATTTTAATTATACAATGTAGTATTTTAAACTATAGTTGCCATATACTACATTGGCTTTTCAGATTTTATTCATTTTGTAATTGAAAGTCTGTATCCTCTGAGCAACATCCCCGTTACCCCCTCCCCCAAGTCCCTTCTACTCTCTGTTTTCGTAAGTCAACTTTTTTAAAAGAAGATTTCACATATAAGTGATACTGTGCAGCATTTCTCTTTTTCTGTCTGGCTTATTTCACTTAGCATAATGCCCCACAGGAGGCTTATGCATGTTGCAAATGTCAGGATTTCCTTCTTTTAATGGCATATATGTAAATACATAATATATAATATATATAATATACAATCACATCTTTAGCCATTCATCCATCGATGGATACTTACGTTGTTTCCACACTTTGATTATTGTGAATAATGATGCCATGAACATGGAAGTGCAGGTCTCTCTTTGAAATAATGAATTCATTTTCTCTGAATGTATGTCCAGAAATGGGCTTGCTGAATCATATGGCAATTCTACATTTAATTTCTGAGGAACATCCATATAGTTCTCCATACTGGTATAACAGTTTACATTCCCAACATTAGTGCCCAAGGGTTCTCTTTTTCTACATCCTAGCCAGCATTGTCTATTGTCCTTTTGACAATAGCCATTCTGTCTACAGCCATACCACCCTGAATGTGCCATGCCCCATCTTGTCTGATAATAGCCATTCTAACCAATGTGAAGGTGATAGCTCATTGTGGATTTGATGTTCATTTCTCTGATTAGTGACGGTGGGTACCTTTTCATGTACCTTTTGGCCATTTTGCATATCTTCTTTGGAAAATGTCTATTATCAGGTCCTTTGCTTGTTTTTATTCAGGTTATTACATTTATCTTATTTTTTTTTTTGCCATTGAGTTGTATGGGTTTCTTATATATTATGGATATCAAACTCTTATTGGATATGTGGCTTGCAAATATTTTTCTGTATTCTGTAGGTTGTCTTCTCAATTTGGCTTCTTTTGTTATGTAGGAGCTTTTTAGTTTGATGTGGTCCCACTTGTTTGTTTCTGGTCTTATTGCCTTCACTTTGGTATCAAATCTAAAAATCATCACCAAGATCAATATCAAGGAGATTACGCCTTATGTTTTCTTCTATGAGTTTTACAGTTTCAGGTATTATGTTCAAGTTAATGCATTTTGAGTTGATTTTTGTGTGTGATGTTAGATAAGTCTCTAGTTAATTCTTTTTCATCTAGATATCCAGTTTTCCCAATGCTATTTATTGAAGAGACTATCCTTTCCCATTATATAGTCTTGGTTCCTTTGTTGTAAGCTAATTGGCCATATGTGTGAGTTTATTTCTGAGCTCTCTATTTAGATTCATTGATTCATGTGTCTGTTTTTATGCCAAATCATACTATTTTGTTTATTATAAGTTTGTAAGATAGCTTGGAACCAGAAAGTGTGATGCCTCCAGCTTTATTCTTCTTGCTTATTCAGGATCCTTTGTAGTTCTACATGAATTTTAAGATTGTTGTTTTGATTTCCTTGAAAATATCATTGGAATTTTGATAGGGATTTTATTGAATCTATTATTACTCTGGGTGGACTTTTAACAATACTAATGCTTCTGATTCATGAACTTGAGATATTTTTCTATTTATTTGGGCATTCTTCAATTTCTTTCACCAGTGTTTTATAGTTTTTAGTGTACAGATCTTTTACCTCCTTAGTTAAATGTATTTCTACATCATTTATTCTTTTTTGATGCAATTGTAAATTGAATTGTATTTCTAATTTCCCTTTCCAATCGTTCATTGTTAGTGTGTAGAAACACAATTGATTTTTTGTATATTGATTTTGTGCACTGTAACTTTACTGAATTAATGTATTAGTTCTAACAGTGTTTTGGTGGAATCTTGGCAAACAGAGAAAATTTTACTTCCTTCTTTCTGACTAGGATGTTTTTTATTTCTTTTTCTTGCTCAATTGCTCTGGATAGGACTTTCAGAGAAGTCCAATGAGAATGGTTGGAGTGGGCATCCTTGTCTTGTTCCTGATCTTGAATGGAGCTTTCAGCTTTTCTTGTTATTTATGAAAAAGCTGTGACCTTATCATATAGTACCTTTATTATGTTGAGTTAAGTCCCATTTATATGTAATTTGTTGAGGTCTTATTATGAAAGGATGTTGAATTTTGTAAAATACTTTCTCAGCATCTATTGAGATTATACAATTTTTATCCCTCATTTTGTTAATCTGGTATATCACATTAATTGGTTTGTATAGTTGAACCACTTTGCATCTCAGGAATAAATCCTACTTGATTATGGTGTGTGGTCCTTCTAATGTACTGTTGAATTCAGTATGTCAATAGTTTATTAAGAATTTTTGCATATAAGTTCATGAGGAATATTGGACTGTAATTTTTCTTTCAGTGTTCTTGTCTGGCTTTGCTATCAAGGTAATGCTGGCCTCATAAAATCACTTTGGGGTGTTTCTTTCTTTTCAATGTTTTGAAAACATTTGAAAAATTTCATTGTTAATTCTTCTTTAAAAGTTTGATAGAATTCACCAGTAAAGCAATCTGGTCCCATACTTTTCTTTGTTAGGGAAATTCTTTTTGATTACCCATTCAATCTCCTTAGTAGTAGCTGGTCTGTTCAGATTTTCTATATGATTATTGTGGGAGACCATTCTGCATGGTGTGGGCCCGGCTCCCACTCGGAGATGCACAGGACCCATGCCCATGGATGGGTTCTCCTATGGGGAATCAGGCCTGCATTTGTACCTACGCTGCTTTGAGTCTTGATTTTGCTAAAACTCACTCACCCTGATTTGAGACAGCAAGTGCTTACTGTAACTTCCTAAAATCCATGCTAAACCTTCCTGGGATAAGTGTAACCAGCTCAACCACTTTTCCCTTTGCAAATATCTTTCTGTGATGTGATTAGTGGCATCATCTCCTTTGTTGTCTATAAAAGGTAACCCCCTAACCTGTGAACCTGTGCATAGTAAATGAGGACCATCATGTAATGTGAGAGGAAATCCAATAAAGGTGGTCATGGCAGAGGCCACAGGCTTTTTGCTCCCCTCGAGAGAAAAGCCATGCTTTCCTTTTTCCTCCACTGGACTCAGTAGTTCATGTGAATGTCTTATTTCATCCATAATGATGCGAACACTGTGGGCTGGTGTCTGCATCAATTATTATTGGTAGGTTGTATGTTTCTATGAATTTACCCATTTCTTCTAGGTTGTTTTTATTGTTTTTAAAAAACATTGAATAAAATGGCTTCTTGTGGCTCATATGAGAGTAAGAAATAGGCTGAATCTAATTCCAGAACTCAGATTTATCTATCTCCAAGGTCAGTACTTTTTCTTTGATGTAAAACAACTCCCAAACAAAAACAAAAACAAAGCACCCCTCTAACAAAAGCAAAAACATAACACACCCCCAAACAAGGCAAAAACAACTTCAAAAACAAAACTTTCTACTTCAGATCAAGATGGAGGCATAGGTAAATATATCTTGCTTCCTTGCAAAACTATAGCAATAATTACAACTAGACTACAAAATAAATATCCCCCAGAACTCTTAGAAAATCAAGCTGTAGGAAGTCTAACAGCCAAGGATTTAAAGAAGCAATATTCACTGAGATGGTTAGAAGGGTTGTAGATGCAGGGACTCCTAGAAAGGTGCAGAGACATGGAATGGGAGGTCCCAAATCCACATATAGTGAATAAAAATTGGGAGGGCTACCTTGGGAGTGAGGGATCCCAGCATCACACCAGATCACCCAGCCCAGGGTTCCAGCACCAAGAAGATAATTCCCTGCAACACCTGGCTGTAAAAAACAGTGGGGGTTGGGGAGCTGGAAGAAACTGTGAGATTCTCAGGAGACTCTTCTTACAGGAGCCACAATGGACTTCAGACTTACACGAGTCACCCACTCTGGGATTCAGCACCAGTGCAACAGCTGGAAGAACGCCAGTTGCATACGGGGAGAAATTAAAGTGACTGACAACAGGGCAAGTGCCAGGAGACAACTTCCTGCCAGGCAGTGGCATGGTTACCTCTCCAAGCCTTCCCCTACACAGAGTCACATATTGCCCCACCCTGGCAATTACCTAAGGCCCTGTCCTATACAATTTACTGGTGCACTGTTCTATAGGATCATGCTACTAAGAAAGAGAGTCAAAACAGCTCGATCTAATACACAGAAACAAAACCAGAGTTGCTGCCAAAATGAGGAAACAAAGAATATGACCCAACTGAGAGAAAAGAATAAAACTCCAGAAAAGAACTAAACAAATGAAAATAAGCAACTCAACAGATTCAGAGTTCAAAACTCTGGCTTATCAGGATGCTCAAGAAACTCATTGGGTACTTTAACATCATAAAAAAGACCCATGCAGAAATGAAGGTTACACTGAGTGAAATAAAGAAAAATCTATGGGGGACCACAGTGGAGGAGATGAAGCTGAGACTCAAATCAATGATTTGGAACATAAGGAAGAAAAAAAAGCATGCAATCAGAACAGCAAGAAGAAAAAGGAATTCAAAAGAACAAAGATAGGCTAAGGAGCCTCTGGGCATATTCAAATATACCAACATCTGAATCATAGGGGTGCCAGAAGGAGAAGAGGAAGAGCAAGAAATTGAAAACTTATTTGAAAAAGTAATGAAAGAAAACTTCTCTAGTTTGGTGAAGGAAATAGACACAAATCTAGGAAGCACAGAGAGTCCCAAACAAGATGGACCCAAAGGGTCCACACCTTTGGATCACACACCAAGGAACACATGAAGACATATCATAATTAAAATACCAAAGGTTAAAGTTGAAGAGAGAATCTTAAAAGCAGCAGGAGAAAAGCAGAGAGTTACCTACAAAGGAGTTCCCATAAGACTGTCAACTAATTTCTCAAAAGAAACTTTGCAAGCTAGAAGGGACTGGCAAGAGATATTCAAAGTGATGAAAAGCAAGGACCTACTACCTAGATTATTCTATCCAGCAAAGCTATCATTTAGAATGGAAGGGCAGATAAAGTGCTTTCCAGACAAGGTAAGTTTAAAGGAGTTCATCATCACCAAGCCATTGTTATATAAAATGTTAAAGGGACTTATTTAAAAAAAGAAGAAGAAGAAGATCAAAACTATGAACATAAAAATGGCAATAAATTCACAACTATCACCAATTGAATCTAAAAGACAAACTAAGCAAACAAGCAGAACAGAAACAGAATCATAGATATGGAGATCATTTGGAGGGTTATCCACTGGGAGATGGAAGGGAGAGAATGGGAGGAAAGTTGCAGGGATTAAGAAGTACAAATTGGTAGGTGCAAAATAGACAGGGGGAGGTTAAGAACAGTGTAGGAAATGGAGTAGCCAAAGAACTTATGTGCATGACTCATGTACATGAACTAAGGGGGGTTTTGCTGCAGGGAATGGGGGTACTGGATGGAGAGGGGCACAGGAGGAAAACTGGGACAACTGTAATAGCATAATAAAAATATATTAAAAATTTTTCTCTCAACAAGAGCAAAACAACTGCTATAGTGCAGTAGCTTTCTTATAAATACATTTTCAGTTGTATTTTGCAAGTTCCGTATTATTTCACTTTGCCCTTATATATTTACAGAAGATCCTATAATTGATTATATTTAGTGCACCTGTGATTTTTCTTAGCACGGAAGTTTTCTGTAAGTTATAAACTACTGGTATAGTTATTTTCTCTTCTCTCATGGATAGTGAGTCTTCTCACTTCTTACTATACTTGTAGAGTTTTAAAACTTAATTGGACCTAATTTTGTAGGTCATGTAGTCAAGACTCAGTGAATTAAGCAGCATGCCTAAAGTTACACAATGAGTCTATCAACAGGAACCAGTAGATGGGGAAACCCAGCCAGAAAAGAGGAGCAATAAGGTAAGACATTTTACCATTTTACTGTGCTAATGGAGAAATATTTAAGCAAGATTTCAGGACTTTTAAGATACATTTAGAAGATGATTGAAACCCAGAAAGAATAATTGGTATTTGTTTACTGACAGAGATGGATATGTCTGTTGAACCTTGTTGTATAAATTCAATGTCCATCCAGGACTCCAACCTGGATTGAAATCCTAGCTCTGTTCCTTTCTGTATGCTCACAAACAAGTGAATTTACTACCTAATTTTCTATTTTCACATCAATAAAATGGGGTTGATAATTTCTTGCCAAAGGATTCTAGTGAGGATGAAATATAATATGTGTAGTATTTTTTGTTATTATGAGTGGCACATTTGCAAGCTTAGTGAGTGAGTTTCCTATCTCTGGTCTTTTTGTACATAGGGAGACTGTGTAAAAATGCACCCAATCCTCTACCATTAGTATAGTAAAAATGACTGACCCAATAAGGTAATCAAATCTAAAATGTTAGGTCAGAGAATAAAAGAATAAACAGAGAATAAAAAGAATAAACATTTTAAACCTCGGGAAAGTGAAGTGCTCTGTAATATTTCCATGGCTAGTCTTTGAAGTCGTTTAGTTTGAATAATTAGGATTAGGTTTCCAATAAAAGAAAGAGGTTAGGCAAATGAATAGAAAAAGTATGAATCTTTTTGAACATCAGGCAGTTACATAATATAAAGAAGTGGAATCACATTATTTTAATTAGAAGGAAGAGTGTTAATAGAAACAGTAGGGGGAGGATTTGTTTAAAAGTATAAATATAACAACCCAAATTTAAAAACATGTTAAATAGTGTTGAGAAAGATCAGGGCTTTTGAGTCAGACTGATGTGGGTTCACATCCTAGCTTTTGCATTTGCTGTGTATCATGGGCAGGTAATTAACCTCTAAAAATTAGTATCTATATAATAATGGTAATATCAATGAGATTAAATCATTGACACCACCATTTTTTGTTAAAACCATCACATGCTGGGTATTTCATATGATTCAACCTACTTGTTGAAATAAAAAGGTAATATATGAATGCTCAGGACCTCTAGCTGCTTAGCATGTAATGAACTTAGAAGTTGACAGTCCACCCAAAAAAACAAGTAAAAAGCTGAATGAACTAAAAAAAAATCAACAATTCTTTTTAAATCCATAAGAAAAAGTGAGGTCACAGGGCAACCCACTGCCTCCAAAACTGGAAAGACAAACAGGTAAATAGAGAGAATCACAATTTCTTGGGGCAAAAACCTACAGCAGAAAACACCTCGGGAACCACTGCCATTGTAAGGAGACCTGAATGTAATTTATGAATTGCTGGAGGCAAAACTCCAGAGGATCCACTCCTAGGGGGATCCTATACTTTTCTGAGTTTTACTTGAAGGGGTTTGACTTGGTTCTCACAAGTTAACATTGGAGGAAAATCATCTTGTGCTTGTGGCAGGGAAAAGAAACCCGTTAAAAATATGCCAGAGCATTCTGCTCTTCCTAAGAAGGTCTACGCTCAGGTATACTCAGCTGGTTCAACATCTGAAAATCAGTTAATGTAATCCATCACATCAACAGGCTGAAGAAGAAGAAATCACATGACCATATCAATAGATGCAGAAATATCATTTGACAAAATCCAACACTGATTTATGATAAAAATCTCATTTAACTGAGAATAAAGGGGAATTTCCTCAACTTAAAGAATACCTACAAGAAACCTATGGCTAATGCCACACTTTAAGGTGTAAAACCTGAGGTGTTCCCAGGAAGGCCAGGAACAGAGCTGAGCATGTCCTCTCTCACCACTGCTTTTCAACTCTGCACTGGAAGTCCTGGGCAGGAAAGGAAGACATTCTGTCTTTGAAGATAACATGTTCTTCTGTGTAGAAGATCCAAAATAATTAATAAAAGAACTTCTGGAACTAATAAACAATTATATCAAGATTGTGAGATAGAAGGTTAACATAAAAGTCAATTGCTTTCCTATATACCAGTAATGAACAAGTGGAATTTTAGGTTAAGAACATAATATCATTGACATTAGCATCTCCCCAAATGAAATACTTAGCTACAAATGTATCAAAATATACACCAAGATGTATATGAAAGAAATTATAAAATTCTGAGGAACAAAAGACGTAAACCAAAGACATAAATAAATGGAGAGATATTTCATGTTCATTCATAGGGAGATTCAACATTTTCAAGATATTGGTTTATCCTGACTTGACATATATATATATTTAATGCGATGCCAATTAAAATCCCAGCAAGTTATTCTGTGGATGTGGGCTAACTGATTATAAGTTTTCTATGGAGAAGCAAAAGATTCAGAATAGCTAACACAATGTTGGAGGAGAAAAATAATGTTGGAGAGCTGACACTATCTCACTTTAAGACTTACTATAAGGCTACAGTAGTCACGTAAGTACAATCCTGGTGAAAGAAAAGACAAATAGATCTACAGAACAGAAAAGAGCCCAGAAAGAGCCCAGTAACCATAAATACAGTTAACTGATTCTTGACAAAGGAGCAAAGACAAATGAGCACAGCTAGTTTTCAAAATATGGCACTGAATGATGCTAGACACCCACAAGCAAAAAAATAAAATAAAAGTGAATCTAGACCCACACCTTATGCCCTTCACAAAAATTAACTCAAAGTGGATCATAGACCTAAATGTAAAATGAAAAACTATAACATTTGCACAAGATAACACAGGAGAAAACCTAGGTGATCTTGGGTATGGCAATGAGTTTTTAGATACAACATCAAAGGCACAATCAGTCAAAGAAATAATTAATAAAGCAGACTTCATTAAAATTAAAAAGTTTGTTCTTTGAAAAACATTGAGAATGAGAAAACAAGCCATAGACTGAAAGAAAATATTTGCAAAAGAACACAACTAATAAAAGACTGTGCACAAATAACTCTTACGGCTTAAATATTAAAAAACAAACAACATGATTTAAAAATGGGCCAAAGACCTTAATAGACACCTCATCAAAGAAGATATACAGAAGGCAAATAAGCATAGGGAAAGGTCACATGTCATTAAGAAAATGGAAATTAAAATAATGAGATACCACCACACACCTAGTAGGATAGCTAAATCCAGAATACTGACAACAGCAAATGCTAGTGAGTATGTGGAGTGCAGGAACTCTCCTTGATTCCTTGTGGGAATGCAAAATGGTACAGGCACTTTGGAAGACAAGTTGGGTGGTTTCTTATAAAACTAAACATGCTCTTACCATATGATCCAGCACTTGTGTTCGTCTATATTTACCCAAAGGACCTGCAAACTTATGTCCATACAGAAACCTGCAGATGGATGTTTATAGCAGTTTATGCATAATTGCCAAACTTGGAACCAAACTTAATGTTATTTTTTTGTGAAATCAGTTATGTAATTTTCTTTTTTATTATTGTTTATTCTATTACAGTTGTCCCTATTTATCACTCTCTGCCTCCTCCACCCACACTACCACCCATTCCCACAGTCAATCCCCATACCATTGTCCATGTCCATGGGTCATTCATACATGTTCTTTGACTAATCCTTTCCCCTTCCTTCTACCATTCCTCCCTCCTTCCTCTCCTCTGGCAGCTGTCAGTTGGTTCCATGTTTCCATGGCTCTGGTTCTATTTTGCTCATTAGTTTATTTGGTTCATTAGATTCCTCTTATAAGTGAGATTGTGTGGTATTTGTTTTTCACTGACTGGCTTATTTCATTTAGCATAATAGTCTCTAGTTCCAACCATGCTGTTGCAAAAGGTAGGAATTCTTTCTTTCTGCTGTGTAGTAGTCCATCATGTACACAGACCAGAATTTTTTAATCCACTCATCTGATGGGTACTTAGGCTGTTTCCATCACTTGGCTATTTTAAATAGCACTGCAAGGAACATAGGGGTACATAAGTTCTTTTTAATTGGTGTTTTGGGTTTCTTAGGGTATAATTCCCAGCAGTGGAATCGCTGGGTCAAAAGGAAATTCCATTTTTAATTTTTTGAGGAAACTCCATACTGTTTTCCACAGTGGCTGCACCCATCTGCATTCCCACCAGCAGTGCACTAGGGTTCCCTTTCTCCACAACCTCACCAGTGCTTGTTGTTTGTTTATTTATTAATGATGGCTATTCTGACAGGTGTGAAGTGATATCTCACTGTGGTTTTAATTTGTATCTCTCTGATGGCTAGTGATGTTGAGCATATTTTTATATGTCTATGGGCCATCTGTATGTCCTCCTCGATGGTATCTATTTAGGACCTTTGCCCATTTTTTCATAGGATTGTTTCTCTTTCTGGTGTTGAGTCATATGAGTTCTTTATATATTTTGGAGATTAAACCGTTGTCCAATATATCACTGGCAAGTGTGTTGTCCCATACCATTGGTTCCTTTTTCATTTTGGTGATAGTTTCTTTAGCAGGGAAACAACCTTAATGTTCTTTAGTAGGTGAATGAGTAAATAAGCTGCGGTATACCCAGACAATGGAATTTTATTCCATGCTAAAAAGAAATGAACAATCAAGCCATGAAAAGACATGGAAGAAATTTAAATGCATATTACCAAGTGAAGCCAATCTGAAAAGTCTACATGCTGTATGATTTCAACTACATTACACTCTGGAAAGGTAAAACTACAGAGACAGTAGAAAGATCAGTGGTTGTCAGGGTTTGGGGGAGGGAGACATGAGTAGGTGGGACATAGAGGACTTTTAGGGTAGTGAATCTACTCTGTATAAAATTATAATGGTTAATACATATCACTATACATTTGTCCAAATCCATAAAATATACACCAAAAGTGAACTCTACCTAAGGTAAACTATAGACTTTGTGTTATTATAGTGTGTCAGTGTAAGTTTATCAACTGTGACAAATGTACCACTTTGGAGGGGAACACTGATAGTTGGGGGGTGGGGTGGCTATCTAGGTATAGAAGCAGCAGGTATATGAGAAATCTTGGTGGCTTTCTCTCATTTTTTCTATGAACCTAAAACTGCTGTAAAAATAAAATTTATTAAACAGAAAAAAATCCATATAAAGTTATTGTCACAATTATAAGAACCATCTAAGTCTTCATTAAATGATAGTTCTTATTATGTTAATTTGCCCAACAATAAGATAATAAAAAATTACATCATAATTCTCTAATATAATGTAATAAGATAAAACCATTAAAAATCATTATTATAAAACTTAATTATACAAAACAGTTAAAGAGTTGATGAGAAAATGTTAAATTAAAAGGTGAGGATCTAAAATTATATACACATTTCATCTGAGTTTTGAAACATACACAAGCATATTTGTCCATTTGTATAGAAAAAAGTTTGGAAGAAAGTGTATGAAAATGTTAAACTTGATTAATTATGGGCAAGTGATAATGTTTTCTCCATATGCTTTCTTCCCATTTACTATAAGGTCAGGCTACTTTCATAATCAGTAAAAAAGTATACTATTTTCTCCTATTCTCCAAAAGACAAAATATACTCACAGGACTTCTTGCTATATATAGGAATATCATCCTATTTGATTCATGCTGTTCTGTTTTCTTAAAAAAGTGCCTTAGGTGTTGATGCTTTTTTGCAGTTCTATATTTTGTTTGGGACAGTGTTTGTGTGTATGTGTGTTTTGGAAAGAGCAGAATAGAAAAATAATTAAAATTGGACAGTGAGACAATTAAAGAAAAATTTAGGAAGGTAAGACCTGGCGTGAAAGTAGAGAATTTAAGAAAGGGGTGGTGATTATTTAAACACCATCAATTAGGAATCAACAGACAACAAAAAAGGCTTGGCGCTCTGTGTCTGCTTTGAGGATTTGCTTTCTCAGCTTTGCATGACCCTCTTTACGGACACATTTCCTAGAGGCACAGTTTCAGGAAATTCTTTTGCATGTGGCTTCCAACTGTCATATCTTACACCAGAATCTGCCTTATCAGAAACAATAGATCATAGTTCTACAATGGTTATGTTTGTAAACTCCTTTGACACTTACCGTGGTCCTGTGAGATAAACACAGCGTGGATTATTTAATCTATCTTGCAGAAAAAGAAGGTAGGGACATTAAAGAAATTGTCTTATATGCCACAGCTAGGGCATAGGAAGGATTAGAACCTCAACTCCTCCCTCCACAGGGGTAGGCACCTCAGCTGTGCAGGGATTTTAAAGATTATCTTGCAACATAAACGAGAACACAGGGAAAAGAGAAAGTAAAAAGTAAAAGAAAGAAGCAAAGATGATTGAAAATTATAATGCTTGATTACATTTTATTACTTCCTGTCTCTGAGAAACAAGTTTGAAGTGGTAAAAAAAATACAAATATTCAAGTCCCAATCCATGTCCTGATTCATGTATAGATGTGTAATGCTTGGGTTTTTAAAACCACTTGAGGAAAACAGCTAATGGGAAGAGCTTTTTGTGTAATTATAGCTGTGCTTCCTGCCAGCAAAACTGCTATAGTCAGAGCTCTGGCAGCTTTTTCATTTTAGCTCTTATAGAAATAGAGACATAAGTACAGAATTGATTTTTAGAAAGAACATTTACCAATATTATGAAAACACCTTACCGTCAAATATTACCAGCATTAACCCTTTTCAACTAAAATCAGCCCTTAGCGGAGCTGTTAAATAATGGAGAGGGCACTGGGCGTCTGGTCAAGATGGCTAAGTTCTTCATCATCAGAATCTGGGAGATTCTCGACCAGGGCTGTTAAACTCATTTTCACTGGGGGGGCCACATCAGCCACGAGGTTGCCTTCAAAGGGCTGAATGTGGAGGTCCTTGCCCCTCGTTAAGGAGTAGTTACATTTATACAGTCCATTTATATTTGGCCCTTTGAAGGCAATTGTGAGGCTGATGTGACCCCCAGTGAAAATAAGTTTGACACCCCTGCTCTAGACAAATGACATAAATTCATTTGGCCTGAGTTTCCTTTGCTTTAACATAAGGGATTTGGATTAGGCTAGTGATTCGTGACTCAGGGTAAATGACATAGAATATATGTTTTCATAAATGCTGATGTTGACCCAACCTCCAGAGACTGGCTTAATTGATCTGGATGAATCTGTAGGTTTAAGAGCCCCTGGTTTAGGTGACTTCTGAAAGGCCTCTAGCTCTCGGATTCTGTGCTATTTTGCTTCTATTTTTTTTCCTCTCCATAATAAACCAGTAGGTGTCATATTATCCTACGTCTCAATTTCTTGTACTTCTGGCCTGTGCCTAGAGTAGTGATTTTTAAGCTTTAGTGATAAGTAGTGAATAGCTGTTTAAAAATGCTGATTCCTAATTCCACAAAATTTGGATGAAGCCAACCTGGGACATTGCCCAGGAATCTGTATTTTTCACAAGCAGATTATCCTAAGACAATTGGTTGAGAACCATACTTGAGAAACACTATCAAGGATGTAATTTGTAACTTCAAGATTGGAGTTTTGTCTGGGGAATCTTTTCCTTTTGACGACAAATGGTGATGTGGCAGATAAAATCTGAATGTGGTCCCATGAAACCCCAGCTCCTGGTATTCACGATATTGTGTGGTTCTGCTCCTCTTGAGTGTGGGCGGACCTATGCCTAGCTTCTTACTGATAGGGCCAAGGTGATGGAGTTTCATGGTTATAAGTTTGTGATCATGTGATTGCATTGCAAAGATTTGTAGCTTTGGTCTTGCTGGATTGTCTCTCTCCCTAGCTGACTGTAAGGAAGAAAGTAATTTAGCTGAGGAATCCCAATTGGCAAGAAACTGTGGGCAGGCTCTAGGAGTGGAGAGCAGTCTCTGGCTGAGAGCCAGCAGAAACCTGACCACACAGAGCTGTAGTCACAAGGACTTGAATGCCATCAACAGTTGTGCGAGTGAGGAGGTGGATCCCTGCACAAACTTCCAGGTGAGGACCCAATCCTGGCCAATACCTGGATTACAGTCTTGTAGGACACTAAAGTGAGCCATGCCCAGAGTGCTGTCCCAGGTGTGTGAGATAATAAATGTCTGTTGTTTTAAGTCACCAAGTTTGCAGTCCTTTAGCTGTGCAGCAATAGGAAAAAAGTATCTTTTCCCACCTCTCTGGAGCCTGGAACTGCTGCCACCCAAGAGGCCAGCTCATGGAGTTCCATGTTTTTTTAAAGATATATTTTATTATTCATGCTATTACAGTTGTCCCAATTTTCCCCCCTTTGCTTCCCCTGTCTATTCTGTACCTACCAATTTGTAAATCTTAATCCCCGCAACTTTTCCTACATTCTTCCCCTTCTGCCTCCCAATGGATGACCCTCCAAATGATCTCCATTCCTTGATTCTGTTTCTGTTCTGCTTTTTGCTTAGTTTGTCTTTTAGATTC
The DNA here is from genome assembly GCA_004027475.1 of Anoura caudifer. Taxonomy (NCBI): domain Eukaryota; kingdom Metazoa; phylum Chordata; class Mammalia; order Chiroptera; family Phyllostomidae; genus Anoura; species Anoura caudifer. The sequence goes on from PVKU01002551.1 coordinate 126,612, forward strand.
AATTGGTGATAGTTGTGAATTTATTGCCATTTTTATGTTCATAGTTTTGATCTTCTTTTTAAATAAGTCCCTTTAACATTTCATATAATAATGGCTTGGTGGTGATGAACTCCTTTAAATTCACCTTGTCTGGGAAGCACTTTATCTGCCCTTCCATTCTAAATGATAGCTTTGCTGGGCAGAGTAATCTTGGATGTAGGTCCCTGCTTTTCATCACTTAGAATACTTCTCGCCAGTCCCTTCTTGCCTGCAAAGTTTCTTTTGAGAAATCAGCTGACAGTCTTATGGGAACTTCTTTGAAGTTAACTCTCTGCTTTTCTCTTGCTGCTTTTAAGATTCTCTCTTTAGCTTTAACTTTTGTCATTTTAATTATGATATGACTTGGTGTGGTCCTCTTTGGGTCCATCTTGTTTGGGACTCTGTGTTTCCTGGATTTGTATGTCTATTTCCTTCACCAAATTAGGGAAGTTTTCTTTCATTATTTCATAAGTTTTCAATTTCTTGCTCTTCCTCTTCTCCTTCTAGCACCCCTATGATTTGAATGTTGGTAAGTTTGAAGTGGTTCCAGAGGCTTCTTAGCCTATCCTTGATGTTTTGAATTCCTTTGTCTTCTTGCTGTTCTAATTGCATGTTTTTTTCTTCTTTATGTTCTAAATCATTGACTTGATTCTCAGCTTCATTTCTTCCACTGGGGTTACCTGTAAATTTTTCTTTATTTCACTCAGTATAACCTTCATTTCTGCCTGGGTCTTTTTTATGCTGTTGAAGTACCCAATGAGTTCCTTGAGCATCCTAATAACCACTGTTTTGAACCCTGCATCTGATAGGTTGCTTATCTCCATTTTATTTATTTCTTTTTCTGGAGTTTTGTTCTTTTCTTTCACTTTTGCCATATTTCTTTGTTTCCTCATTTTGGCAGTGTCTCTGTGTTTGTTTCCATGTATTAGGTAGAGCTTCTTTGACTCCCTGTCTTAGTAGCATGGCCTTTTGTAGAGAAGTACAGCAGTAAGTTGGATGAGGTGGAACCTTAGGTAATTGCCTGGGTGGGGCAACCCATGTGAACAAGATTGTGGATTCTGTGATATGGTGTCAGTGTTCTGTGGTTCTGTATGGGGGAGAGGTCAGAAAAGGAACAATGCCACTGCCTGGCCTCTGGAGTTTTATCCTGGAGGAAGCTGTCTCCCAGCACTTGTTCTGATGCCAGTCCCTTCAGTTACTCTTTGTATGTCACTGGTGCCCTTCCGGCTGCTGCCCCTATGCTGGAGCCTAGGGGAAGTGAGTCTAAATAATTCTAAGTCCATTTCGAGCCCTTTAAGAGGAGACTCCTGAGAATCTTGCAGTTTCTTCTGCCACCTCAACCCCCACTGGTTTTTATAGCCAGAAGTTATGGGGATTTATCTTCCTGGCACTGGAACCCTGGGCTGGGTGGTCTGATGTGGGGCTGGGATCCTTTGCTCCTGTGGTATCCCTCCCAATTCTTATCCATCACACATGAGTGTGGGACCACCCATTCTACCTCTGAGTGCTTTTCCTGGTACTCGGGAAAGTCTCCACTCCTCTTACCTGTCTGGATGAGTGTGACTTCTTTAATTCCTTGGTTGTCAGACTTGCATATGGCTCAATTTTCTGATGATTCTGGGTGATGATTCTGTTGTTTTGCAGTTTAGTTGTAATTTTTGCTGTGGTTGTGCAAAGACATGAGCCATGTTTACCTACACCTCCATCTTGACTGGAAGTCCTCGAGTTCCTGTATAATTAAATAAGGGTCCAATTAAGGACCCTTCTTCTACCAGTGCATCATCAGGTGGGGAGAGTGTCAGCATTAGGTGTGGAGAAAATGATCCATTATCATGTGAAAAGAAAATAGTTGCATTTTTATTTCTTATTTTCCTAAAATTATAAAAAGGAATTTAAGTTTTGGGATATTCTATGTATAGCCTGAAGGTTGGTTCAGTTCATGTGCTGTGCAGTCACAAACTGTGACAGTAAATTAGGTACTTTTAGGGCAGAGTGGGAGTCCATGGGAAGAGGCTGGAAGTGGCGCTCTCACTCCTTCCTTCCTTCACTTTTATTGCATTGTGACATATGACAGTTCATCTAGCTTAAGTAAAATCATCTTCCCTAATGGACCAGTGGCTTAAAGAGTTTCTTACAAAGAATGTGAGAAACTATAAGACAGTATTAATAGTGCAAGCATAAGTGATCTACAAGAAAATGGTAGTGCTGACATTTTTAGTAGCATTTCTATTATGAGATTAAAAACAATGACAATATAATCTTATATAATAAAATGCAAAATTATTAAACATATCATTTGAAATATTATATAACATGTTTTTGTGGAGTTACTTTTCTAGTTTCTATGGCTATTAAAACCAAGTATCCAAATAAACTCAAATATTTGAATTGCAGTAATCCAAGAAAAAATGATATGAAAACAGAAAGGTATTTTGTAGCATTAAACAGAAGATATATAATTATTTAAAATGTTTTACCACATCATTAGCTCATTTTAAATATCTATTCTTATGTGTTTTAAAGTGTTTCTATATTTGTAATTTATAAATAAATTATAAACATGGAGGTGATAGTTTAATCATATTGATATCATAAAATATAACATGTAGAGAGATAAAAATATTTTTGTAGCAGTATAAAGGAAATATATAACTACTAAAACATTTTTATTTCCCCTTAATTTTATATTTATTTTTATTTTGATTATGTCTTGAAATGCAAATAGATATTAATAGATATATGTATTTATAATTATAAATAAATATCTGTATATTAGGGATGAGTACTTACATATTTTTGCTGCTGGGATAAAAAAAATCAATTTGTTTGAAGATCTGCTCTAGTGAACCACAATACCTGGCTGTGTCCAGATTTGAATAGGTGGGTTTCTCTGATTTTCAGGCTTCTAATTCATGCAGGGACTTCTCTGGGTTGGCGCTGATGGCCATCGTTGCGTGTGTGTGCTGCCGAGTGCACAGAGAACAGGAACAGGAAACAGGAAAATTTAATTTAGATATTTAGTTATCAAATTCAATTCTTTATTAGCTCTATTACAGTCATTGTGGGGGTAATAGAGAAGGGACTGGATTTCTGCCCCAAGGGAGATTATAATGTCATTGTCATTGGAGAGGAAGACATAAATAAGCACATGTGTGGTGTAATAAAGATGTAAAGTCATTTGTGATGGAAGCTAGAAAAGGCAAATATTTTGAGGGCTATGGACTGCAAACTAAGCTTGGGACTTCAGGTTAGTTTCCTGCTACTGCGTGTTACTTTCCAAGTCTATAAAACAATTGCAATAACACCTTCCTACATACCTCAAAGATCATTATGAAGTTATAAGAATTAAAAGCTGAGAACTTAATATAATGTATACAAGTCACAGGAATTATGTTTCATTTTAGAAATCTATATCCTTTTAAATGCTTTTCTTTTCCTTTTGCTGCAAATGAAAATAAATCCAGGCTTACTCGTTAGAATTTATGCAGAACCTTTTATTTAAAGCTATATGTAAGATGTGGGAGAAATAGTCTTCTGTCTATGGCCCACACATTTCTTAAGGTCTTTGGAGAATTATTTCTTTTACTTCTTTAACGATTAAGAAAAACTCTCCCATCTGAATATAAATTAATTGATAACACCCTTTTTTCTTAAAAACAATTTCCAATGGAAAATATTGAGTATGTAGGAGTTTACTGACCTCTAATGGCCAGGATTAAAACTGCTACTTTTATCAGGGAGCATTGTATGACAATATAAAAAGCCCTATCTAGAAATTGCCCAAGTGTGTATTGGAAGGCAGTCAAGAATCACTGGCTGAGAAGAGGAAGACCACAAGATGTGAACTGGTCAGCCTTCCTTTTCCCAAGCATGCTTTTATCTAAGTCACCCTAGGCTGACGCTCTGTTAAATCAATGTAATTCATTTAAAATTGCTTCAGCGTTTCAGTCAGAGTAATGTCAAAGTGTGTGCCAGTTTAGTCTACACTTAGGAGTGATTAGAACATTTGAAATATTTCAATCAGAAATCCACACTCCTTGAGTGGTTAATTAGCATTTGAAAGACTTCAGAAATCCACATTAGAGAAATAACTGTGTGCAACATTTAAAATGTTTCTATCTAAATCTGAAATAGCTTGTTAATTAGCATAAAAGATATCTGAAACAATGTTTCTTTGCATAATTAATGGCGTTTGAGATATGTGGTTGGCTAGAAACATTGCACAAGTATTTTAGCTCTTGTGTGAATAGGGTATAAGGATCTGGCAATACATTTTTGTAGGTAGAGCACACTTCAGTTCCTATTTTGCTGTCATTGTAGTGTTCCTGCAGCAAGGCTGTGAGGGAGGAGAGCCATAGCTCCCCCTGCTGTTCTTTGGAGGCACGGAGAGTCAGTCACCCCGGAGAAACTGACAGTTGGGATGGCTAAATTGCCTTAGATGGATTTGTGGCTAGGCACCCATTTTATTCTTAAAGCTTGACAGAAGAAATCATTGCAAAAGTGCTTCGGTAATTTCTTTCCCTATGTTTTACACCATATTTCGTCAAGATACTCCTTCTAGATTTTATCCCAAATCTCATCCGTTATAATTGACATATGGTTCCAATGAATGTATAGGTAAGAGAAATGAACTAACCCAAACCAATATACTGATATTTTTTGGATGGAATTAACTGGGGAAAGAAAGGTCTATGGTCAAAGACACTTGTTGTAGGGAGTAGTTAGAAGGTGGCACTGTTCCCTGCATGGTTAAAGATAGCTGGAAGGCTTTTTGGATGTTTTAGTGGATGCTATTAAGTTGCCTAATGTGTAGTAATAATTTTTGTGCACAGGAAGCTTGCTGTGTTAGCACCACTGTTCTGTCAATTCACTACAGGAAGGGAAATAGGTGATAATGTAGTTGAGATGATGTTATTCTTTTCAATTTTGTTTTATATGAAAAAGTTATACTCTAAAATGAATTCATACCATATCACCAAGAAAATGGATTTGTGTTGCTTTGAAACCTGCATCCAGAACTCATAAGTTGGCCTGAAGGCCATATAAGGTCTGGTCTCAGGGAATCTCGGGACCTTGCCTCCTCTTCCTTCCCCTCATTTACTCTTCTCTGACTCTCTGGTCTCCTGCTGCTCCTTGAACTCTCCCATCACACTCCCACTCAGGGCCTTGCCGTTCCCATCGCCTGGGATAATCTCCCATGTCTTTGACAGCCCCTCATTCAGATATCTGCTCAGATGTTACTCTGAGAGGTCTCCCCTCACAACCTTAGCTAAAGTATTAGCCTCCATCAGTCTCTCCACCCTCCTTATCTGCTTCGTTCTCTTTACCACACTTACCCTTCAGTTACCTATCTTTCTGTTTATAGTCTCTCTCACTAGAAAGTAAGCCCTATGAGGGCAGAGAAATTTTGGTCTACTGTGGTGTCTAGTTCAGAGTGAGTGATCAGTAAATAGTTGTATAGTAGCTGAGTGAATAAATGATCTTTTCCATGTCAATAATCACCTGTCTATATTACTTTTTATAGTAATAAAAATAGTCAACTTTTAAGTCAACTTTTATAGTCAACTTTTTAAAATTACAAATAAAACACAAATGCCATAAATGACATACAACATGTATAGCTTTTTAATCCTAGCCACCCATTCAGCTCTTCCATGACCTCATTCCAGTCACACCATCTGCCTCCCCATGGAAGCAACCATTACCCTGACTTTTATAGGAATCACTTCCTCATGTTTCTTCAGAGTTTTAGCACCCAAGTTTGCATCCATAGATATTTTAGTTTAGTCTTGCCCATATTTGGGGTTTGATTTTTTTTAAATTTTCATCTAATATATACATGTTTACCTTCCATTCCATTGTTTTTCTTTTCACTAATTCTTCGAAGAACTTGGGCTATTTTACCCATAGAGGTTCCACACTGATTTAGGGCTTCACTGAGTGCAGTTTTCAATCAGCCAACTGCACAGTCCTTCTAACTAGTCTTCACCTGTAACCAGTGTGTGCCGCGTGAAATCCCGGTGAGCGCAAGCACACAGCAACATTTGGCCTGATCTAATAGCTTTCTAGCAGCCTTAGAATTCATTTCCACACACACAATACTGATACCATGGTTTCTGCCCGGTATCACAATTAGTTTGGCCTTCTCTTCCAGCATCGGAATCTGTACTCCCTTTAGGCACACTACAGCCCCAGCTTCTGGTTGATTGGGGCCTGAGAGAGACCCTGGAGCCAGGAGCACCCAGCTATGCTGAGTCCAGATTCCTGACCCTCAGGAACTGAGAGATGATGAATGTTGTTTTACACCACAATTTTGGGGTAATTTGTTATATAGTGACTGATACGTAATGCTTGGGGAGTTCAGAGTCACCTAAATTCATGCAGTGATCCTATTCCAGTTCTTAAACCCCAGTCTTTGCAATCAATATCCAATCTTTCACATAAAGAGCCTGATGAGCATCTGAATTAAAGTTAAATTGTAATTCTGTACTCTTCAGAATCATATTCTGATTGATTTTTCAGGCCCATGAGCCCTGTGGTATAAGAAATTTGTTTAGAACAGTCAAAGAAGATTCCTGGTTTTTTAACCATGTTTTAAATAAAAATGAAAAATCTCTAAGTTCTTTTTAAAAAGTTTGTATTACCCAATGACAGTTGTACCAGACTGCTGGGCAGGCCTACAGTAGGAACTTCATTCCAAGAAATCACAGGTGATAATTTAAGAAATCGTTTAGCTAATACATGAACAAATGTCTCATGTTTCATACTCCTAAAATAATCTGTCTCCAATCCAACCAGATGAGATAATCCAGGGCACATTTCTGTCCATGAGGGTCTATTCACTGCAACTGCTTTGGGTATCTCTGACAATCCAGATTTAGTGTAGGAAACAGTAACTAATCTAGGTATTTTAAGCAGAAAAAAATATAATACAGGAAATAAGGTACTTAAAATATCCTAGAAAGGGCTGATGGAGTGGAAGTTAGGAGGCACCAATGGGATGACTGAGTTCAAGATCGCAGGGGCATAGAGCTCTCTCTGCCTCTGGGCTCTGGTAATGACCCCTTTGCATGATCTGCATGCCTAGAGAGGTAACCGACTCGGCCACTGGCTTCAGAGTACTGCTTACCCTTTTTAGCAGTCTCTTTGTTGAAACTCTACTCAGATGTACCCCGTTTGAGTCTGCTAGCTTGTCCCCTTCTGATTTACAAATCTAATCTTTTAGATATTTGAATATATAAAAATATTACAAATATTTTAAATAATAACTATACTAAAACCGAGCCATTGATCACAAATATTTATTCATGAATTCAACACAAAAGTATTAATATTCTCTTTGGAGGCAATAGATTCCCATGGAGACCTATGGCTACATGGATGGTTCCCTGCACAGCTCTGGGCCAAAATTCCCATCAGCCACTGTGTAAGAGGTGGACGCTAGAGTTGGGGGTGCACATCCAGCACAATCGCATGTGGTGGCCCTGTGCCCCTCAGAAAACATTTCACTATTCCAGGTTTGTGGAGATCATCGTCTTAAGCAAATTGAAGTAGAAAAAAAATCCCAGCACCCTGAGGCTGCTGATTGGGTGGAGAATTTGGCTCACTTTTAGGTTTGATTTTCTCCTTGCCACTAACAATATGAGTTTTTTTTTGTTTTGTTTTTAATTCCATGCTCTCCAGATAGTGTGGTTTCATAATTCACATGTCCTGGATCCACAGTGAACATTGTCTAATTCTAAAGATCCCAACCCAGGTTACTTCACCATCTGGTTGAATTAAACTAATTTGTTTATTGCCTGTCCCTTCTCAGATCTTCCTGTCTGGCCAGGCCACAGCCTGGAGGCTGTCTAAAGTCCTCAGGTTGAATCCTGGATCTCTGTCTGGGTCTGAGGACGCAGCCGGGAGTGGCTGGGAGTGAGGAGACACAGCGCAAAACGAGGCTGAAGAGGTGGGCAGGGGTCAGACGGAGAGAAATGAACCTTTGGAAGGTGTTCTATTTTCACAGGAAAATCTGTATTTTGTTTTATGTTTCAGCTTCATTGACATATAATTAACATAAAATTGTAAGATATTTAAAGTGCATGTTGTGGTGACTGGATATATGCAGACATTGGGAAAGGGTTCCCACAGTTACACCAGCTGACACATCTGTCAGCTCACATATGTGTCTCTTTTGTGTGTGAGGGGAAAGCTACATGTACTCTCTTAGCAAATTTCATTTACACACTGCAGTGTTGTCAGCTATGGCCAGCACGTTTTACACTAGGCCCTCAGAACTTGTTCATCTAATAGCCGGAAGTTTGTACCTTTTAATGACCTTTCCCCATTTCCCTCACTCCCCAGCCTCTGTCACTACTGTTCTACATGGTTTCTATGAATTTGACTTTTAAAAAAAGTTCCACATATACAAAATATTATGCAGTATTTGTCTTTCTCTCTGGCTTACTTCACTTAGCATAATGCCCTCAAGGTCCATCCATTTTGTTGCAAATGGCAGAATTTCCTTCTTCCAAATAGCTGAATAATATATATACACACACACACACATGCATGCATGCATATACATATATACATATATATGATGATATATATATATGATCTTCTTTATTCATTCATCCATTGATGGGCACTTGGCTAGTTTCCATATCTTAGCTATTGTAACTAATGCTGTTGTGATCAGAAGAGTACAGATATCTCTTCAGTAACTGAATTTCCTTTCCTTTGAATATATACCCAGAAGTGGAATTGTTGGATCATGTGGTCGTTCTACTTCTAATTTTTTTGAGGAAACTCCATGCTGTTCTCCATGCTGGTTGCACTAATTTACATTCCTACTAACAGTGCACAAGGGTCTCTTTTCTCCACATCCTCGCTGAAAGGTTTTAAGCAGGAGGCAGACTTGCTTACTGTGAGTTTTAAAAAGATCTCTCTGGATGAGCTACAAAGAATAAGCTAGTGAAGGGCAAGTGTGAATGCAGGGGGATGAGATGAAAGCCTATTGCCAGGTCCAGATAGAAATGGACTGTCTTGTATTAGTGATAATGAAAATAGAGACAGGTGGATGATTGGAGAAGCATTTTGGAAATAAGATGTATGAGACTTGGTAGCGATTATACCTAGGGATTAAGGATAAGGGAGACATACAGGAAGATTGCTACAGATAGCTGATGTTTACTGAGATGGGGCACACTGGTGGGAGGGATGTTAAGAAGGGGAGGGAGAGAGGAGGGAGAAAGGAAGGACCACAGGTTCAGTCTGAAGTGTCTATAAGACAGTTATTCAAGTGCTGATGTTGAACAAACATTACATGCATGGTTTGAGAGGTCGCACTGGTTATTGGAGCAGACATAGAGAGTACTTAATTTTTAAAAAAATGCAGTCTTTAACGAATGGGATAGAGTGGAAAATGTTAAAATATGAGGTAAAAAATCTTATTTTTCTATCCATCCTTGCTACATTCATTAAAATAATATTCATTGAGGGCTTTGCTTATAACAAATATTTTAGGTTTTGAGTGAAGTGATTAACTAGATAAAGTCCCTACTCTCAAAATTTCTGCTGTCAGTGGAAATAAATTCAGAATGCTGAGATTAAATGGCCCATGTTCCTTTCAGAAACAAATAAACAGATAAAATTTTGTTTTATTTTTTTAGACATTTTACAGTTTGTTTTTTCCATTACTTTGTTGAACTTTTTCTAAGTGCTCTATTGGCTTGTATTTAAGTTTGCTAATTAATTTCCATCAGATATTTGTATATCTGGAAATGCTGATTGATAGAGTTTTCTTTCATATATTCTTTCTTGAACATTATTAGCATTAACACAACCTAACAGTACAATATACAAATGATGTATTATAGAATTATACACTTGAAACCTATATAATTTTATTAACCAACATCATCCCAATGAATTCAATAAAAATGTTTTAAAACCTGAAAAATCAAAGTCATTTAAATCTTACTAGATGAAGAAATCTACAAAGAGAGGCTTTATTTGTATGTGTGTGAACTAACTTTATAAACCAAAACATATTACTGAAATATTCTTCATAAACAGTTTTACCAATGTAATTTTAACATGTTCAATAGGATGTGATGGAAACAAAAAGAGCACAGCCTGGCGAAGCTCAGGACCCATCATGCTGAACAAGATGCAGGGAGGAAGGAGGCAGTGAAAGGAGCACCTGGCGACCTGTGCGGAGCTGCGGGTGCTGGAGGTGATACCAGAATATCCAAATGCTCTGGGCTGGTTTGCAGCACAGTGGAAATGGAAGAATAGGAATTCCTAGACCACCCAGGGCTCTTCATTCCACTTTCTTAAATCACATGCTGCTTCAAAGATTTCAGAAGGAAACCATGAAGTGAGGACACTAAAGAAGCATTAACTTTGGAGATTACTGTTAAATAACATCTTTATCCCATACTAATAATTTAATTTAACCACAATGTTCGTCAAATATCCCAAAGATCCATTTTAGAAATGTTCAGAACTTCTAGATGGTAGTGTGGGTAAATGCAGAACTTGTATCTGCCCACAACCACATTAAAATTGCAACTAAGCTACAGAACAACCATCATTCAGATCTGCCTGAAATCTAGCTGAATGGATGTCCTACAACTAGAGTTTTAAATAGGAAGCCACACTGAGACTGGTAGGAGGGGTGGAGATGCAGAATAGGCTGGCCCCACACCCATGTGTGGTAGATAAAAATTGGGAGGGTTATCTCAGCTGTAGAAATCCCCCCTTGAGGAATGAGGGGTTCCACCCAGCCCCACACTCAGCTCCCATCCCAGAGTTCTGATGCCAGGGAGAGAAGTCCCCATAACTTCTGGCTGTGAAAACTAGTGTGGCTGAGTGAGGTGGAGGGCTTCTGGAGTCCCAGGTATTCCTTTTAAAGGGCCCATGTTTGTACTTACGCAGAATCACTTGCTCTGAGCTCCAACATGGGGGTAGCAGCTTGAAAGGCACCAGGAACTTACAGGAGGAACTGAATTGTCTGGCATCAAAGTGAGAGCTGGGGGCAGCTTTCTCCCAGACAGAAATGCTGGCAGAGGCCATTGTTCCTTTTCTGAGCCCTCTCCCTCAAAGGCAGCAAGTGGGCTCCATATCTGAGTCAACATTAATCTGGCTCACTCTGTTCATGCCACACTGGTGACTTCCTGAGACTCTGCCCACCTAATTTGCAGACCCACCCAAACTGTTTCCAGTGGCTTTTCCATATAAATGACCTGTGTTGGCTCATGCTTCAGACTTTTCTAAAATCTCTCAAAAAACCAGCATCTGGTCTCAGTATGCCCTATACCTCCTGCTAAGTGGTTCCAGGACCAGCAGTAGCAGCAGCTGGCCTTGGTTTGCAGCTTGGCTTCTCCTGGGCACCTCCAAACCCAGCACAAGTAGCAGCCTTCTGCAGAGTGTTTTATGGCTCATACTAGGTGGCCCCAGGGAGAACACAGGTGGCGGCTGACCTGACTTGCAACTCTCAGGAGGCCCCAGAGTGAGCACACCTGAGAACCTCTTTCCTCAGCCTCTCTTTAGCAAAGATGCATGGGTCCTAACATGTTACCTGGTGCACAAGGCTGGGAACACTCGCTGATATTTACCCATTTCTACCTGGTTTACATTTTTATGTCTGCGTAATCCTCGTGTTAACATTGCTGAGAAGTAAAGTGTCATATTTCCTAATGTTTTGGATTTCCTGATGGTTTGGATAACTGGTGTTTAGTCATGTGTCAGTCAGTGTTCATTTAAGCAACCAAAAGTTGCTCATTGCATTTTAATGTAGGGAATTAGAGGTTGCGCACCGGTCAGATGGTAAGGAAAGGGCAAGCCGAGAAGCCCATTGTCAGCAATCTCAGCCAGCAACACTGAAGTGGGTGGTCCTCAACAGCAGGAAAGAACACTGTCTTTCATGGGCTTCTCATCCACCATCTGCTCAGCATCTGCAACTAGAGAATAACAGCCCCTCCTCTCCTTTGGAGCCTCCTCAAATGCCCTATTGCAATTCTCATGGCCCTGTTCTTTCCTAGTTCATGTCCTAATTTTTGTAAAAGAGGCTTGACCAAGTTCACTGTGAGTTCAGCTTTCATTGCTATCCAGCCAACTATAGGATCACATTTTTGATTTGATTTTCAGATACAGCAACTCAACTCTGCAGCTACAAGAAGTAAAAGGGTCTTTCAAGACAGTCCTAAAGGCTGTTTGGTTCTCTCTCCATGCTCGAGGAGTGAAAGGCTGTCCTTCAGTAGGCTACAGTGTTATGTATCCAGCCAGCTCCATAGTCTTTCTTGTCAAACTTCCTACTAGCACGTTCACACTCACATGGTCTTTCAACACTTAGCTTTCTATAGCCACTTAATTCCAGGCAACTAGTAGTGGAAATTTAAGGAATTATTTTGCCATTCCATGTATTGCTCCAAAAAGTCTCACTTTTTGCTAGCAATGAGGTTATTCAGATCGTATAATACATCCCAGATACTCTTCTTTGAGGTTCTGTTTTCCCAAAACTGCTGCCAATACTAAATGTTCTAAGTGCCAAAGTTTGGTCATTAAAGTAGAAGTCACTGTATCTTCCAATACTGAAGGGTTTTAATACAGAGAATTGAAGATCTACAAACCATGGAAAGGCCAGGGGACCAGAAGCAGAGAAGCCTTTTCTGTGCAGACAGCACTGTGAGTCTACGTCTGCTGACTCCATGCGAGGGGCTGGTTAGTTATGGCCCCTGGGAAAAGTCTCTCCCCAGTTTTTGTGCAGTGTGTGAGCTAAGAATGGATTTACACATTTAAATGAATGAAAAAACCGAAAGCAGAATAATATTTTGTGATGTGATGTTTACATGGAATTCAAATTTTAGTATTAATTGGATCACGGCCAGGCTTACTTGTTTATATATTGTGTGTGCCTATTTTTTTTTTTTTTTTTTTTTTTTTTTTTTTTTTTTTTTTTTTTTTTTTTTTTTTACTACAGTGACAGAATGTAGTAGTTGTGAAAGAGATTGCATGACCTAGGAAAGACTAAAATATTTACCTGCTATTATCTATCCCTTTATAGAAAAAGATGGCTGGTCCCTGGTCTATGCATCTGACTACAACTACTTCCGGCAAATAATGGCTTCTCTTTCTCTTCTGCCTTCGAAGTCTCATGAGAATGCCACTCATTGGCCAGTCCTCAGAGTCATATGGGGAAATTAATTTTGGGGAATTTTACTCTTAGTTTCTCCTCTGAGTTTCAGAGAAGCAGTAGTACTGAGTTGACAAATAATAATTGAGAATAGTTATAATAAATAGGAAAAGATGCTTAACATCACTAGCTATAAGGAAAGTGTAAATGAAAACCACAATGAGCTAGCACCTCACAGTGCTGAAAATGGCTATCACCAATAAGAGAGAAAATGACAAGTGTTAGAGAGGATTGAAGAAAAATGACCCTCATACTCTGCTGGTGGAAATTTAACATGCTCTGGCCACTATGGAAAACAGTATAGAAGTTCCCCAAACAACTGAAAATAGAACTAACACAGGACCCAGCAATCCCTCTTTTGAAAGAGGGATTTTTCAATCCAAAATCTTTGAAAACACTTATTTGTACAGACATATGTATCCCTATGTTCATTGCAGCATTATTCACATTCGCTAAGACCTGTAAACTACCTAAGAGTCTTTGATGGATGACTGGATAAGGAAGATGTGGTACATACATACAATGGAATACTACTCAGCCATAAAAAGAGATATTGCTCTTTGTGACAGCATGGATAGATCTTGAGAGTACCATTCTAAGGGAAATAAGTCCTGTGGAAAATGACAAGACCATATGATTTAATCCATATGTGGGTAATAAAACAGAAAACAAATAAAACAAACTCATAGACACAGGCAACAGATGGTGGTTACCAGAGGGTAAGGGGAGTAAGGGAGGGGAGGATGAAGAGGGTAAAGGTGATCAAATATATGGTGATAGAAGGACTCTAGACTTCTGGTGGGAGCACGCAGTAGAGTATACAGATACTATATTATATAAACTGTACAACTGAAATTTATATAATATTATTAATCAGTGTTACCCCAATAACTTTAATTTTTAAAAAAAGAGAATAGTCATAATATGTCTGGGGAATCCCAGGACCATTTCAGGTAAAATGATTAGCTAGAAGAACTGACAAAACTCAAAAGAGCAGTTCCGCCCACCGTTACGGTTCAGTACAGGAAAGGGACGCAGGTCGAAAGGAGCACCGGGAAAGGCTCCTGTGGAGGGTCCAGGAGAGACCAGGTGTGAGCTTCCCAATGTCCTCTCTCAGGAGAGTTACACAGACAATGCTTCCCTCTCTCAGCGATGATGTGTCACAACGCAGTCAACATATTTTCTGCCAGGGGAACCCTTCCAAACCTTGGAGTTCATGCTTTTTATTGGGGATCAGTCACTTCAGCACGACTCACCACCCACATGGCTGACCTTATTGACTTAGTCTCAAAATGATACCGCATGGCACATGGCCCCCCCATCACAGCCTGTTAGCATAAACTATCTGCAGTGGTCTAAGATCCCAGGCAAACAAATATCCTTTTATCAGGCAGGATATCCCAAAGTCTTAGGAGTTATCTCCCAGGGGCCAGTCAAGGGCCAAACTTTTCTTTGGAATGTGCAGGATTTTGGATAAGCTGAATTGACCCTTTATTGCACACAGACTCACTGAAATTTGGATCTCAAGGAATCTCGCTGATTATCTGATTAAACCTCCTTTTTTTTTGTAGATGAGAAAATGGAGGCTTTGATATCAAATAGATGTAGTTTAAAACCCTGATTTTATTACGTACAAGCTATGTGGCCTTGCAAAAGTTAACTTCTCTGAGCCCATTTTTTCTCACTGATTCTTTTAAAAATATATTTAAACTCTTAAACTGGGAAAGGTCCTTAGTCTTTTTTTGTATTTTTACATTTAACATTTCTGAGTAACAAATTTGGCATTTTTAAATAATACAGACTAGTTATTTTATAGAATGTTCTCAATTTGTGTTTCTTTAAGACATTAAATCTGGAGGTATGTGATATTTACTCTTTATTAATATTAATTTTGACTACTTGGTTAGGGTGTTTTTTGATATCTTCAGTTGTCTATACTCTTTTAATTAATTTGGGGGGTGCTTTCAGATTATCTTAAATGACCTATTCCTCACAAATTATCACCCTCTAGATTATCCATCAATTGATGATTCTTGCCTGAATCAGTTTTATTATCATTGTCACAAAATGGTGATTTCTTCCAAATTATTTCCTGTATTTATTTTTTGTTATATTCTCAGGAAGAGCTTTCCTTGAAAAATTTCCCATAAATGGATGGGTGCCAGGAAGAGCATAGATCAAGACAGAGAATGAGAAAGCCCAGGAGGTATTTGAGAGAGATGGCCCACAGCCCAGTTTATTTGGTGCATAAAATAAATATAGGAGAGAAACAGGCTGAAAACATTGGTCAAAGACAGATTGTGGAAGGCTTTGAAAGCCACACTATGACATTTGGACTTTTCTGTACTATATGTGAATTCATCAGAGGGGCATGACATCATTGCATTGAGAGGGCTATAAACGTAGTTATTTATTTTAATTTTTAATTTATTTTTTTGGCTTTCCATGGTAACCTATTTCTTTTTCTTTTCTTTTCTTTTTTCTCGAATATATTGAGGTGACACTAGTTAACCAAATTATGCCAGTTTCAGGTGCACTATTTCACAACACATCATCTATACACTGTATTGTGTGTTCACCACCCCAAGTCGAGTCTCCTTCTATTACAACTTATCCCCCACCCCCAACCTTCCAAGCAATCACAGTACTGTTGTCCCTGTCCATGAGTTTTTCCTCTCTTTTCTCTTTTGCTCAATCCCTCTATCCCTTCCACCCAGCCTCCAATCACCCCACCCCTAACAGCTGTCACCTTGCTCTGTGTGAATCTGCCTCCATGTTTCTTGTTAGTTCATTTTTCACTGATTCTTCATTAGTAGGGTTATAGTAAGTACTGAGAACTTGTAAAAATGCTTAAGTCAGATTAGTGGTTAAAACATGGTAAGTATAAAAGCAAGAATTATTTTTCATTATGTTCAACAAGCTCACTGAAAACCCATTATTACTGTATTGATTTAAGTGAAAGAAAAAGTTGCTACTCTTAAAAATGAAGACTTTGATACACTGGTACGGTGGAAAAATTTATATCAGGAGAAATGTCACTTTGTTTTGGAAAGTGCCCCAAAGGCTCCTTTGAGAGTGAAAAGTAAGGCTCTCCAGGGTTTAGCCTGCAAAGAAATGGATGAATTGTTCTGCCAAATAATGGAACAAGAAGGCAGCAAGATAGGAGAGAAGGAGAAGGGAAGAGGGTTGGAATGAAGGATTAAAAATATGATCTCACCTTTAACAGGAACCTAATAAAAAAAACAAACAAACAAGCATAATATAACCAAAGACACTGAAATTGAGAAGGGGTTGATAGTCACCAGAGGGGAGAGGGGAGGGAATTTTAGGGGGAAAGAGGAAGGGTTTGGAGCAACAAGTATAAAGGACATATGGACAAAAACTAGGGGGGTGGAAATGGGAGAGAGGTGGGGAGAGCTGGGGTGGTGGGCTGGAATGGGAGCGAAAGACAGAAAACTGTACAAGAACAACAATTAAAATAAATTTTAAAAGAATAAAAAATAAAATGAGAAATTGACAATATTTCTTGAGAAGCTAGTTGGTACCAGATTGTTAAAAGCCTTCAGTTGCACATAAATGAATTGCCCAAGGTTGTAGAGCTAGTTAATGGCAAAGCTGGGACCAGAGATCTTTCTACAAAGCCACACTTTGGTTTCTGTGAAGACCAAAGTTTTTATTCCAACCACTTTCAATACGAAATTATACCTGAGGATAGTATGCAACTCTTTTGCTAACATTAGAGATTCTTATAAACTGTCCACTATCTGGGTAATATTGTATTTCAAATAGCTGATTAAATATTTACTTGAAAAATAGAAAATAGTTTACAGTTAAGTTTCAGGAAAGACTTATGGAGAAATAGCCAGGAAACACAGTATCATTAACAAACATTATAAGAGGAAAAAATAGTGCTTCATGCTTTGTTCCTTTTGGTGTTTTCCAATAAGCAACCAGTTTCTTGAGATTATTGTTATTTCTTTGAACTGTTAAACATCAGTTGGTCTTCTTCAGCTGACATTTTTATATAGTAACAGGGGAGTGTAAAACTTTCTTAGCTTTTGGAAACCAACAAAACCTGAGTTTTCCAAGTATTGATATTGAACATATTATACTTTAGTCAGGCTACAGTTTAGTCAAAGAACACGTATGATAAAGAAATAAAGAAATTTGCCCTGGCTGGTGTGGCTCAGTGGGTTGTGTGCTGGCCTGCCAACTGAAGGGTCACTGGCTCGATTCCCAGTCAGGGCACATGTGGGAACTCAGCCCACAATCCCCACATGTTTCCCTCTCTTCTGCTCTAAACAAACAAACAAACAAATAAAATCAATCTTTAAAAAAAGGAAATAAAGAAATTTGGAAAGCATTTTCTTTTTGCAACAATGAGCAATTCTGGCCCCTGTTAGATGTACTTGGAGTTTCTGCAAGGACCAGAGTTTCAAGGCTTATATACTGGAACTAAATCCTTGTGTTGGTCCCAAAGTAAACTGTAGATCAAGCCCGTAGTAGTGGTATTCCTCTTCTTTCTAACTTGCATCCCTTGGGATGTCCTATTTTATCTTTTCACCCACTTACCCCTAACCTCTTGCTGCTCCAGGTCTCCATGATCTTGATACCATCTTCTGTAGCTCTGGAAATCCTTCCTTTGCTTCTTTGATTGTCTAAGGTTTGGGTATGTAGATTAAATTATTGGTCACAATTCTATATCTCCATTAGTATTGTACACCCTTCGCCATGGCCTCCTGGTGAAGTGACTCTGCTCCTCTGCTTGCAATTGGGCTTGGTGGTGAGTCTTGCTCTGGCCAAAGGGATGTCAGCGGATGTGATACAAACACAGGCTTGAAGTGAGCTTGTGTGGTTAGGCTTCCTCTCTACCACTCACATTAACGCCATGAAGAAAACATGTGCCGGCTGGCCCTCTGCTTTGGGAGGATGAGTGGCACAGACCTGGATCCAAACTTGCACTTGGAGCAAAGCCCAGCCAAACCCGGCTCAGGCCAGCTGACCTGTACACAGGCACACACGTGATTGCTGTTTTCAGCTATTGAGTTTTGCAGTGTTTTATAACATAGCACTGTCATCAGGCTGACTGTTACTACAGGCAATGTCCAGACATGAAGGCGAGACAGCAGGAGAAGAGCAAACTTTCCGACATCTCTCTTTTTGTCAGTGGTATGTGGCTTTTATTGTCAAGTCAGGCAGCAGCCCACTGGTGACTGGCAATACTGAATTTGACTTACGGTGTTACTACTTACTAGCTTTGGACCAGGACTTTTGAATGTGAAAAGTGAATAGATCTATTAGGACTCATGTGAACATACAAATAATGTCAAATGTCTGGGTTCAACAAATGAGAGGTATTATCACCATGGTGATGATGATCATCGTCAGTTGTAGCAGCAGCAGAAATAACAGTGACCCTGAACTCACCTTTCACCACATCTTACCCTTTCCTCTGCCAGACATCTACCTGTGCGGCACTTCCTCACAGGGCTCTGGTAACTTCTATGAAGAAGTAGAGTGATAAAGGAAGATACCCGTGGAAGAGCTGTTTGATATTTTCTCTGAAATGTAAGATTTCTCATCTCTTAGAGAATGATAGTTTTCTCTTATCTTAGTGCTATCTTATATTTCTGTTTATGCTGGACTTGGTTAAAAAAAAAAAGAAGGTAAAATAAGCATTGGAAAGGATCCTTTTCATCCAGGGGAGAGAGACTCAGGCCCATATAGCCCAGGCTAACAAAGGTCTAGAAGGAGGTGGATGAAGTTTGTGAGAAAATTAATAAAGACAATTTGCATCTCTAAAGATAGTTCTTAACTCTCTGGAGAATGTCAATGGCAAGTTGTATTGTTTATTTTTAAAAGTATACTGAAACTTTACTTTTTCCTCCAGTTTTTCCAATATTCATAATACTAAAAAGCTCTGGGACACCTGAAAAGGGAGTTCTACTGGTCCTAGGGGCAGAGGAGGGGAGAGGCTGAGTGTGTATGAGGGTTTTGTAGTGAGTTGAATCAGAAACAAAGGGTGTTGGCACAGAAGGGAAGGGCTGGGGCTTTTCCTGGAATAAATAATGTCTGCAGGCTGGGAGGCATGACTTCTTACTTATCTCTTACTGTTACTCTCTGCCTCCCCTTTCCACAAGAAGCCTGGCCCAGACCATAAGAATACTCACCAAGCTATGCTCAGAAAATTAGTAGGCTCCAGATGTATATATATTTTTTGAGTGGCTAAAGAATCTCCTGGGGCTGAGCTCACCTCCGGGCACCTCTAGCTTAATCTGGAAAGGCAAAAGTGAAGGGCAATTCTGAGTACTTTGTGTTGTTGGTCCTTCATCTTTGTCTTTAGTCCAATCCTTATGGACTAAGTGGTGAGTGGGATCTGAAAGAGCTACTTTGCAAAAGCTCTGTTAGACCTTAGGGTACTAGAGTTAATGTCTTGAGACTTCATACCACTCTCCTAAATCAGCTTTGGCCCCTAAAGGGTTCTGCTGGGATAGTGGTGGGTGGGTGGGTGGCCTGCTGGGAGGGAGACTATGGAAGCTGTAGGACACCAGGAGGCGAGGGGGGTAAGTTGTCAGAGAGCTGGAGCAGAGGGAAGAAACTGAACAATTTCAGGGCAGCTAATTGGCTAGTGCACTTTATTTGTTTGTGGCAGGTGGAATTCTTCAGGGGAGGCAGGAAAAAGAGCAAGAAACTTATGAGGTGCATACTGATTTGTCATTGTCTGGATGAGACTTTTGAGGAAGATGCAATTTAAGTAAGTTGTCTGCTGACACGTGGCCAGCAGGTGGCAGATGCAGGTTTAAAACACAAACAATGTGATTCCAGAGCCCTCACTTTCAGTCATTTCTTCATGTGTGCCCTTGTATTCGTGGGAGCTGGAAAAACCAAGGTTGGATAGTCACTAGGTGCAGTGTGCTTGCTCTGACGCAGTTTACAGGGTGGGAAATCCCCTGTTTCACAGAGAGGCTCTGAGGTAGAACCAAGCACATTCCCAGCAAAGGGCATGCATGCTTGCTCAGAAACTCCCACTGAGAGTTTTATAATTATCCCAGGGCCAGTTAATCATTTTAAAAGACATTTTCTTCAGAGAATTAGCATTACATTGAGACAGGCATTAACACAACAGCAAAAGCACGTTTAGCATCTGTAATTTTTTTTTCACTGTGAAAGTCTTAGACCAATAAGTGCAACTTTCTCATCCTCAAATTTTTTCCAGATGACAAGATATCTGTAGGTGAGGGAACAGGCATAGAACTGACTGACTTCTTGAGTTAATGAAATGAAGTATGGGGTCGGGGGGGGCAGGCCTAGTAAGTATTCTATTTTTTAAACATTTTATTTATTTATTTTTAGACAGGAGAAGGGGAAGAGAAAGAGAAGGAGAGAAACATCAATGTGTGGATGCCTCTTGCTCACCCCCAACTGGGACCTGGCCCGCAACCCAGGCATGTGCCGTGACTGGGAATTGAACCAGTGACCCATTGGTTCTCAAGGCTGGTGCTCAATCCACTGAGCCACACCAGCCAGGGCTCCTATTTTTTGTTTTTTAACTTTCTTTTTCACACTGGAGGACATGGCCATTGATTTTAGAGAGATGGGAAAGGATTGAGGAGAGGGGGGGTTAGAGAAAGAGGGGAGAGAGAGAGAGAGAAATACCAATGTGAGAGAAAAGCATCAATCCATTGCCTCTCATACAGAGCAGGGACTGAACCAGCAACCTAGGCATGTGCCCTGATCGGGAATAGAATGTGGGACCTTCCAGTTCAGGGACAACGCTCCACCGACAAGCTGAGCTGCACACAAGCCAGAGTGTGACTGTCCTATTTTTGTCATTTGGTGTTACCTGCTTAGAGAAGGCTAAAGTCAAAATATGACTAATAAAACTTAATTTATGCATTATCTTTCTTCTGAAAAATTAAAATGACTTCATAACTACATTTTTCATCATCGCATATTCCTTTGAAGTGCCATTTACTTTTCAGTCAGTAAACATTTTTGAATTCCCATATTATGCCGAGAGTCACTGGGCTAGAAGCCACTGACATAAAACAAGAAAACACACCATCCCTGACTACTGGCTTAGAGAACTGACGTGTAGTGGACGATAGAGGTGAAAGGCAGATAATTACACCAGGCAAAATATTGGTAAATATGCTAGGAATCATGGTACTGATTTGCACAGGGTGTTACTGAATGACTTAAACTCGTCTCTAAGGATGGCTAAACAAGTAGGTAAAAAGTTAGACACTGGTTCTGAGGCTCGAACTCCTTTTCTGAGGCTACGGGATACATAAAGGTAGCCAAGCAGAGCAGAGGCATGGCAGTGGGAGGCAGTAGTCCATCCGCGCACAATCCACAGAGGCAGCCTGAGCGGAGGGGAAGGTTAGAAACGTCCCAGTGGTGGTGGTGGGTGAGGGGGTGAGCTACGAGCCAGGAAGAGTTCATTGCTGGCGCTTAGGTTGGCAAGGTTGAGGCTGGAATGGCAGCCAGGAGGCCTGGTACCCGTGCTAGACTCTGCAGACTGGAGCCAAGGTGAGGCAAAGTTTTTACTGCATTGGGGATGCGTGGAGAGTTCTTCACAAAGTTAAATTGATTCGATGGAAGAGATGGTCCATTTTTCTGAGATTACACTGTGTGTGTGTGTGTGTGTGTGTAGTTTTAAACTCTCTTTTATGAAAGGATTCTGATAGAAGAAAGTTTAAAAAAATTATCCTTTTTTAACAATGCAAATTTGGCACCTTTCTGTAAGTTTCTAATATTAAAAAAAAAATTAGCCTGGTCTGTAAGTTGAAGAGCCTGAGAACTACTGCTGCAGACGAGGGAGCTATCGAAGGGATGTGGCTATTGGTATCATAGCTTGGTTTGTATTTTACACAATTTCTTCAGCCGTGTGGAGAGTGAATTTGAAGGAAACAAGACCAGAGGCAGGAAGATTATTTATGAGGTAAACATGCTAATATACGGTAAAGATAGCAAAGACCTGACCTAGTGCTGGGGCAGCAGGGATGACCGGGAGTAGGAAACAGATTTTAAAATATATTTATAAGGTAAAATCAGCAGGACTTGGTGACTTAGTGTGTGGGCACAGGGCTGAGGAAGAGGGCTGAATATCAGTGGTACAGTGTTTCCTCATGGCAGACTTAGTTCTTTAATTCTATATATGTCTGTCCAATACAAGTGGCAGAAAGATGGAGGAAGACGGCCAAGTTACCTTCATTTAAGAACAGTTGCTTAGCTGCTTTCCAGGTAAAACCATTTTGAAAAAAGATCCCACAGCATGGTGAGCTGTAAGTTGGGTGTGAATAGAAGCTCTTTATGAGGGGTGCCTGGTGCAGAGCAAGGTGGTGTAGAGTGGGCATTAAGTGGTCAGGCAAATATGAAGGATGTCATGGAAGCCCAGCAGTGGCCCAGGACAGATGTGATTCATGTGTGTCATGCATGCTCTGGTTCTTTTTTAAATATATTTTAATTGTATTTTTCCATTACTATTTAGTCTTCTTATTCCTCACTGCCCCACACCCCTACAATCACCACACTGTTGTCCATGCCCATGAGTCCTTTTTCCTTTTTGCTCAGTCCTTCCCCCTCTGCCTTCCATTCACCTGTAGCTGTCATCCTGCTCTCTATCTATGAGTCTGTCTCTATTTTGTTGGTTAGTTCTGCTTGTTCATTAGATTCCACATCTGAATGAAACATATGGTATTTGTGGTTCTCTGACTGGCTTGTTTAATTTTTTGAGGCATCTCCACACTGCTTTCCACAGCGGCTGCACCAGTCTGCATTCCCACCAACATTGTACAAGGGTTCCCCTTTCTCCTCATCCTTGCCAGCACTTGTTTGTTGATTTATTGATGATAGTCATTCTGACAGGTGTGAGGTGATATTGCATTGTGGTTTTAATTTGCATTTTTCTGATGATTAGTGACATGGAGCATCTTTTCATATGTCTGTTAGCCATCCATATGTCCTCTTTGGAGAAGTGTCTATTCGGGTTCTTTGCCCATTTTTTAATTATTTGGGTTTTTTTGGTGTTAAGTTTTGTAAGTTCTTTATAAATTTTGGATATTAACCCCTTATCAGATGTATCAGGAAATATGTTCTCCCATTCTCTGGGTTGTCTTTTTATTTTGATATTTTCCTTTGCTGTGCAAAACCTGATGTCGTCCACTTGTTTGGTTTTTGTTTGTTTGTTTGTTTCCTTTGCCTGGGGAGATATATCTGATAAAATATTGCTATAAGCAATGTTCGTGATTTTGCTGCCAATATTTTCTTCTAGGAGTTGTACGGTTCTGGGCCTAACATTTAAGTCTTTGATCCATTTTGAATTTATTCTTGTGTGTGGTGTAAGAAGGTGGTCTACTTTCATTTTTCTGCAGGCATGTGTCCAGTTTTCCCAACACCATTTATTGAGTAAACTATTGTTAGCCCATCGTATGTGCTTGCTTCCTCTGTTGAATATTATTTGATTATAATGTGTGGGTTTATTTCTGGGCTTTCTATTCTGTTCCATTGATCTATATGTCTGTTTTTATGCCAGTACCAGGCTGTTTTGATTTCTATGGCCTTATCACATTGTTTGATATTAGGTAGCATGATTCCTCTAACTTTGTTCTTCTTTCTCAGATTGCTATTGCTATGTGAGGCCTTTTGTGGTTCCATATAAATTTTTGAAATATTTGTTCTAGTTCTGTGAAACATGTCATTGGAATCTTGATACAAATTGTGTTGAATCTATACATTGCTTTGGGTAGTATGGACATTTTAATGATATTAATGCTTCATGTCTGTGAACATGGTATGTGCTTCCACTTATTTGCATCTTCTTCAATTTCTTTCTTCAATGTCTTATAATTTTATGAGTACAGGTCTTTTATATCCTTGGTTAGGTTTATTCCTAGATATTTTATTCTTTTTGAAGCAATTATAAATGGGGTTGTTTTCTTAATTTTCTTTTCTATTAGTTCATTATTGGCATATAAAAATGCAACTGATTTCTGAATATTAATTTTGTATCCTGCTACTTTGCTGAATTCATTGATGAGTTCTATAGCATTTTGGTGGAATCTTTGGGATTTTCTAAGTATGGTATCATGTTATATGCAAATAAAGACAGTTTTACTTCTTCCTTTCCCATTTGGATGCTTATTATTTCTTCTTCTCGTCTGGTTGCTGTGGTTAGGACTTCCAGTACCATGTTGAATAAGAGAGTTGAAAGCGGACATCACTGCCTTGTTCCCAACCTTAAGGGGAACACTTGTACTTTTTGCCCATTGAGTATGATGCTGGCAGTGGGTTTGTCATATCTGGCTTTTATTATGTTTAGGTATGTTCCCTCTATTCCCACTTTGCTGAACATTTTGATCATAAATGGGTGCTGGATTTTATCAAATGTTTTTTCTGTATCTATTGATATAATCATGTGATTTCTATCCTTCATATTGTTTATATGGTGAATCATATTTATTGATTTGCAAATTTATACCAGTCTTTCATTTCCAGAGTATATCCCACTTGATTGTAGTGGATGATCTTTTTGATGCATTGCTGTATTCGGTTTGCTAATATTTTGTTGCAGATTTTAGCATCCATGTTCATCAGGAATATTGGCCTATAATTTTCTTTTTTTATATAGTTTCTTTATTTTTTTTTTTGGTATTATGATAATTCTGGCCTGGTAAAATGAGTCTGGGAGCCTTCCCTTCTCTTGAGTTTTTTGAAACAGTTTGAGAAGGAGAGGTGTTAGTTCTCAGAATGCTTGATAAAATTCACCTGTGAAGCCTTCTGATCAGGGCTTTTGTTTGTTGAGAGTTTTTTTATTACTGCTTCAATTTCACTAGGTATAATCTGTCTATTCAGATTCTTTGATTCTTTCTTTTTCTTTTTTTAAAAATTATTTTATTGTTGTCCATTTACAGTTGTCTGCATTTTCCCCCTACCACTCCCCCTCAGCCCAGCCAAACTCACCTCCCTCCCTTGCTTCCACCCTCTCCCTTGGTTTTGTCCATGTGTCCTTTACAGTAGTTCCTGAAAGCCCTTTCCCCCCATTGTCCCCTCCCCCCTCCCCCCTGGTTATTGATATTGTTCTTAATTTCAATGATTCTGGTTATATTCTGTTTGCTTTTTCTTTTCTTTTCTTTGATTCTTTCTGATTTAGTTTTGGAAGATTGTATGTTTCTAGGAATTTATCCATTTTGTCCAGGTTGTCCAGTTTGTTGGCATCTAGTTGTTCATGATACTTTCTTACAGTCCTTTGTATTTCTTTGGTGTCAGTTGTTATTTCTCTTCTTTCATTTCTGATTGTATTTATTTGGGTCCTTTCTTTTTTTCTTGATGAGTCTGGTTAAAGGTTTGTCAATATTGTTTATGTTTTCAAAGAGCCAGCTCTTGGATTCATTGATTTTGTATAATTTTTAAAGACTCTTATTTCATTTATTTCTGGTCTGCTCTTTAGTTCCTCCTTCTACTCACTTTGGGCTTTGTTTGTTGTTCTTTTTAAAGTTCCTTTAAGTGTAAAGTTATATTGTTTATTTGAGCTTTTTTTTTTTGGTTTGTTTTTGATGTAATCCTGTAATGCTATGAATTTCCCTCTTAGAATTGCTTTCCCTGAGTCCCACAGATTTTGGATTGTTATGTACTCATTTTCATTTATTTCAAGGTATCTTTTGATTTCTTCCTTGATGTCATTATTGACCTATTCATTGTTTAATAACATGTTATTTTGCTTCCATGTTTTTGTGTGTTTTTCAGTGTTCTTCCTGTGATTGATTTCTAATTTCATGGCATTATGGTCAGAGAAGATGAGTTATATGATTTCAATCCTCTTAAATTTATTGAGACTTGTTTTGTATCCTAACACGTGGTCTATCCTAGAAAACATTCCATGTGCATTTGAAAAGTAGGTATATTCTGCTGCTTTGAGGTGAAATGCTTTGACGATATCAATGAAATCCATTTGATCTAGTGTGTCTTTAAGGCCACTGTCTCCTTGTTGATTTTCTATCTGAATATTGAAGTCTGTCCATTGGAGTGAAGGGGGTGTTAAAATCACTGACCATGACTGAATTTCTGTGGATCTCTTTCTTTATGTCCATCAATATTTGCTTCAGATATTTAGGTGCTCCTATGTTGGGTTAATATATGTTTACTAGGGTTATATCCTCTTGTTGGATTGTTCCTTTTATCATTATGTAGTGTCCTTCATTGTCTCTTACTATAGCCTTGATTTTAAAATTTATTTTGTTGGATATAAGTACGGTTACCCCAGCTTTTTGTCCTTTCCATTTGCATGAAACATCTTTTCCATCCCTTTACTTTTAGTCTGTGTGTGTCTTTTGATCTGGCATGTGTATTTTGGAGGCAGCATGTATATGGGTCTTGTTTTCTTCTCCATTCAGCTAGTCTGTCTTTTGGCTGGAGCATTTAAGTCATTTATATTCAAGGTGATTATTGATAGATACATATTTAGTATCATTTTATTTTAGAATATTTTCCTTTGTGCTTTTTTCTTTCTCTTTTTCCTTCTCTTCTTCTTAAAGCAATCCCTTTGACATTTGTGGTAGTACTGGTTTGGTGTTAACAAACTCCTTTAGCTTGTTCTTGTCTGGGAAGCTCCTTATTTCTCCTTCGATTTTAAATGATAGCCTTGCTGGGTAAAGTAGCCTTGGTTGTAGGTCCTTGCTTTTCATCACCTTGTGTATTTCAGGCACTCCCTTCTGGACTACAATGTTTCTGTTGAGAAATCAGGTAGCAGTCTAATTGGTGCTCCCTTGTAGGTAACTATCTGCTTTTCTCTTGCAGTTTTTTGGATTCTCTCCTTGTTTTTAAGCCTTGTCATTTTAACTATGATGAGTCTTGGTGTAGGGCCCTTTGTGTCCAACTTTTTGGGGACTTTCTGAACTTCCTGGACTTGTGTCTTTTTCCTTCGCCAGATTAGGGGAGTTTTCAGTTGTCATTTCTTCAGATAGGTTCTTGATCCCTCACTAGCTCTCTTCACCTTCTGGTATTCCCATGATGTGGATGTTGTTACACTTCATGTTGTACAAATGTTTCTTAATTTCTTTTTTTAAAAATTCTTTTTTTCTGCTTAGGTGATTTTTTCTACCTTGTCTTCCAAATCACTGATTTGATCCTCTGCTTCATCTAACCTACTGTTTATTACTTCCAGTGTATTATTTATTTCAGATATTGCATTTTCTGTTTCTGACTAGTCCTTTTTTAAAATGGGTTGTATATCTTTTTTTTCATGCTGTTGAGTATCCTTATAGTCATTACTCTAAACTCTCTCTCTGATAAATTTCTTGCCCCCATTTCATCTAGTTCTTCTTCTGGAGAATTCTCTTGTTCTTTGGGACCTGTTCCCCCCCCCCACTTTGGCTGCCTCTTTGTGTTTATTTCTATGTATTAGGTAGGTCTGCAAAGACTCTGGTGGAGACCTATGTCAGAGGCTGCATGTGTCTGGACCTGGGCAACCTATTTGGAGCTATCAGTGATCCCATTTGTGCTTCCTTTGCTGGACCTGGGTATGTGCAGAAAGAACCAGGCAGTGCACCAGGGCTGGTTTTTACCAGTGCTGTGCCTGGGTGGTGGGGGGAGGGCCGGGGGGGGGGTGGTCAGCTAAAGTCTCAGAGCTCCCAGAGATTTGCCTACACTTGCAGGCTTTCTGTTAGGCTTAAAAAGTGAAAGTCTTCCAGCTGTACTCCTCAGCAGCTTGGCTTAAGCACCACAGAGTAGGACAGAGCAATTCCTGTGGGAAGGGCTATCGCTTCACCTCAGGCTGATGCTGCTTTGAGGGGAGTGCTCTGCCTGAGAAAGATGGTTCCTGCAGTATGAGGAATGACTCAGCACAGGGATCCTGGCAGCTGTTAACTTCAGTTCTCTCCCCAGAGCCACCAGGCCCAGACTCTCTTCACAAGTCTCTAGTCCACTCTGCCCTCCCTATGCCAGAACCCAGGATAAGTGACTGCAAACAAAATTTTGTGTGTTGACCTTTTAAGAGGCTCTTTGCATTTCCAGCTATCTTGCAGAAACCCTGGTATTTTTCACAGCCATATGTTATTTAAGTTTCTTTCCTGGTTTTGGTGCTGTAGACTGGAGAGCCTAGCTTGGGGTTTAGACCCCACACTTTGCAGGGGGACCTTCTGGCTGCTGAAATACTCTCTGGAACTTCAGTGGCTGCCTGGGCCCTCTCGTGTCTGCTCTGCACTCCCTACCAGTCACACTGTGGTGATGTAACTTCTTCTGCCTGCCCATGGTTATAAAGCTCCTCTCCAGCTAGTGTTCAGTTGGTTATTCAGGGTGATTTTTCTATAATTTATCTGTAATTCCAGTTGGTCTTGGGAGGAGGTTAGTGTAGCTTCCACTTACTCCTCTGCCATCTTGTGTCCCAGTCCCACCCTGGTTCTTACACAATCTATGCAAGTGCCAATGTCTTCTCCTTTCTCCTCAATGAATAAATCTTGTGTTTTTTTTTTCCTGTGTTTTATGTGCCCTTGACATCTCAGGGTCTTGCTAATCCGGGAGAGACTGCCCCTCCTGTGGCTGGCAAATTCCAAGAGATAGTAAACAATTTGCCTGTGAGCCTTTCGTATCCAAGCCAACCAATCCAAAAGCCATATCACCAGCCACCTCCTTTATCTGACTTCATATGTCAAGCCAATATTTTCCCTGTCCTAAATCACTCAGGGCCAGTACCACAACTAGAGACCACTCATAGCTCAGAGTCCCTGAACTTATTAAACCACCCAAAACTCAGCTTGCTCAAACTTGTCTATCCTGTCTCACCCATTTTATCTTTCCTGTAAAAACTACAATAAAGGCTTTGGACCGTGCTTCCACTCCCCTCACTCCTCCTGCCTTCTGACTGGCCCTGGTATTCACCCATGTGGCTCCATGTGGCATTGCATGCCTCTCCCCTTGGGATCTAAGTAATACACTCTTCTTTCAAAGGCAATTGTCTCTGTATTTGGTACCTTATATTACCTGATCAAAACAAATCCTGGGGACATTTTAAAACACTCCCATATTCTTCTATACCCCCAACCATGTATCATGCTCAGCAGAAAGTAATATTATAAGTTAAAGTACACAGATCCTTTGATTAGGAGCTGGTAAAAGATATAGCAGAGCCCCCAGAGGACTGCTAGGAAAAGATTCATTGAATGAGAATAAAACAATACAAAGTCATATCCCTTGAGTTTTGATTCTACTTGGCCCTGGCAGAAAGCATGCTTGAAATGTGGAAAATTCTCAGTCGGAAATGGACTTACATTTTGGAAGGCTGCATCCCATAATGTTACAGCAGGAAATTAACTTTGATAGGATCACAACATGGAAATAAGATTAAGCCAGAAAGGTACTGAAGATGAAGCTGATGAAATATTTTGTTCTTTTAGGTGAGTGGTATGTCTTTGAGTGCAGCAACCATAGTTAAATTGAAACATTAAATAATCATTCTTAAGAGTTTGCATTTATAAAATTAAAAAAAAAAGAGTTTGCATTTAAGGAGCAGGAGGCAGAATTGTGTTCATCTCTCTGGAATGACTCCATCTTATCATCTTAAAATGCTTGATGCTGCTATGAGGCAACAGGAGATTAATCTTCAGTTGCATTAATCTTCAGTAAGCTAATAATGAACTTAGAGGAAATTACTTGATAAAATTTCATAAAATGACACATTCATCGGGAGTATATTGACCTCCTCCATTCTGTGAAGACTGTGTTGTGGATGTAATACACGTCATTTGTCACCTATGCACCATCAACCCATGTTTTCATTCTAATTGTACCCAAGTTTTTCTTTGGGAAACCACTGTTCTTCTATTGTGTAACAGCTCTGAGATTTTGGTGCAACTGACCCCTCTCCATCTGCTTATCCCTAGCAGGGTAATCTCATTTTCCATGCCACAGGGATTGGTTCAGGGATCCCAGATTTAAGCCAATCAATGAATGATTTTATCCTGGCCAGAGGGTGGTTCAATCTGAGTGAAGCTCAGAACTTTTGTTCTGAACCTCAGTCTTACTCTTCCTGAGGTGAACAAAGGAGCCTGCCATTCTAGGTGCTGTAGGAGCTATCTTGTCATCGTGACAGCAGCTAGTCTGAAGACTAAGTCAATAAGAAGAAGAGAGGAGAGCCACGGGAGCTGTGGAAAAATAGAGCCAGAACCCAGATGAGACCAGGCCACTGCCTGTCTACACTCTGGAGTTTCCAGTTTCAGGATCCAGTAAATGCCCTTTGTGGTTTGCTAGTTCATTTGTTGGTTAGTTGTTTGCTTGCTGAGGGGTGGGGATGAAAGGACTTACAAGAGTTGGTTCTTCATCTTTGCACTTGTATAAGAAACATAAATCTTGGTTCTTTATACTTAAGCTTAATTGTGGAATGACTGGGTTTCCTCCCTCACCCTTTTCTGGGAGGCAATATTAGCAAGAGAAAGATTCTTTTTAAAATTTTTTTTTTAAATTTGGAGCTATTTCACTCTGAAGAACCTGATATTTTCCTTCAGGCTCTATCGAAGGAAACAGGAGATGGTGAGCATTGCCTGAGAGAGCTGGGAGAGAACTATGAAGGAGGACATGGAAGAAAAATGACCCAAACATCCCTGATTCATTCCCCAAACAGAACAACCCTGTTACCAGGCTTTCCTTGGTGTTCAGACATCATTTTACACACATGTAGTAAGAGGTTGGTGCTTACCTTTAAGGCTTGTCTACCAATGGGATCAGATTAGTAGAAACACGCCTGCCCAGTTAGTGAGGGGGGTCTGCCAGGGGCTTAGGAGTACAAAGGACTGAGGAGTCTCCCAGGAGAGATGTCATTTTCTGGAAAGCCCAGGTGGCAAGCTGGATATAGTGAACAAAACCTTAATTTTTAGAGCAGAAAAATAACTTAGTGCAGAGCCTCAAGTGGACTCACATGTGGTTCCTGCCATAAGAAAAAAAGGGCTGTGGGTAAACAATGAAAGAAGCTAAATAAGGAGAGAGGGAGGGAGGGAGGGAGAGAAGGATGTGGCTGCACAGGAGTGATCTCAGGTGCTGGCTCTGGCCACTGTCCACAGGAGCTTGGGTTTCGGCTGCTTTTCTGTCACAGTCTTGCCTTGTCTAGAGTGCAGGCAAAGCCAGAATGAGGTCCCAGTGGCTGGCCAATTAGAGATGACACATCAGTCTTCAGATGGCTTGATTTGTACCTTATGATTTGGTCCTTCAATTATTTTATCTTTCATATAAACATTCTTGCGTGTTCCATCTTTTTTAAAACCCTACATTTCATTCTTTCTATCTTTATAACATGTCTTTCTGACCGCCAACCATCTATAGTTAGCAACACATCTTGTGAATGCTGCTTGTGTCTCACAAGCCACTTGCTTTGCTATTTTTATTTAGGGCATTTTGTGAGTTTCACTCATCCTACTTGCTTTTTCTTGTCTGCTGCAGTAGAACCGAATATTCTCAACTAAATGTGTCGTATGAGACACACATTACAGAGCACATACATACACTTTGTCTGCCTCACACAGACAGTGTATCACTGTTCTCACTGTCACCTACATGTCAGTGAAATAAATGAGCAGAACAAGCTAAACATGTGGTTTGTGTCCTTTAGCATCTCAGACGTGGAGATGCTGCTGCTGCCGTCATCATCTTTTATCGAGTGTTCACTCTCAGCTACACATCTGACATGCACAGGTGGGGCAAAGGTAGGTTTATAGTCGTGAGTGCACAACACAGTTTATTTGTGTATTATTTATTTATTACTGTATTATTTCCCATACAAACAACTGTTAACCTGCTTTTGCCCTACCGTGTACTATCTTATCCTGTCCTCACAATGAATCCATGTAGTAGGTATTATTATGTCTGGTCTCCAGGCAAGACAACTGAAGCTAAGAGAAGGAAGGTGACCTGTCAGGGTCACATGGTATGAAGGAGCAGAGCAAAGAAAAGGGCCAAGGGCTCTCTGACCCCCAAATCCTTCTTCTGGTTGGACTAGGTCATTCCCAGAGTCCCCTCAGGAACCCTATTCTACTCCCTTGTGCCCCTCCCCATCCCCCACCTCTCCATCTGTGAGTGTTTGGCTCCTATAGAGACCTCCAGGATGCCTCATTCTTCATGCGTTTATTTCAGATAATGATGTGGCATTAAAATTCAGGTCACACATCAAGCAAATTAAAGAGGATTACTAATTTAAAAATAAACCAAAGACCTGCATGGCATAAACAAGTTGTGAAAGCGTTGTGTCAGAAGGAATGGACAAATCGTTTAGTTAGCAAAGAGGAAAATGTAGCTGGACGGGGCAGCATTGTATCCATGCAGGACAGCGCTTATGTGGTGAAGAGAACAGCCACGCTTTTCTGAGTAGTAGTATGGGCTGGATGCTATACACGTATTACTTTAAATCCACACAACCACGCTGAGAGATGGATAGACAGAGAGGAAAGTGAGGCTCAGGCTGGTTTATAACGGGCTCCACACTGCTCAGTGTAGAAGCAGTGGGGCTGGGATTTGATCGCAGGTTGCCCTGCTCCTTTCCCCTGACACCCTGCCCCAGATGGCGCACATGGTGGAGAGACTGTGGCGGCTCCAAGGGACGTTAGAGGTCTACAGAACTCTACGTCTGTTTCAGAGGGACAAATGAAAGCCTTTGAAAGTGGAATATGCGACATCAGAATTATAAAACATCCTTTGGACAAGTGGAAAGGAAGAACCTCTGTTTATCCAAATTTACCCATGTGTAGTACAGTGCATTTTCTGTTGTGGAGTGCTTAAAGTGTCCTGTTTACAAGGATCATTAGCTGGATTGATTAAGGAGGAAAAAAGTCTCAAGTCAGATCATTAGTTGTTAAATGTTCTGACCTTTCTCACCCATGGCTCAAGGAGATAACTGTTAGGTGTATACAGCATATATTTTTAAGTGTTTAAAAAGACAAATCTCAATTTCTTTGCATCCATGAATATCATGTTTTCTAAAACATAGCTTAAATAACTATAAAATGTCATAAAACATGACTGAACTAGAAGGTAGAAATATTTTATCAGTTGGACCTATTGTCAATCATTTCAGATGTCTAACTACTCAAATTAATTCCCTGGGATTCTTGTCTCATTTTTTCCTTTCCTGACTTGAATCACATTTTTTCCCCCACTGACTATAATACATCTTGGTTTAACTTCTGATGGCCACGGTAGCTGTTATAATTGATGTCTCTATGCCGCAGCTCTTTTTGACAAGCTTAAATTAAATAAAAATATATTTGATAGTTTCTAAATCTAATCACATTATTAAGTTGCATCCTTCCACAGGACACAAAGTGAGTTACTGGAAGAATGGGACTATAGTTGTGGTAGGAGATGTGTAGATCTGCCATGAATATGCCTCCATTGAAAACTAGTTCTGTACCTAATATCTTTCAAAGAAAGAAAGAAAGAAAGAAAGAAAGAAAGAAAGAAAGAAAGAAAGAAAGAAAGAGAAAAAATAGCACTCTAAAGCAAAACTCTCATTTTAGGCAGCAGCCTTAATTGGCTTAAGCAATTGGTCAATACATTTAATTACCCAGGAGTACATTTTTTCAGCTAAATCATGTTGAAAAGCTCACCTATAAGTGACATTACTTAAAATGTAACATTCCAAACCGTTACTGAGTTTTGATGGCTACAGTGGGAAATGAACTGCTACTTTCAACATTTCAGGCTAAAGGGATCATTTCTGAGCTTTGATTGTTAAATTTTTGTGGGTGGGAGCAGCACCAGAACTATTTTCTGAGGAAGGCAGGCCCTGCCCATGGGACGCCCTTGGCCCGTTTCTGCGGCAGAGGTGTGCAGGATCTCCGTAAAGGGCAGGAGTCCTCCTTAGGCATTTTGATTTTCACAAGGTAACAACCTTGTTATCTTTTCCTCAGCTACTTGTCTAATCTTACCGAACTCCCGATGATCAACTCTCAAAGCAGAGTCAGGAGGCCACCAGCCCGTTGACGCCCTGGTGTTCTGGATGCTACCCTGAACCAGGCCAGACCACGGGCATCACCTGGTGCTGGCCCTTGTGGAGTTGCGCCATCTTGGAGGCTGTGCTCATTAGGATATTAAACTGCTATGTCTTGGTCATGGTTGAATTTATAGCTCAGTAGCAAGGCTTCTTCTTTCTGTTTTGCATAAAACTTTTTTCCTACTCTGGCTTTGCTGTGAAACAGTGTTAATAGCAGAAACCAAGGAATTTGCCTTATGATCTCTTTATCTGCTGATTGGGACACACCTGTGACTGGTAATTTACAACAAGTGGGCTTGTGACAATGGGATGTTCATGGGGCAATGACCCATCAATTTCTACTCAAACATCTTTCCACCTGGGTGTTGGTTCATTTCCTAAATATCTCCTCCCACACCCCTCGTCCTGGATTGCTTCCACAGTCCCCACTGTCAGGGCTGCATCCTCTTCCCCAGGACAATGATCTTTCACTCAGGACAACAGAATTCTGGCCCAAGGTCCTTCTTCTTTCTGAGGTTTCTCTTGAATCTTAGCAGTCTCTTTATCCACTCTAGCTCCTACTGACTTCTCAGGTCAGGAAAGTGGGAGGACGTAGTGGATGCTCCAACTCCATTTGAAGCATCCAAAATCAAACACATCTTACCATCAATATTTTTGTTAGCAGTACGGTTTAGTAAGCTTAGCCTTAGTACAGGAGCTGGGCTTGTCCATGATGCTCTTGATGTACAAAGCCTTGACATTCTGCCAGCTCTTTCAAGCAGTGACACCAGGAAGTTGACAACTAAGTGGATATAAACTAATCATCTGTCATCGTCATGTGACCAACAGCCAGTGCCAGACTTTTGGGAACAGCCCTGCCTGGTTTCAGAAGCTGTAACCCCCTCCCCACCCACCCCATGGCTAAGGCTGAGCAAGGGACCCTGGGACCATAAGCCACTAAGGAGACAACGCTTATCTCCCTGACAGGAGTGTGCTGCTTCTGCTCCTTTTACTTCATCCATAACTGGCTCCCAATACTTGATTGGTTAGCCAATGATGGGTAAGATTCCCCAAGGGGGGAACGACCTAAGACAGGCATGATCATGTGGAGGCCCCAAGGAAGGCCTTGGGGGTCTACAGCAAAAGGGAGTGATGGACCCTCACCCCTCGGATATCCTGACATAGCCTGAGTCTTCATTCTGTCTGCAAGAAGTCTCCTAATCTCTTGGCTGCCTGCCTTCCCCTGCTCCACTTAAGCCTGAAACAATGACAGAGGGTGGTGCAACCCTGTGTTGGATAGGGCAGGTTGCCCGGGTGATCAGGCCTAAGAAAGAATGCATAAAATCCTGTGAAACCTGCTTTGCTAAGAATGCTCTCAATTAAGTGATAAGGGTCTGAGCAGGAAATGAGTTTGTTTCCCAAAGTTTTGTAGCCCTTTAGCTAACACTTACTCAGAACTGGCCTTCAGAATTCTTTGTATGTTATCTATCATTTGATCCTTACTCTCCGACAATGATTAATGAACCTGTATTCCTGTGCAAAACAAACCCAATAAAAGCCCATCGAGGAAAAGGCTCTTGGTCCTTCTCCTTTGAGAGATCAGCCACCTGTCTTCCCCAAGCAGATCATGTCTTGGTACACTTATTCTCATCCATGACAGCCAGGGGGGGCCTGCAGGCACAGCCCCCCCAACACCAGACACAGCAGCTTCTTCATCTGGAACTTGATTATGGATTCTACTTCATCAACTCTGGCCACCATGTTCTCATTGCAGGCGAGCGAGGAAGGAAATCTGCCAGCCTTATTCAGGCCGGGGCCCAGGACTTGTGGGATCTGCTTGATCACCAAAAAGGCATCATACTTCTTGGCCAGCTTCTTGACCAGTTTCTTATTCTTCTTGGGTTTCTTCAGCACCTCAATATGTCCACGTGGGGGATGTTCACAGCCTTGGCCTTATCAGTGTGCTGCTGGCTCCCCAGAGCACACGTGGAGAACTTGGGGCAGGGAGTGGATTTAAGCCTGATGGTGCATGAGGGCCACAGTTCTTCAAGCTGATCTGCAGCTCTACTTTCTCCATGAACTTCCTGCCCATGTGCTGGCTCCCTGCAGGACTTCCCACATTGCTTCGTAGAGGGTATCACAGGAGACTTTGCTGCTCATGGTTCCTCGGACTGCAAAACACAGCAAAGAGCTCACCTGCAGTCTTAAGTATTTATCACAGATAGATGTGATGATGTGACTTCAGTATTCACTTCCAGTTGACCTGAACCAAGACCAGTTCAGTCTAGGCTCACTGCCAGTCCAAGATAAAGGTTATGAATTCACATCCTTTCTGTCCCAAATGTCAGCTCTATATCCCATGAAACTTGAGCCATTTCTCAAAGCAAACCTTACAAGAAAAGTTATAAAACTTTATTAAGAGATATAGAAGAGATCCCAAGTAAATGAATAGACATCATGTTTATGGGAAAGAAGATAATATCATAAACATGTCAATTCTTCCCAACCTGAATAGTTTCAAAGCAATTGATTCAAAATCATGGAGCTTGCTAAGCTGATTTTGCAATTTATATGGAAGAGTAAAAGTCCCCAAATAGCCAAGATACTTCTTGAAACACTGGATATCAGAGCTTAATGTGAAGCTGTGATTAAGACAAGGGTGTAACAGTATGAGGGTTGATATGGGGTAATATTTACATTGCAGCAAAGTACAGCTGATCCTCAAGTAATGTTGTTTATTTATAATGTTAATGAGATGCCATAGGAACTTAACTCTTGTTTAAATCAATTAGCCTATGGTAAAATTTGTTTTGGTACATGTTGTTTCACTTAAGAATCACAGAACCTATTGACAACATTAAGTGAGGACTCACTATACTCCCAAATGTTTATTAACTAGATATTAATAAGTTCAAAACACTTATTACATAACTTTATAGAGAGAAATTTGGCAGACGCCAAATTAACTAGTTCATAAAAGCTAACTTCCCCAGCAACGGGACAAATCAACATCACATGCCTCCATACGGGATTCGCTGAGAAGGATGCAGAATCCCTACGGTGGTATTCTGGCCAAAAAGGCATAACCTTAAGCTGATTATGAGGAAACACCAGGCAAATCCACAAGGAGTGACATTTTACTAAATAACTGTCCTATACTCTTCAAAGTGCTGAGATGATGCAAGACAAAAGACCAAGGAGCTGTTCCAGACTGAAGGAGACTACACGGCATGGCAGGTACACACACGTGGCCCTGATGACATCCAGATGCATGGAAGGAACTGTTGGGACAGTTGGCAACATCTGAATGGCATGTGTGAATTTGATGGTAGCATTATGTCAATGCTCCTCTCTTGATTTTGGTGGTTGAGTTTAACTATTAGGAGTCCATCTTTGTTTTTAGGATATACATACTAAAGTGTTGATAAATAATGGGATGCCATGTTTGAAACTTACTCTCTGACATGGTTCAGAGAAAGAATTACACACACACAGGAGGAGAGAAAGGAGAGAAACACATAGAGAATGAGGATGATAAGGAAAATGTGATAAAATGTTAACAGCTGTGAAGTGGGTGAAAGATAATTTATGGTAGAAATGCTTTGTATTTTTCTCTCAATTTTTCTCTAAGTTTAACTTATTTTAAAGTAAAGAGTGAAAAGTGTACTTTGGGAACTCCTTCACACAATAAGGAAAGCATGAATGACACAACATAAGAACAAGGGGAAAGATGAACAAACTTTCCACACAGGAGGGTCCGTGTGTGGCCAAGAAGGCCATGGTTACATGTTTGGTATCATTCATGGTGCCAGCCAAGACCACAGAGAGATCCCACTTTGTATCCATTAACTGGCCCAAATTAAAAAATACAAAAATATCAAGTGTTAGGATTTCGTTTCAAATGATCCCTCATACATTTCCGGAGGGAGCATAATTCGTTACTGTCACTCAAAACAACAGTGTGTCATTATCTTGAAAAAACAGAACATTTTTATTCCTGTAGGAATAAAACTCATCCATCCCATCCTAGTATATAGTGTAGGCAACCTCTAATGCATGCCCAGCTGGAACATGCGCAGCACACTCACAGCAGTGCTATTTAAATAGGAAAACCCTGGAAAGGGCTTGAGCGCCTGTCAGTCGAAGAGTGGGTAAATGAGCTCTGGTACATTTGCACCACGGAGAATCCTAGCAATATAATACCAAATTAAAAAAGGAAGCCATCCCTTGATCACATACAGCATGATATTGTTTTCAGAAAGTGAACATAACTAAATTTTAAAATTAATGGCCCTGGCTGGTGTTGCTCAGTAGATTGAGTGCTGGCCTGTGAACCAAGGATTCACCAGTTCAATTCCTAGTCAGGGCACATGCCTGGGTTGTGGGCCAGGTCCCCAGTAGGGGGTGCATGAGAGGCAACCACACACTGATGTTTCTCTTCCTCTCTCCCTCCCTTCCCCTCTCTCTAAAAATAAATAAAATCTTTTTAAAAATGCAAGAGGGTAGTGGACACACAGGATAAGTTTTTGTTACCACAGAGAATACCTGCCTTTTAAAGGTGAATTGATGTTTCTGTCATTAGAAAATAAAAAAAATTGGTAACTTTTAATTAAAAAGCTTTTTTTTTTTTTGCTTTTATGCACCAACTTCCTAAAGTCTTAGGGCTCAGCCTTATCTAGGATGCCTATCACACTGACATGGCCTGTAGTTTATTATGGTAAACCAAATAAGAAATTTTATACACTAAAATTTAAGTTCCAAGAGGAAAGAAATTTTGCCTTCTGTTTCTACTATTGTATATCAAGGGTCTATAACAGTTTTTGGCACATAGAAGATAATCAACAAATAATATTTACCAATAATGAATAATACTGAATGAATGAAAACCTCTATTTGCCAGTGTTTAATGGTAACATTGCAGTAACATGAAATGTCCAGTGGGTGGAGCCCATGTTACATTTTGTTCACAGTGTACACAAAGCAAGGTTTGAAAAATTTTTGGATGAATGCTCCCATATCCTTGGGTGAACTTTAGGTGGTCTGTGGGAACTCTTTAATAAGCTTATATTTTCTGTGAAATATTAATTCAAAGCACCAATTTTCAACCATTTTAGGGTTTACCAGCTTTCTAACAAAAAATTTAAATCATTTGGTTCTCAAGGTAACATGAAGTGGAAAGTTTTTCCCCTCTACCAGATTCAACTAGACTGTTAAATTTTGTTGAACTTATTTCTGGGTTTAAAAAAATCTAAGAATGTTAAAGAATGAGAAGATCTGTTCAAAAGAGAATGAGAGGTTAAAATGTAAAAAAATATATAACAGGAATGCCAACTCTATTGATACCTTCTAAAGGACAACAGAGTCAAAGTGATTTTCCCTGTCCCTTAGATGCTCATCCTCATATGGGTCTGCTAACTGGGCCCATTTCTCTGCCTTTCCCACTGTGGAAGCCTTTGATTGTGCTCCCTGGAACTCAGGATCTGTCAGATGCAAAATTCACAGGGCCTCTGCTTCTCTGAATATTCATGTTAGGGTTTTGCTCAGTGGAAACCGGGTCTTGGTGAGCACCCTGCTTCCCTGATGCGAGCGCGCTCTCTCTCTCTCTCTCCTGCTGTGTTCCCTCCCGGGCCCTGGGCCCCGAGGGGTGCCTGCCAGCTCCTCACTGCCATACTGACCAGCCCTTCTCCCTTCCATCGCCTGAAAACTCCCACTTTGAAGTCCCTGCTTCAGACTCTTCCTCAG
Organism: Anoura caudifer; assembly: GCA_004027475.1. Classification (NCBI taxonomy): domain Eukaryota; kingdom Metazoa; phylum Chordata; class Mammalia; order Chiroptera; family Phyllostomidae; genus Anoura; species Anoura caudifer. The sequence goes on from PVKU01002551.1 coordinate 166,505, forward strand.
CCCCTGCTTCCCACAGTCATCTACTTCCTGACCCTTCCCTTAATTTCTTTAATATATTTAGCTTCTGGTTCACTGCCATTTTCCTCTTAAAATTCCTGTAATGATTTTTAGCTATTTCAGTACTCAGAGAAATTATCCTTTCAACACTTCATGCTGTTGGTTCCGTAGCCTCCTCTCCTCCATGGATCCTGTCCCTTTCCCTGCCTCAGTCATTCTCTCCCATGGTCATACCTTTGCTCTTGTGTTTTCCAAAACAGCGTTAAGTTAACCTCATGCAAGCACCCGCATTCCTACCACCACACCCTGTCTTTCCAGCTCACTCCCTCTGTGGGTCTGGCTCACTTCTCCAACCCACCAGACCTTCACTCCAGAGATCTGACCACATTTTCTCCTCTCAGTCCCCCTCAGTTTACAGACTGGCCTGGCTCCCACGCTTTGACGTTGTATGAAGCCCCCTGCCAACTCGTGATGTCCTTGCTTCATCCTTGTGTCTGGAAAACCCCAATCCTAGTTAAATCTAGCTCTCTGCTCCCTCCATGCCTGCCTCCTTGCAGCTGAGCATGACTGGATGAAAACTCACAGCCATGACTACTGGGCTCAAGCGAAATCTGTTTCCATTAACCTCACATGGATCCATCCTGCTGCCTGGCTGGCTGTTCTGTCTCCCTCGTCCATTCCTTCTCCCACTTTTCTAGGTGAATTATTCATCAAATTTCAAACCGTGCATTTAAAAAATTGAATAGATTAGCACCGACTAGAACTTAATAGATTTCATAGCATATAATAAGAGTAAATATTGTTTCACGGAATGTTTGTTTCAGCTGTATGTACACATATTTACATATGCATATGTGCTGGATTAGGATGTAAGATGTATTTTTGTGCTAAAAAGTTTTAAGGAATACTGTCTTAGACAATTATTTCACATCTTCTCTTCTTAATTTTTTAATTACTTTTTTCCCTTCACCTGAGGACATGCTTATTGATTTTAGAGAGAGGTCTAGGGAAAGAGAGAGAGAAACATCAATTGGTTGCTTCTCATATGTGCCCAGACTGGGGGCAGAACCCACAAACCCACGCACATGTCCTGACCAGGAATTAAACCTGAAACGTTTGGTTTATGGGATGACATTCCAATCAACGGACATTCCAATCGCCACAATGGCCAGGGTGCTCCTTGAGTTTTTACCACCCCCTTCATCTCCTTGCTGTTATCTGAGGGCATTTTATGAAAAGATTAGGAGAACTTGTTCACCTGCCTGTAACCATTTCCCACTTCCTTCACGTACTCTCTGTGTCCCTCCCTATTTCATCCCAGTCCCTTCATTTGTCTCCTGGATCCCCTCAATTCTAAACTTTTCAAAGACATTGCATATTAGTTATGTAGTCATTAGTTAGCACCTCAGTTTGGTTCTTTTCTACTGCATCATTAATTTCCTCTTTTCTGCTAGATTATTCTTAGTAGTGTGGAACATTCTACAATAGCTCCCATCTTAAAAACGAGTATCAAAACCAAACGAAGCCTTTGGTGATTCCACTCTAGCCACCGTGTCATTTTTCTCCTCCTCTTTATGGCAAAACTCCTTTAAGGAGCCAGCACCAGATGCCCCTGAGGCCTCTCCTCCCATCATAATCTGTCCCTACCCCAATGAGGCTTCTGCTCTCACTATTCTGTCAGAACTTTTTGTAAGGTTGTCAGTGATCTCTCTCTGAAATCCAATGAACTTTCCCAAGAGATCACTTTCCCCTCTTTGAAACACTTTTCCCACTTAACTTTCAAGACATCAAGTGCTGCATCCTGGTGCCCCTGTAGCTTGCCTCCTCTTTCACATGTCATGCCCTGTGGATGTCGGGGTTGCCCACTTGGAGTCAGAGTGCTCAGTCGGTGGACCTCTTCTCTTGTTTATTTGTGCTTATCCCTTGGAGATTTCATGTAGTCTCATGGCTTTAAATAGCACATATATACTGATGATTTCCAAGTTTATAGAACGCAGACTTTTTCCCTGAAGCTCTGACTCATATGTCCAATTGCCCCCTCAACCTCTCCACTTGGGTGCTTAATAAGCATCTCAGATTAAAACTGAATGCCCGCCTTGCTCCTCCCGCTTTTCCATGTCTGTTAACAGAAACTCTGCACTTCTATCGTTCAGGGCAAAAACCTGATTGCCAGCCTTGGCGCCTCTCTTTCTTTTGTACACTATGTACATCCAGTGGGATAGCACCAAATCCCATTGGCTCTGCCTTCAAAATATAACCTGAACTCAAGCACTTTTCACCACCTCCACAGCTTCTACCCTGGAACCAAGCTGCTGTGTGGGGTAGGTATTGGGGACACAAACATGAAAAGGAATGCTTGGTTGAACTCAACTGATTCATAATTGTCATACAGCAAATTAGTATCATAATACAGGAATAATCACCACGGGGTGATCATGGGGTTGGGAAAAGCTTTGTAAGTAAACTGGCCTTTGAACTGGATCTTGAAGGGTGGGTAGAGTTGGCCCGGTGAAGACAAGCAGAAGAGAGTTTTGGGCAGAGGGGGCAGGGCGTGGAGGTATGATGTGATCTGGGAATGGTAAGGGATTTGAGAAAGTTGAAAACACTTCCCTGTTTGTGCCATGCCCTAATGCTAATGTGAACCAGGAGGTAGATGTTTACAAGAAGCATCTTCAGTTCATTCAATGACCATTTTGAAGGCAAATTTGGGTTAAACATGTGTTATATGGTCACATATATACTGTCTTGTGAAGGTTATAAACTGTATGATTCCAACTGTACGACTTTGTGGAAAAGGCAAAACTATGGGAGCAATAAAATGATCAGAGGTTGCCAGGAGTAGGAAAGAGGAGAGATGAATGGGAGAGGGTGGGAGATTTCTAGGGCGGTGAAAATAGCCTGTATGAGACTCTAATGATGATACATGTCATCATACACTTGTCCAGACCCATAGAATGCACAGCACTAAGAGTGAACTCCACGATAAACTATGGACTTTGGATGATGAAGATGTGCCATTCCTGGTTTAAAAATATGCCGTTCTGGTGAATGACATTGATAATGGGGAAGGATATGCACGTGCTGGGGTGTTCACTACACAGGAAATCTCTCCATCTTTCTCTCTCTTTTGTTGTAAGCCTAAAACTTCTCTAAAAATGAAGTAAAAAAGTCAAGATTTATGTTTTTAAGGGGTTTCTTGTCTTTAGTGATACGATAGTAAGATAGACTAGAAGGCCAGAAAGAATATATTTTACCTTCCTGAAAATGTTCATTCAAGCAATGTTGAAACAGTAAATAAAACAATAACTCATAATACTTAATTAGAAGTTTTAAAATACTCAATACTTGCATTCACCAGTCTTCAAGATTAATCTATTAATATGAGAAAGCTCTGACCTGGAAATCCATTTTCCCCTAATCTCTTTCTGTTTCAGAGAATGAAGTGTCTTTTTTCTTCTTGGTGGTCAGCCTCTCACCCTAGTCCTTTGACCACTTTCTGCTTGTTTCCTCTGGGGTGTTGCTTCATCATTTACTCACTCATTTACTCAGTTGGCAAACATTGGATACCTCTTTCAGGCACTGTGCTGTGGGGGAGGAGAAAAGAAATAGACACAACGCAAGGCCACGGGAGGTTGTGTTTAGTGAGCTTCTTTTGTCTTCTACCTTTTTGTTGTCAGTGGCTTCTCCCTAGTTCCCAACAGGCTTATACTCTCCTATCCTAATATACTTTTCCCTGTGACAATGGAACCATTATTTCTCTTCCCTGCCCACCTCCAATATTACCCTATTTCTTTTCTTCCCTTCCCATTCAGGCTTCTTTAGGAGCCATCCTACACTTACTCGCTCCTCTTCTTACCTGCCTTTCCTTAGCATTCTCTGCAATTTGGCTTCAGTCCCTGTCATTCCACTGAATCCCCCCGCCAACATAAGCATCAGCCCAATGGCATGTATCTTGCTAAATCCAATGATTATTTTTCTGTTCTTATCTTTTTGGACCACACTGCTGCAATTATTACTCTTGATTTCTTTTTCTTGCAAACTCTATGCCTTTGACTTTGATGAACTACTCAATGCTGGTTATGCAAAAACTTCCTGCTTTTTTTGATCATCTTCCTGGGCTATTCCTCCCTGGCTTCTTCCCTGGGACCCTGAGCTCTATTTTTGGTTCTTTGCTTCTTCTTCCGTATATGGTTCTCAAACAATCTCATTTGCTCTTATGGTCTTAGATTTTTTACTCTGATTCTGAGTCTGAGTTGCCAGCTGCATATATCTGCTTGTATGTCAGACTGTCTACTGCTTATAACAGTGACTCGATGTTTGTGAGATAGGTAAACTCTACATGTTAAAACTGAAACTCTTTCTTCCCATCCCATCCCAAAGCTACTCCTTCTCCATCAACTCATTACTTCTTCTCTCTCCCATTCCTTAGAATTCCGTCATCATCAAGGATGCGGATCCTAGGCTATTCCTTTCCTGCACTGATCCCCTCCCCTCCATGTCTATTACAATTGCTCTAGTTCAACCCACCACCATCCCTTTCTTATATCATGTACAGCTTTTAGCCTCTGCCATACTGTTTCATGCCTTCACGCCTTCAGTCATTCTTGGCTTGAAGTGCCCTTTCTTAAACTGGTAGACTTATTCATCCTTCAAGACTTGCTCAAGAATCATCTTCTCTAGGAAGTCTTTTCTGAACTATGCAAACTTTTATTTTACTTTAGTCAATTTATTTTATTGCATTCACTTTAAAAAAGAAATTATCTACTTATATGTCTTTTAGCCCATCATACAGTAATTTCTGGGAGGTAGAGACCATGCTCTATCCATCTTTGTTCTCTTTGTGTCTTACTCAGTGCCTGGCACATGGTAAGCTATTGGACCTAAACATAGCTAAGACTACCCCACTCAGGTGCAGTCTGTAAGTTTTAGTATATCAAAGGTATTTGGCCTTTTCCTCTTATTAAGCAAAGTAGACTGAGTGCTTCCTCTGTGTGGACACTGTGAAGGGGTGATCACAATGTGCCCTGAGAATGGCAAGTGGATTGCTACAGCCACAGTGGGACCTGGGGGCAGGGTAGTGGGAGGAACAAAACTGAGGAGTAATCCAGGTCCTGAAGGGCTGTGCTCACAACAGCTTTTATTCACAAAGAAGAGCATTCTACCTGGCAGAGTGAAAAAGGGCAATGAAGGCAAGATTGGAAGCAGAGAAGTCTTTTACAGAAGCAAATTTGTTATTTAAATCATATGTCATTATGATGTGTCTACTTGGGTTGTACTAACTTTCCAATACCAGATTGTTGTTTTAAAGTATATATTGAATTGTATTGATTCATGTATTTATTCCATAACCCTTATTAGTGACTATCAGTCACACACACGTACGTATATATGGAGAGAGAAAGAGAGAGAGAGTGTTTGGGGGATCCCAGAGTACTAAGACACCGTCCTTGGCCTCAGGGAACTTGTGGTCTAGTGGCTGTACTGGACACAGGAATGGACAGATGTGATTCAGCGTCGGTGCTGTGGGAGGGGTGAGCACAGATTGATCATGGAGCCCAGAAGGGGACTAACCTCTTGGATGGGAGTCAGGGGAGCCCAGAGAAGGCATTCTGGAGCAGTGACTTCGAGCTGAATTTTGACGGATGAGTAAGAATTAACCTTTCAAATAAGCTGGAGGCCTGCCAGGCCAGCCTAGGCAGTGGGAACAGCTGTGCAAAGACTCAAATGAGGCGACAGAGTTTGCAGTGGCTCGTAGGACTGAGGGTAGGACCAGGAATGAGGTAAAAGGGGTGGGCCATATGAAAGTCTAAATTTTATTTTGAAGGGGATGTCACAGAAGAAAGTGGAATTTTGACCCATTTTCATTAACGAATTAGGGTAATAGTTGTGCTACATATTTAAGAAACTGAATCATAAACAATAATATAAATCATCTTGAGAGAAGAAAGGTTAGGGAGTTTTTCCCTAGTCACTGGTCCATATTTCTTGGTTTGGATCTACCTCTGGCTCACACTCAAAACTTGAATCCAAGAAATCCTGTAATTTCCCAGAGGGCCAATAGTTCCTGTAATAACTACTCTCAAGACATTTCCTGGATATGATAAACTTTCTAGTCCCATAGTTACAGATGTATAAGTCAAAGATTTTCTTCAGGGTATATTTTCGACCTGAGCCCTGAGATCACCGTGCAGTGTGGATCGAGGCAGAGCAGTGACTGGCCTGGCGGAGAGATCCAGCGGGTCTCTACAGGTGGTGTTTCCTGACTTGGTCAAAGTTTATTTTTCATTTCATAATGACTTGAGTGCCTCAGAATACTGTACAATGTGCTACAAAACAAAATAATTACTCAGCAAAAGTGGCTGGGTTGTTCCTTCTTGTTCCACACTTCTGCCTTCAGGCTAAGAGATGTCTGGGAAGGAGGAGGAAAAAATATACTTTTAGAATAATAGAGGCACAACATCCTGAGGGTGACTTTCTTTTCTGTGCTGGGTTTCCAGATTGCTGTGAATTAGACACGTTCTTTGCAGGTGGAAATGATACTACCAGCTCCCCAGTCATTGGTGTTCATTTCTTCCAATGTTGCTTCTGCCCTTGGGACTGAGGCAGAAGCCAAACCCCTTCCTCTACCACAGAATAAACGTTGGCATGTTTAGATTCTTGATTCTTTGAATTAGGTTTTGGTTTCTTTGCAATGTTCTACCTGGAGGCTCTTCCCGCTCCACACCCCAGGATTAGTGTGCCTTTGTCGAGTACTGTTGCCTTATGAACACGTACTTATAAGTGTCCAGACATCTGAGGTCCAAAATGTAGGCCAAATGCTGTTTCAAGGAATATAATTATTTTTATTCAAATTTAAAACATATTAACTTTACCTGCACATTAGCCTTTGATACTTAAGCATGTTAAAGAGATGTTAAATAATAAAAAAGGGTTCTCCACAAAGACATGCATTGATAATAAGGTCAAACTGTGGAAGATTTATAAAAGTGTACAGTCCGTGAGTTAATACCAAGTATCTCTATGTAGCTGTTACTCTGTTAGTCTCAAATTTAGCACGTCCAAAACGGAACCGATCAACCCCCCTCTGCCCCCTGCCCTCCCCCCCACCTGCCCTGGACAGAGGCATCGCGCTTTCCCACCCTCCAAAGGAGGGCAGCACAAGGATTAAGGAAGGGCATGGCTTTTCAACTCAGGTGGAATTAGTCGTGTGTGCCAGCTTTAAGCCCTTGCGAGATGGTTACCTTCTTGGATCCTCTGTTTCCTCATGTGTGGGAATGGAAAGGTTTCTACTTCCCAGGGCTGTGATGAGGAGAAAAGGAGCTATCAAATGTAAACCAAACAATAAAACGTCATGAGATCATGAGAAATCCTGGTGTTATCTCTTACTCTCCTCTTCTGTCCCTGCCCAATAGTTGATCTTCAACAAAGTCCTGGAATTTCTTTCCTTCGAAATAATATATATATATTTATATATATTATATATATAATTATATATATATTTATTTATGTATATAAATAATATATATAATATATATATAATTTCCTTTGTATTCTTATGGTTATGATCTTATTACATTATACCTGGATTATTGCAAAAATGGTTAGCTGGTATCTGTTGATTCTCTTCTCTTCCACAAATCATTTTTTTCTTGATACTGACAGGTAATTCTGAAGCTTTCTTAGAACACTGATTTCCATATGCCACTTTCTTGTGTTAGAACTTTATTGGCCTCTTCATTTTCTTTCAGAATCATGCCTAATCACCTGTTGGACTCTTGTACCTGGAGAGGAGGCAGTGTGTTCCAGGGGAAAGAGCACAGACTTTAGATGCAAACAAAATTACATCTAAACCCTGGGTACAGGGTTCACATCCACTTGAAAAAGTAACCTAAGCTTTCAAAGAATCAGTTTATTCAACTATACATAATGTCTATTTGTGCAAAAATGAATGAACTGCTGTCAAACAGGTGAAACCCTCTGAATGGGCTTTCATGGAGGGAATGAGGTGAGCAGATTCAATCTGAAGAATATATATGAACTAGAAAAATAAACTGAAGTTGTGGAGTCTGGTTTTTCCTTCAAACTGTGTGTGAAGAGAAAAAGTATTTCAAGTTTATCAGACTTAAAAGTCATAGACATTTTCTTCTCACATTCTTTTAAAGACATCACTTCTGATCCAAGTACATGATACTCTTGTGTAGAGAATAATGGGAAGTGTTAACTATATAAATCTTTTTTTTTTCTTTTACAAATCCATTGAAGCCACATATTCTTAATGGCTATGAGTAAAGGGGACCACACAGTACAATTTGTCTGAAGTGAGCATTCATGATAGGGAAGGACTGGATTGGTCTCCACTTCGCTGAGCTGCTCATCCAGGGCCTGCTGTGACATGGCTTCCGCCAGCTCCCCAGCGTGCTCCACTCTGATGGGCTTCTTTACTGTTTCCCAGGGGCATTCTGCCCCAAGGTGTTCTTGATTATGTTTTCTTTCCCCCCATCCAATGTCTAGATGTTAGTCAAGCACAATGGAAGGACTAGTTCCAACATAAAGGCATTCTTGATCACTTCAGCTCATATTAGGTGTGTGTGTGTGTGTGTGTGTGTGTGTGTGTGTGTGTGTGTGAGAAATTATGGAATCGACTGTCCATATAGGATTGCCAAGGAGTGGAGAGGTCCCATGTCTGGGAAACCTTCAAATGGGCCACAATTGTAAGGATACCATCCTCCACAACCATCCCATTTTAACTTCTGTAGTTTTCTGGGGTAACTAGCAACACAATGATCACATGATAATAATGTAACTTTTTTTGAGCACCTACTCCATGACAGGCCTCATGCTAAGCTCTTTCTATACATTACCTTATTCCATCTTTCCAGCAGTCCTATGAGAAGACTATTGGTGTTATCATCCCTATGTTACAGGCGAGGGAACTAATGCTTAGAGATATTCAGTGACCTTGCACTTATTCAAGTCCACATAGCTAGTAATGGACAGATTCTGGATTTGAAAACGAGTTGGCCTAGTAGGTCACTGGGACCGGGACTTTTCTCATCAGTCTTGGCTTCTCCTGAGGTGGTGGGAAGGTGAACATTTACTCCTCTGTGAACAATAATTGAGGTTTCCTGACTCGTATCAGTCACTTTTCAAGACCACACTGCCTTAGATAATTGTTTCCCTTTTCAAAGCATAATTCCCTCAGTTTGTTACAAACTTCTGCAGGGAAAAACTCACTTTAATACCTCACCTTTTCCATGATGACTAGCAAAGCACCTTGAAAATAATAATGGGAAAAAGTATTCGCTACTTTTTTCCTTGCATTAATTGATCTGCCCAGACCCACTCTGAAGACACTTGTTTGCTCAGCTGGGGCCATGGGCGGACCCTCCCGCTAGTTTGGTGAAGGCCTCTGAGGAGGCTCTGCGTGGCCTAAGAAATCCTCCCAGACTATTGCCGTGAATGTCCTAAATGGTTCAGGGCCAGTGAACGGATACATCTAGGAAGTAACATTTATTTTTTTAAACAGAAATTTTCTAGTAATCCTTTTTCATAAATTGAATAAAATTATAAAAGTTAGGGACACTTCTGGTGCTTGTTACAAGAAGTGACCTTTTCATCTTAACTACCACCCTAGGGTCCAGTTCACACAATGTATGATACCAGGAGTATGTACAATTTTTTAAGGAAAACTAACTATTGTGCAATTTAAAATTACTTTCTATAAAATATCTAACACAGTATACAGCCTGCCAAATTTAGAAAGCCAGTAAGAAAGATAAAGCTAGTTATAATTGCTTCCCACCCCCCACACTTTCTCTGTTTTAAATGATCATCATTTTTTAATTGAATTTATTGGGGTGACATTGGTTTCCAAACCATACTTCTTGGTGCTCCCTCAAGATGTAAAGTACAAGGATAACAAAAAGTTTTCCTCTGATTGAGTGACGGTAGTCTGGTCATTGTGCCCAGAAGGGTTCTGAAGCTGTGCTCTGCCTCGGAGAGAAGGGAAGCTATAATATACAGGGTCTGGCACAAATAACACCCCCTTTTTACAAACTCTTTTAATAAAAAAATCATAAGCATGTGATTCTGTAACCTAACAATATCACACTCAAGCACACCATATGACGTTTTAGGTGAAATGTTCAATTGCTCTCCATCTCGTGCGAGACATTCGCATCCCCGACCGACCACACTCACGCAGGTGTTACTTCTGCCGGGCCCTGTGCTAGTGGTTTCCGACACACCCAGGAGGGAAACTGGAGGCAGGTGTGCTAGATGGCTGTTTTACCTGGACCAGCATTTCATTGCTTAGTGAAGAAATACCTAGTAGTTATTTCTAGGGAAATAGCTTTTCCCTTATTTATGGTCTCTCCTACTTTTTTCTCTTGATAAATAGGCCATGCTTACAAGAAGACTCAAGTGTAGCCAGCAAAGAAAGCAAAATGTAACAGGAACACACCCAGAGAACCAACTCCTGACCTTAGTTTCACTGTGACTGAACTTAACCACCTAAACCCAGTTAGCCACAGACTAGCAAAGGAGACAACTCAGGACGTGAATGGGGGAAGCCGGGTCACAGAGCGGTGCCTTGAAGCCACTTTCACCTGCACTCCCTGTGTCAGCTTTAATGCTAATAAAATATAGTTTGATGGTGAAAACCACTGCAGAACCAGTGTATTATAATAAAAATTGGGACAAGAATAAACTGTGCAATATTCTTTTTTGTGTTTTGATTCAAAAGCAATTGTCATCCAAATCCAATTTCATAATCATTATTTTTGTTGAAAGAATATTAAATATGAAAAGGAGGAGGTCACAGCTTGAGTTCCTGATATAGTGCTGGGTTTATCCAGCCAAGAAAAGAACTGACATTTGGGAATGCTCTTGTTTCCTGTCCACCTAGAAAACCATCCTCTAGAAATCTGTGCCAGAGGGGCCACACAGTCCTTGCTAGTTTTCTGATGTGATGTGTATGGTCGCTACAAAGATTCAGGCCCAAGTTTCCAAAGTAGGTAGAAATGGAAAGTATTAATTTGTTTTCTTATAATTTCACTCAGAAGGTATTTTCTTTTTCAACCTCATTCTTAACTTTCTTTAATCTTTAAATTTCTGTGTTTTTGGTAATTTCAGAAAATTTACTATTAGCCAAAATTATTTTACAGACAAATGTATGTATTCTTTGTGTTTCCAAACACTACTTGAAAAGTGTAGTGATTACATCTCTTTGACTCTCTAAGGAGGCAATATACTCCTGTTCTGAGAGTTCTTAAATGTATTTTTGTGTTCCTGATCTTCCTTGCCCTCCACCTATCCTATACTCCCTCAATTAACTTTTTAAAATTTTAATTTTATTGTTGACATTATTACAGATGTCCCCATTTCCCCCTCTTTGGCCACCTCCACCCAGCCCCTACCCCCTTCCTTCAATTAACTTTGATACACTACGAACTCACTCATACCATACTTTTTCTACTTGTATTCCATTGTTCAGTTTTGTTTTGTTTTGTTTTGTTTTGTTTTGTTTTCTGCTCAACAAACCATCTCAAAAGCTAAGGGCTATACTCTCTCTTAGTTCTGTAGATGGACTGGGCTGAGTTGGATAGTTTCTGCTTCTAGTTTTTATACAGTTGCAGTCAGATTTCGGCTAGGGCTGCCATCATCAGAAGACTGCTGGGCTGTGGGCTAAGATGACTCCCTCCATGGCTGAGAAGACTGATGCTAGTCCTTAGCTGGGAGCACAGCTGAGGCCGCAGACTAGAGTGCCTGCACAGAGTCTCTACATGTAGCGCAGTGTCTGGGATTCAAGAGGGAAGTGTCTCAAGACCAAACATTTCCTGAAGCCCAGGTGGAACCTCCAATGCTTGTTTATGAACTAGCCGTGGAAGTTGAAGACTGTCACACCCACCACGGTCTATTGGTCAAACACCTCACCAAACCCAGCCTAGATTCCAGAGGAGGGTGTTTAGACATGATCTTCTGCAGGGGCTGTGATAAGGTCATCTTGTAGAAGAATATGTGGACTGGGAGATATTTTGGAAAACATATACTGCCAGATCCATACTTATTTAACAAAGGTACAAGTCATATTTTTTAAATTATATTTTATTGATTATGCTATTACAGTTGTCCCATTTTCCCCCTTCATTCCTCTTCACCCTGCACACCCCCTCCCACCCATATTTCCCCTCTTTATTTCATGTCCATGTGTCATAAGTTCTTTAGCTTCTACATTTCCCACGCTATTCTTGCCCTCCCCCTATTTTCTACCCACGTCTGTGCTACTTGTTCTATGTACCTTGTCCCCCTCTCTCCTCCTCCCACTCCCCTGTTGCTAACCCTCCATGTGATCTCCATTTCTGTGTTTCTGTTCCTGTTGTAGTGGTTTGCTTAGTTGGCTTTTGTTTTAGGTCTGGTTGTTAATACCTGTGAGTTTGCTGTCTTTTTACTGTTCATATTTTTTATCTTCTTTTTCTTAGATAAGTCCCTTTAACATTTCATATAACAAGGGCTTGGTGATGATGAACTCCTTTAACTTGACCTTATCTGAGAAGCACTTTATCTTCCCTTCCATTCTAAATGAAAGCTTTGCTGGATAGAGCAATCTTTGATGTGGGTCCTTGACTTTCATGACTTGGAATACTTCTTTCCAGCCCCTTCTTGTCTGGAAGGTCTCTTTTGAGAAATCAGCTGACAGTCTGATGGGAACTCCTTTGTGGGTGACTGTCCCCTTATCCCTTGCTGCTTGTAGAATTCTCTCCTTCATTTTAATCTTGGCTAATGGAATTATAATGTGCCTTGGTGTGTTCCTCCTTGGGTCCAACTTCTTTGGGACTCTCTGAGCTTCCTGGACTTTCTGGGAGACTATTTTGTTTGCCAGATTGGGGAAGTTCTCCTTTATTATTTGTTCAAATAAGTTTTCCACTGGTTGCTCTTCTTCTTCCCCTTCTGGTACCCCTATAATTTGGATGTTGGGACGTTTCAAGATGTCCTGGAGGTTCCTAAGCCTCTCCTCATTTTTTCGAATTCTTGTTTCTTCCTCCTTTTGTGTTTGGTTGTTTCTTTCTTCCTTCTGGTCCACTCCATTGATTTGAGTCCCAGTTTTCCTCCCATCTCTGTTGGTTCCCCATGCATTTTTCTTCATTTCACTTATTGTAGCCTTCATTTGTTCATCTAATTTGTGAGTAAAATCAACCAATTCTGTGAGCATCCTGATCACCAGGGCTTTGAATTATGCATCTGATAGGTTGGCCATTTCTTCATCGCTTAGATAAATTGGCTCTAAGGCTTTGATTTGTTCTCTGGTTTGAGCCATTTTGTTTCTGGTTTCTTGTTTTGGTCTAGTCGGGGCTGTTATGAAGTCAGGGGTGGAGCCTTAGGTGTTCCCCAGGGCAGGGCAGCCCAGTCGCTGGGTAGTGACGCTGTATGTGGGGGTGGGGTCCGAGAGGAAACAATAGCGATTGCTCTGCTCACTCTGGGATTCCAGTCCCTTCCGCTGCTTCCCCTTTGCCTGGATTAGCTGCGCGTGAATGTGGGACCACCCGGTCAACCAGTTGCCTTGTGCAGCCTCACTGGTTCTGCACAGTTGCCGCCCCGTGCCTGGGTTCTGCTAGTCGCCGCCTGTGCACCTGGGGGCTGCCAGCCACTGCTGCCCGCGTGCCCGGTCCGCACCTCCGCTTTTTCCTGCCACGACTCCGCCCCTCTTACCGGTCTGGATGAATCGTTGTTGGACTTCCAAACGGTTTGATTTTCTGAGTTCTGGTTGTTTTCTTGTTTCTAAATCTTCGTTGTCCTTAATTTTGGTTGTGAGAGGAGGCACAGTGTGTCTGCCTATGCCTCCATCTTAGCCGGAAGTCCACAAGTCATATTTTTTACACTAAAAATTTCTTGGTCAAAGTACCTAGGCCCTTGGAGGATAAAGGTTAGATTTCTTAGAGACCTTAAAAAAAATTGAGAAGTGAAATTCAGTTGAAGGCAGAGGCCAAGCGAAGTGCACACAGAGTACAATGGAGCTACGTATACAGGGAAAGGGTGTTGGGTTAGGAATTAGGAGTTGGGAGTTCTAATCCCTGCACCCTAAGTTCTTTCTTATAAATTTAAACGAAACTTAACCTCTGAACCCCATACTCCTTGTAGATAAAATGAAGCTTAAATTTGACCAGTACTTTTCTACTCTGGCTGCAAGTTAGAATCATGTGAGAAGCATTGAAAAATATAATCCATCATAACCACCTTCCAACAAATTAGGGCTGGAGAGGTTCATGCCAGGATTTCTTTTCCTTCCCTCCCTAATCAGTCAGGGCTGAGAACCCTAGATTAGATCTGTAATACTTCATCAGCCACACTTGCCTTTATTCAGAGCCTTAATTATGAACCTTGATGGAAAATGAAAATCACTGGCAATGGGTTAAAAAAAAATCTGGGTAGGGCATAGGTGTTGGCATTTGCAAAAAGCTCCCCAAATTATTTCAATCTAAGCCAGGGTTGATAACTTCTGCTTCAAAGAAGTAATTTTAAAACATTGGCATGCATCATAATGTATTATAAATATATGTATTTTTATGTTCTGTACATTATGATGTTTTGACATCTTAAAAGCCTTTCTTTCTGGGGCCAGACTGACATTCCCAGGCCAGCTAACACCTAACGATAACTTCACACATAAACCAACCAGTCCAGACTTTAGCCCCCAACTCCCTCCTTATCTAACTCTTACACACCAAGCCAATATTTCTCCTGCCCTGAATCATCCCAGGGCCAGGTACCAGGTTACTAGAGGTTGCACCTTAGCCCAAAGCCCATCAGAATTGTTCAAACTAGCCAGCCCTAAACTGTTTGCTCTGCCCTGTCTTGACATCCCCTGGAAATTCCAGTAAAGGCCTTACCTTAACTCACTTCTGCCTCCTGCTTCCTGACCACCTAGTGTTTCTGCCTGTGACCCTGCATGGCATGAGGTGTCTCTCTAGGAGCGGTGAGATTAATGAACCCCTTCCAAACCTCTCTGTCTTCTCCTTTTTTGGGCTGTAACAACTTGGCCATACCATATCTGGCAAAGACTACTTGAAGGACTTTTTAAAACACAGATAGCTGGCTGCCACCTGCAGAGTTTCTGATTCAGTAGATCTGAAATGGGCCTGGAAACTTACATGTCTAACAAGTCCCCAGGTGAGGCTTACGCTGCTGGTCTAGGGACCCTATTTTGAGAACTCTGTCCTAAAGAACTGCTGCACTGTTGAGCTATTATTATTGATATGAGTGGATGGGGGAAGACCCTCTGGCCTGTTGGGGAAACTTATTAGAACAGTACTCCTCCAGCTTGAATGTGCATCACCTGGGGATCTTATTAAAATGTAGATTCTGCATTTCTAACAGGTGCCCAGCTGTTGCCCATGCTGCTGGGCCACAGACAGTACTACACAGCAATGCACTTGAAGAAGTAATCATGTTTACAAGCCTAAAGCCAGTCACCAGGAAGACTATAGTTAAGGGAATACCAGGTGGAGAGATGCATATGAGTTAGCTGTGTAAACAAGATTGAAAAATGGCAGGCGATACTTCAGTGACCTGAAGTACAGACGCAGGAGCTGAAGAGAGTGATCCTGGCATCTTCCACATTAATTGGACCTTTGATGGCTTTCCTTGCCAGTGTCTTGATTTTAAATATATTAGGTTTTTGTCATGAAATTTATTGTGTATAATGTATATGAGGGACATAGAAAGTATACAGAAGAAAGTAAGACATATAGGCCCATTTTAATAATAACTGTGACCCATAATAAAAAAGTTCTACAAGTAGGAAAAGTAGCAGTCAGTTCTATAAAGCTGAAAACTTCACTAACACAAAGCCATTCCCACCGTACTCAAGGCTCCCTGATGCCTAAAACCCCATTAGGGATTCATTTCATTGGATTGAGGAATTCTAACATGCAAATATTCCTGCATTATTATTACTGGATTTGTGTTCTGAACCAGACAACACACCAGAAGTGCACATGTGTGTGGGGGGTGGTGCTCTTGGAAAATACACGTCCTGACCTTATCCTTAGAGATTCAGATATAACAGATTTGATGAGCCATAAGTGTATATTTAAAAAATATCCCTGGGTGAGTCTCATGTGCATCCTCAGTTGGGACCTATTGCCTTAGTGGGTCCTTTCCACCGCTAACAACATTTTTCAGAATGAGGCCAAGTGGAGTAGGAGGCAGGGGAGACATGAGATTTAGTTTCAAAAGCCTTTGGTTTGAGCCTTAGTTCTGCCCTTAAAATATAGTCTTTGGTAAAATGTCTCTACATCTGTAAAAAGAGAATTATTCATAATAAGATTCCCTACACTGTTATTGCCAGAGTTAAGTAAGCTGTTACTTAAAAGCACCTTGTATTATAAATTCTGAAGCACACAAATATCAGTAGTGTCATTGCTGAGCCATATAAAAGTAAAGTGCTGATGGTGGGAGAGATGGCAGATATGCCATTAGTTGTTTTAGGAGCTATTTTTGTAAGTTTATTTTTTTGATATGGTTGACATCCAGTATTATGCAGTGGTACCTTGGTACTCATTGTTAATTCATTCTGGAACTTGTGACAGGTGCTGAAACTGAGTACCCAATGATGAAGCATTTTCTTCTGCCAGGAGGTGTTGTGACTCATACAAGTTCTAGAAAGTGCAACAAGTCCTGAGCAGGTTTCGAGTGCTGAAACATTTTTTTCTTGTCAAAATGTGATGAGTGTAGAGTTTAACAAGTTCTGGAGACAATGAGTACCAAGGTGTGACTGTATTAGCTTCAAGTGTACAACATAGTGATCAGACATTGTCATAAGTGGTCACTGTGATAAGTCTAGAACTCATGTTACACCATACATAGTTATTACACTGTTTTTTTACTATATTCCCTATGCTTATTTTATATACCCATAACTTTTTATAACTAGCAGGTTGTTTTTCTTAATCCCTTCACCTCTTTCACCCAGCCCTCAAGCCACCTCCCATCAGTTCTCTATGTCTATAAATTTGTTTCTATTTTGTTTATTCTTTTATTTTGTTCTTTTGATTCCACATGTAAGGGAAAGCATATGGTATTTGATTTGTCTTTCTTCGTCTTACTTCACTTAGCATAATACCCTCTAGGTCCATCCATGTTGTCACACATGGTAAGATTTCATTGTTTTTTTATGGTCAAGTAATATTTTATTGTACATATGTACCACTTTTTCATTCTTTTATCTACTAATGAAACTTAGGTTACCTCCACATCTTAGCTATTGTAAATAATATTGCAGTGAACATAGGTTTGCATATATCTTTTTGAATTAGTGCTTTGGATTTTTTCAGATAAATACCCAGAAATGAAATTGCTAGGTCATAGGTAGTTCTATTTTAAAATTTTTGAGTAACCTCTATCTTGTTTTCCACAGTGGCCGCACCAATTTACAATCCCACCAACAGTGCACGAGGGTTCCCTTTCCTTCACATCTTTGCCAGCTTTTGCTGTTTGTTGATTTATTGTTGATAGCCTTTCTGACAAGGTGTGAAGTGAGATCTCATTATGCTTTTAACCTGCATTTCCCTGACTGTTGGTGATGTTGAGCATCTTTCCATATGTCTATTGGCCATCTCTATGTCCTCCTTGGGGAAATTTCTATTCAGGTCTTCTGTCCATTTTTAAATGGAATTGTTTGGGTTTTTGGTGTTAACTTGTATGAGTTCCATATATATATGGAACAAGTTATATACAAGTTATATATATATGTATATTTTATTGATTATACTATTACAGTTGTCCCAATTTTTCCTCTTTGACTCTTTCCACCCAGTACCCCCCTTCTCTCCAGCATCTCCCCCTTTAGTTCATGTCCATAGGCCATGCATATAAGTCCTTTGGCTTCTCCATTTTCTGTGCTATTCTTAACATCCCCTATTTTGTATCTACTAATTATGTTTCTTATTCCCTGTACATTTCCCCCTTCTCTCCCTTCCTCCTCCCCATTGATAACCCTCCATGTGGTCTCCATTTCTATGATTCTTTTCCTGTTCTACTTGTTTGGTTAGTTTTTATTTTTTTAGGTTCAGTGGTGTGTTTGTTGTCATTTTACTGTTCATGTTTTTTTATCTTCTTCATTTTCTTAGATAAGTCCCTTTAACATTTCATTTAATAAGGGTGTGGTGATGACGAACTCCTTTAGTTTACCTTGTCTGGGAAGCACTTTATCTGCCTTTCCATTCTAAATGATAGCTTTGCTGGATAGAAAGTCTTGGATGTAGATACTTGCCTTTCATAAATTTGAATACTTCTTTCCAGCCCCTTCTTGCCTGTAAGGTTTCTTTTGAGAAACCAACTGATAGTCCTATAGGAACACTTTGTAGGTAACTGTCTCCTTTTCTCTTGCTGCTTTTAAGATGCTCTCCTTATCTGTCATCTTGGCTAATGTAATTATGATGTGGCTTGGTGTGTGCTTCCTTGCATCCAATTTCTTTGGCATTCTCTGAGCTTCCTGGACTTCCTGGAAGTCTATTTCCTTTGCCAGAATGGGGAAGTTCTCCTTCATTATGTTTTCAAATAAGTTTTCCATTTCTTGCTCTTCCTCTTCTCCTTCTGGCACCCCTTGATTTGGATGTTGGTATGTTTAAAGTTGTCCTGGAGGTTCCTAAGCCTCTGCTCATTTTTTTGAATTCTTGTTTCTTCATTCTGTTCTGGTTGAATGTTTATTTCTTCCTTCTACTCCAAACCATTGATTTGAGTCCCAGTTTCCTTCCCTTCACTGTTGGTTCTCTGTACATTTTCCTTTATTTCACTTTGCGTAGCCTTCACTTTTTCCTCTATTTTGCAACCATACTCAGCTATTTCTTGAGCATCCTGATTAACAGCATGTTGAACTCTGCATCTGATAGGTTGGCTGTCTCTCCATCACTTAGTTGTATTTTTTCTGGAACTTCGATCAGTTCTTTCATTTGGGCCATATTTTTTTTGTCTCAGTGCTCCTGTTATGTAGTAAGGGGTGGAGCCTTAGGTATTCACCAGGGCGGGGCATCGAATGTTGCTGTGTGGTGGCACTGTATATGGGGGAGGGGTCCGAGAGGGAACAATGCCACTTGCTCAGCTCTCGGCTGGCTTTCAGTCACTTCTTCCACTACCTATAAGCAAACTGGGCCCTTCTAGAGCTGATTCCCCGGATGGGTGGTCTTGTGTATGTTCTAGGACCCCATGGGTCTCTCCAACAAACTCTCCTGTGAGGCTGGGAGTTTCTCCTGCCACTGCAACCCCCACAGATGTTTTCATTCAGAGGTTTTTAGGCTTTATTTCCCCACGCTGGAAACTTGGGTTGTGCTGTCTGTCTTACTCCCCAGTTGTTCCTCCTGGTTTGTCCGTACATAAATGTGGGACTGCCCAGTCTTCCAGCCACCACCTTGCCTGGTCCACCAGCCACTGCCTTGCCATGAGTCCTCTCTGCCTGGCTACCCATCTCTCTGCCCCTCTTGTAGGTCTGGATGAATGTTCCTTCTTTAACTGCTTGGTTGTAGAACTTCCATCCAGTTTGATTTTCTGGCAGTTCTGGTAATTTTTTGTTTTTAAATTTGGTGTTGTCTTTCTTTTGGTTATGCAAGGAGGCAAAGTATATCTACTGATGCCTCCATCTTGTCTGAAAGTCTACTTCTGGGAGTTCCTTATATATTTTGGATATTAACCCCTTATCAGTTGTATCATTGGCAAATATTTTCTTTGATTTAGTAGGTCACCTTTTCATTTTGTTGATGGTTTCCTTAGATGTGAAAATACTTTTTAGTTTAATGCATTTCCATTTGTTTATTTTTTCTTTTGTTTCCCTTGCCTGGGGAGACATGTCCAAAAAATATTGTGAAGAGCAATGTCAGAGAGTTTATTACCTATGTTTTCTTCTAGGTATTTTATGGTTTCAGGTCTTAAATTTAGTTTTTAATTCCTTTTGACTTTACACCTGTATATGGTATAAAAAAGACGTCTAGTTTCATTTTTTTAAAGATTTTATTTATTTATCTTTAGAGAGGAAGGGAAGGAGAGAGGGAGAGAAACATCAATGTATGGTTGCCTCTCATGCATCCCCTGGTGAAAACTGTCCTGCAACCCAGGCATGTGCCCTGACTGGGAATAGAACCACGATCTTTTGGTTTGCAGGCCCACGCTCAATCCACTGAGCTATACCAGCCAGGGCTAGTTCCATTTTTTTTTGCACGTGTCTGTCCAATTTTCTTAATACCATTTATTAAAGAGACTGTCTTTACCCAATTGTATATCTTTTGCTTCTTTTGTCCTAGTTGACCATGTACGTGTGGGCTCTCTATTCTGTTCCATTGATCGATGTGACTGTTTTAAAGCTAGTATCATGCTGTTTTGATTACTATGGCCTTATAATATAGATTGTTACCAGGCAACATGATACCTCAAACTTTGTTCTTCTTTCTCAAGATCATTTTGGTTATTTGGGGTCTTTTGTGGGTCCACATAAATTTTAGGGATATTTGTTTTAGTTCTGTGAAAAGTGCCATTAGTATTTTGGTAGGGATTTCATTAAGTCTGTAGATTTCTTTGGGTACTATAGATACTTTAACAATGTTAATTCTTTCTATTCATGAGCATGGTATAGCTTTTCATTTATTTATATCTTCTTTAACTTTTTTCTTCAGTGTCTTATAGTTTTTGGAAGACACATCTTTTGCCTTTTCACATAAATTTATTTTTAGGTATTTTTCTTTTTGTGCAATTACAAATAAGATTGTTTTTTAAATTTCTTTTGATAATTTTTTATTATTGTATAAAATACAACCAATTTCCAAATGTTAATTTTGTAACTTGCTACTATACTGAATTCATTTATCGGTTCTAGTAGGTTTTTTTGGGGGGAATCTTCAGACTTCTCTGTATGTGGTATCATGTGATCTGCAAATAATAACTGTTTAACTTCTTTCTGTCCAAGTTGGATGCTTTTATTTACTTATTTTTTTGTCTGATTGCTGTGGTTAGGACTTCTAATACTGTGAAGAATAAAAGTAGTGAAAGTGTACATCCTTTTCTTGTTCATGATCTTAAAGGAAAAGCCTTCAGTTCTTATCATTGTGTATGATATTAGCTGTGGGTTTATTATATATGGCCTTCATTGTGTTGAGGTATGTTCCCTCTATTCCTATTTCACTGGGAGTTTTTATCATTACTGGATGTTGGATTTTGTCAAATGCGTTTTCTGTATCTATCGATGTGCCTATGCAATTTTCATTCTTCATTTGGTTTATGTGGTGTGTCACATTAATTGTTCTGTGGATATCAAACAAGCCTTGCATCCCAGAAGGAAATCCCACTTGATCATTATGCATACTCTTTTTAATGTACTGCTGAATTCAGTTTGCTAATATTCTATTGAGGATTTTTGAATCTTTGATCATCAAGGATATATATTGTCCTATACTGTTCTTTTTTAATAGTGTCTTTGCCAGTTTTGGTATAAGGGTAATGTTGGCCTTGTCAAAAGAGTTTGGGAGCCTTCCCTTCTCTTCAGTGTTTTGGAATAGTTTGAGAAGGGTAGGTATTCATTTTTCTATGAATGTTTGGTATGAGCTATTTTATGTATATTTATGAATAAATATAGAGGGAATAGGGATCATTTAGCCTGTAGAAACAATGTTTCTCAACCTCAGCTTTATTGACATTTTTGGCTGGATAATTCTTTGTTGTGGGAAAGAGGAGGAGAGGAAATAGAAGAGAGAAGGTGTTCTCCTGGGCATGTAAAGTCTGTTGCAGCATCCCTGGCCTCTAGCCACTAGACTCCAAGAGCACTGTCCCACAACCTACAGTTATGATAACCAAAAATGTTTCCAGAATCACCAAATGTCCCATAAAGAATCACTAATGTAAAAGCAGTTACAGTCTTTAGTTATGTGATTGAAAATAAATGATCAGCCTAATGAGCACCTATTTTTCAACTCTACTTCACAAAACAATAACAAACAGTATTCATAACTTTAAGAAGGAAGAAATAGCCATGTATTTAGTACTTGTAATAGTTTATCAAACGCAACCCTTTGAACGATATGTCCTGGTTTGCCCAGGGTGTTAGCATTCAAAGTTCTAATTCTTAGGAACCACTCTGCTCGCTCTTTATTTTTGACTTCTGTAAAACTCAGAGAAAGGGATCGTTCTACATTTGTTGGCAAAGAAGGGAACTAACATTTGTTGGGTGTTTTGTATTAGTCACATAGCATCATCTTCACAGCTACCCTGCAAGGTAACTGATTCAATATTACAGATGAAGAAGCTGAAATCCAGAGTAGTGCAGAAACTTTCCCATTATCACAGAGCTAGCAAATGCAGGAGGAAAGGTTTAGCTCCAGGTGTTTCCTGATCTAATATCTGCATTCTTTCCACCATTCTTACTGATGAATTATTATTTCTGAACCTTTAAGTTGCAGTTTGATTTTCTAGGTCTGTGGGAAGTGTTTCTAAATGAGGGAAGTGGGAACAGAATTTCTAGCCAAACAGTCAATTACGGTTGAGCTCTAGTTAGTAAGTTTCCAAGATTAGGGTTTTTTTGAGTAAACTCCCCGCCACCTTCTTGCTTATCTCCTAATACAGAAAGAGAATCTACAAAGCACTAGAGCATCCTGTCTTGGAAGCAGAACCTAAGTCAAGGCTACTGTAAGAATCCATGTTCACTAGAGTCCCAGAGACTACACAGTTGGCATCCATTAGATTCAAACAATCTACAATTCCATCTAGCTGTCCAGGTGAGTTTTTCAATATATTGGTTAATTATATTGCACAATGGCCCATCTGCTGTAAAAGATACATTGATTAACAGCAAAATTATATTAGAGTTATCTCATTATGTTAGAAATGCTATCATCTGTCTCAGTTCACTGTAATAGGACACAGCAAAGTAGCTTAAAATTGTCCTTCAGTCATGGGGGAACCTCAGGGGAGAGGAGGTTAGGAGAATGACATAAATGGCTAAGTAAATCGCCGAATGTAGCTTATAGGGTCTGGAATGCAACTAAAAATAGGCTGAATGTTTCTAGACTGGAACTGAAATCAAGGCAACTGCAGGGTTGCATAATGCTCTTCTAGGAGTGGGACCTTTGCAAGTGCCAATGAGAAAATTAAAGTAACTAAAAATTGCTAGTTCTCACTTATCAATTGAGCATGACTTGTCAAAGGAACAAATTTGCTTAATAAAATCAGTTATTCAGGAATAACTTTATATGTTTTCAAAGTTTAGATAGATGTATGGATAATTTTTAAATAGGATAGAGAGAACAAAACTGAGATGAGTAGAACTCTTATCTGTGGGGGATAAATTCTTCATGTAATAATACTTTTCAGCATTTGGCAAACCATTTCATTTATTGGAAACTTAAAAAAGTATAAAGTTCTGATTGCCATGTGTTCCTGTGACAAAGTAGCCTGTTAGCAGATTTTGACAACACTGACCTTTTGTTCCTAATCTCATGGCTAGTTTTTTTTTTTCTTTTTTTAAACAAACAAGGAATTTGTGGACTACTAATCTTCACGAGGGGCTGCTGGTTTTCTAAGGAACTCAAAAACATATCATGGAATGCAGCATTAAAGATACTCTAGATGATTCAGTCACAAGAAACAATTCAAGGAGCATGGGAATCATCAAATATTTGAATAAGTTGTGAGTGGAAAACAGATTAAGTTTTTGTAGGTAGCAAAGGAGCACATAATTGGGATCTTGGATAGAAGTTACATGGAGAAAATTTCAATGTCACTAGAAGGCAGAACACTAGGCTGTTCCAAAAATGGAAAGGGATGTATGAAGAAATAGTGAGTTTTCAGGTGCAATAAATTTATACAAGGGGGGACCCCCCAAAATCTGGATTTTTTTATTTATAAAAAATTCTGTATTTATTCTTACATGTGTAAACTTCAGTCACCTTAAAAGTACTCTCCACTTGATGCAATGCACCACCTATCAAGACATTTTTCCCACTGCTCAAAACAGTTTTTGATCTCCTTGATTTTGATGCCTTTTTTGCCTAGAGCTGCTTCTGGTTTCACCTCTTCCACATCGGCAAAACATTTCCCTTTGAGGACTTTTTTCATCCAGGATGAATGAAACAAAAAAGGTCATGTAGGGCAAGATTGGGTGAATAGGGAGGGTGGAGCATGGAGGTCCTGCCATTTTCTTCAAAAGCTGCTGAACTCTCAGTGTGGTGTAGGCAGGTGTGCTCATAAATCACCCATCATGAAATGGGAAAACACTTTGCATCTTAAAAAAAAAAATTCAGTGAAGTTGAATGAGCCTCTCACAACAACACCAACTGGTACACTGATACAGATGGGTTCCTAGAACACTCACCTAGCAGGGGGCCTGTACTACAAGGGGCCCACCCTCCAGAAGATAATTTGGTTTGGGGGGGATCCCCCTTCATATGTATTTGTTCATTCATTCAAACAACAAATAATGACAAATGACTACTATGTGCCAGGCAAAGGTCTAAATTTTGGGAATATAGTTATAGACAAGAAAAACAAGATAAGGTCCCTGCTCTCATGCAATTTATGCTATAGAGTTGGGTTAACAAATTTTTTCTCTAAAGAGCCAGATGGAAATATTTTAGGCTTTGGAGGCCACATGGTCTTTGTTGTGACTACTGAACTCTTCCATTTTTTTTTTCCAAAAGTGTCCCTAGGCCAGGGATTGGCAAACTATGTCCAACTGGCCAAATCTTGCCCACCATCTACTTTTACAAATGAACTTACATTGGAACACAGCCACACTCATTCATTTCCGTGCTGCCTGTAGACAGCTACCTTTAACAATAGAGCTGGGTGCCTGTGACAGAGACGGTATGCCCTGTAATGCCTAAACTATTCGCCATCCTACCCTTTACAGAAAATGTTTGCTGATCCCTGCCACAGAAAATATATAAACAAATGATTGTGGCTGTGTTCTAATAAGACTTTATTTATGGATACCAAAATCTAATTTGATATAATTTTTACACCAGAAAATATTCTTTACAATTTTTTTCCATCACTTAAAATGGTAAAAAACATTCTCAGCTTATAGGTCATACTAAAACTGAGGTGAGCTGGATTTGGCCTGTGGGTTGTTCTAAAGTATTTTAGTGAATTCACATATCTTAAATAGTTCTATTTTTACTGGTGAGAGTCTATTTGTAATTTCATTTATACTGATAATTATAAATTTCACCATCAGGCTAATTAACAAAATGTCTGTTGTTGATCAGAAAAGGTCACCAAAGTGCTTATAGCAGTTATTTCTGGAGTGTACGGCTTTTTAAAATAAAAATCTAGCTGCCTTCCTCCACTCCCTTCTACCATTTCACTGTGAAATCCTGATGAGAGCATCAGACTGTGCCAGGGTTGGTTTTGAACCTAACTAATACATAATGTCTCACTGTCTATGCTGACATATTTAAAAGTAAGTCACAGATTAACACTTAAATATGCAGAAGCATTTAACTTTCTTTTGCCTCAGTGCTCCCTTTATGGGTTTTTGGGCATATTTTGCACAATTAAAAAGGCCATTCATCTAGGAGATGATATTTAAAACTGGCTGTAATTTTTCTTCTTACCTCCAAATGACAATTTTTCCTTCATGGCATACATCAAAACAAACCAATCCCAGTCAAATGGAAAAAAGTAAAAGTATTTAACCAGGTATTTGAAGTGACTAGTAAGTTCAGTTTTTTAAAAAGGATTTTACTTTTTATTTTTAGAGAGGAGAAGGGAGGGAGAAAGAGGAGAGAAACATCAATGTGTGATTGCCTCTCCTGTACCCCCTGGTGGGGACCTGGCCTGCAACCCAAGCATGTGCCCTGACTGAGAACGGAACTGGTGACCCTTTGGTTTGCAGGCCAGCACTCAATCTACTGAGTCACACCGGCCAGGGCATAAGTTCAATTTGAATTGGTTGTCCTGATAACCACTTTTAGGTATCACCTGAATATTTTGTCCTGAAATAATTTCTTTTTTCTCTAGGATAATTTTTTCTTTCTGACAAATGTGCTACCTCTATGTGGAAGTTTTCTGAGGCAACCTATAAAACATCCTTTGATCCTGTTGTTATTGATCTCCTTCCCTCAAGCCATCTCTTTTTTAGTCGTTGAAAGACAGATCATTGGTCCCTTCTGTTTTCGGAGTCTTTTTTCTGCTTCTTGTTGCATCAGTAGATTTAATTCTGAAAACTGAGGTTCCTTTTGAGTAGTAAAATCAACCCCCACCCCCCACCATTCGGTAGCTTACACATGTGTTTCATTGTATACTTATTTTGCCAATGGATGGGCTAGTGCTGCGGTCGAGGAGATAAAGCCAGTAGCTCTCTGGCTAAGAGAGCAAATGCCGTGGCTTATTAGTGGAAACTCCCAGTGAGGGGCAGCTAGGACTCTAAATAAAACCTTGGCAATGATCTAATCATTGGAAAGATCTTGAACTAAATCATTTAGAGCTGCATTGTCCTCAAACACAAAAAATGACATTGTCTTGGCCTGTTTATTTGACTTGTTTATTTGCTTTGAAATTGAAACAAATCTGTGTTTTGTGAAATGAGGGATAGAATTGGGATTTCCATTGACTTCAAGCACTTCTCTGCCAAGAAGCTTGCTAGAGAATAGTCAAATCATCTTGACTAAAGGGACCATTGCTTCATGTGGCCAAACCCTTATCTGAAAGTCCTTCATGGTAAGGTTCTTTTTTATTTTTTTAATGTGAGGTTTTATTGGTAAAATTTAGTGTGGGTCACATAAATAAAGAACACAAACAAACTGAGTGCTCCCCTAAAGCACTAACACCCAATTCTCCCTCATCTCCTACAGAAACAGATATTAATTTTAAAAGTAAAGAAAAAATGACTTCTGTTTTGGGGGCCGAGATACAAATCCTCTGAAATTGATGTTGATCTTGGGGCATGGAGAAAGGCAAGGTCAGTGATGTGAAAATTTGTAAAACAATGATTATAGTTATTTCATTCACTACGGTCTGTTGTGCACAGCCTCAATTCCCTTGACCTGCTATTACAAGGTTATATACTTTGGTCCAATCTAAACTCTGGTTAAATACAACATCCTGTTGCATTTATAATAACTGCCTGGACCCAAGCAGCTGCTTATGGGCAGGAAAAAACATATACTTGTGAGAATGATGTCATTTTCATTTCATTGCCCTAATCTCAAGTTGGCCCTTGATGTTCTTAGCAATTCCAGTTCACATGTCCCTTTTGTTCACCTTTCTCCTTTTTCAGATTATTTTCTTACCTCCAGGGGAGTCGCTGAGAAGTGTTTATGATTGTGGGCCACGCGGACTGGGATTGAGTGAGTGGGCATAAATTACCATGGCTGGTTTAGAGGGGTCATGGTCTATAATCAAGTACAGTATCAAAATTTTTAGTCAGTCTCTAGTCTTTTAAAAAATCTGAGACCAAATCCTTCAAAAGGTAATGGTGCATATAGATTGGCCTGAAAGAAACAGAGTAATAAAAGAGACTATAGAAAATTTGTAGATCAGTCCTTTAGAGTAAGATTAAAAATCAGCAGCCAGCTCCAACATTTAACAAATAATTTCAATATAGAAGTTTTTTCTTTTAAACATATATTTTATTGATTATGCTATTACAGTTGTCCCATTTTTCCTCATCATTCCCCTCCACCCTGCACACCCCCTCCCACCCACATTCTCCCCCTTTAGTTCATGTCCATGTGCATAAGTTCTTTAGCTTCTACATTTCCCACACTATTCTTGCCCTCCCCCTGTCTATTTTCTACTTACTGTCTATGCTACTTATTCTCTGTACCTTTTTCCCCTCTCTCCTCCTCCCACTCCCCTGTTGCTAACCCTCCATGTGATCTCCATTTCTGCATTTCTGCTCCTATTCTACTCATTTGCTTAGTTTGCTTTTGTTTTAGGTGTGGTTGCTAATACCTGTGAGTTTGCTGTCTTTTTACTGTTCATATTTTTTATCTTCTTTTTCTTAGATAAGTCCCTTTAACATTTCATGTAATAAGGGCTTAGTGATGATGAACTCCTTGAACTTGATCTTATCTGAGAAGCACTTTATCTACCCTTCCATTCTAAATGACAGCTTTGCTGGATAGAGCAATCTTGGATGTAGGTCCTTGCCTTTCATGACTTGGAATACTTCTTTCCAGCCCCTTCTTGCCTGAAAGGTGTCTTTTGAGAAACCAGCTGACAGTCTGATGGGAACTCCTTTGTGGGTGACTGTCCCCTTATCCCTTGCTGCTTCTAGAATTCTCTCCTTCATTTTAATCTTGGCTAATGTAATTATGATGTGCCTTGGTGTGTTCCTCCTTGGGTCCAAGTTCTTTGGGACTCTCTGAGCTTCCTGGACTTCCTGGAAGTCTATTTCCTTTGCCAGATTGGGGAAGTTCTCCTTTATTATTTGTTCAAATAAGTTTTCCACTTGTTGCTCTTCCTCTTCCCCTTCTGGTACCCCTATAATTCAGATGTTGGGACATTTCAAGATGTCCTGGAGGTTCCTAAGCCTCTCCTCATATTTTTGAATTCTTGTTTCTTCCTTGTTTTCTGTTTGGTTGTTTCTTTCTTCCTTCTGGTCCACTTCACTGATTTGAGTTCCAGTTTTCCTCCCATCTCTATTGG
>PVKU01002551.1:195224-221325 GCA_004027475.1 Anoura caudifer
TTTTTTTTTTTTTTTTTGCCTAGCCGCAGCTGTTACATAATGAAGGGGTGGAGCCTTAGGCATTCCCCAGGGTGGGGCAGCCCAGTTGCTGGGTAGTGATGCTGTATGTGGGGGTGGGGTCTGAGAGGGAACAATGGCACTTGCTCTGCTCTCTCTCGGATTCCAGTTCCTTCTGCTGCTTCCCCTTCACCTGGATTATCTGCAAGCGAATGTGGGGCCACCTGGTCAGCCAAGTAGCTGTCTTGCTCAGCCTCACTGGGTCTGCACAGTTGTCACCCTGTGCCCAGGGTCCACTAGCCACTGCCTGTGTGCCTGGGATCTGTCAGCTGCTACTGTTTGCATGCCTGGTCCACACTTCCACTTTTTCCTGCCACGATTCCTGATCTGGATTCCCTCTTACTGATTTGGATGAATGGTTGTTGGACTTCCTTACAGTTCAATTTTTCTATTGTTTTGGTTGTTTTCTTGTTTCTAAATCTTTGTTGTCCTTAATTTTGGTTGTGAGAGGAGGACACAGTGTGTCCACCTATGCCTCCATCTTGGCCATAAGTGTCTCTTCCTCAAATAGAAGTTTTTTTAAAAAGATTTTATTTATTTATTTTTAGAGAGAGGGGAAGGGAAAGAGAAAGAGAGGAACAGGGAGAGAAACATCAATGTGTGGTTGCCTCTTGTGCACCCTGTACTGGGGTCCTGGCTGACAACCCAGGCATATGCCCTGACTGGGAATCAAACTGACAACCCTTTGGCCCACAGGCAGGCCCTCAATCCACTGAGCCACACCAGCCAGGGCTCCACACAGAAGTTTTAAAATATATCTTTA
The DNA here is from genome assembly GCA_004027475.1 of Anoura caudifer. Lineage (NCBI taxonomy): Eukaryota > Metazoa > Chordata > Mammalia > Chiroptera > Phyllostomidae > Anoura > Anoura caudifer. The sequence continues at coordinate 196,045 of PVKU01002551.1, forward strand.
TTATTGTTTTATAAAGTTTCAAAAAATAAAGTGAAGTATTAATTTTTTAGGAAAAATACTTGAGATATTGGTAGAATGGTAATCACATTATTAAATTATTTCTTTCAAAATTAGGCTGCTTCTCTTTACTTGTGATAGCTGGTGTTGAAATTTTAGAGCATGCATTAATTTGAATTGTGTCTATCCTGAATTTCTCTCTGTACAAAATCTGACTTATTTGTTAAGACCTACCTCAAATGATACCTGTTTCACTAAAAATTTTTCTCAACTTCAATTAGAGTCAATGGTTCCCTGCAGGGTAGAGTTTTACCCATATTTTCATTTTGTAATCTTACAAAGTGAAGTATTTTAAAAACAATTTTTATTAACATTATTATAGGAGGTCTCTGCATTTTAACCTTTTCTGCAGCACATAAGCTCACAGTGCAGGTGGCGATGTCATTTTCATTGAATTCTTCCATCTTCTTGTATTATCCAGAAATGAGCCCCTTATTTGGAAGACACACTTAATAGTTTTTGCAAGACTACCACTGAGTGAAAAAAATTACTCTGAAGTGTGATGCAGTTCTCTTCAAAAATTATAAAGCTGTTTATTGAATAATAATTTGAATTTTTATTTTTAAACTTTATTATAATTGGCACATACATTCGCTCCACATAGGGATGTCTATACTGAATAGCATTACATTGCACCTGTTAGCTCACCCTTCTTCAGTTTATAAAATAATCTATTATTCAAAATATTACTCTTGATATAATACCACTTCTAGCAACATTCCTTCATCTGGGAAGACATTCACAGAGATTATTGCTAAGTTTTGTTGATAAATATGCAATTAAATGCTAAGAAACTTGGTGCCACTTTTTGTAAAGGTTAAAACCTACAATGTCAACTAACTAGCTTTGTGCATCATTTTACACAATTAACAAAGTTGAAAAAAGAGAGATTTTCCATAAAACAATTTTGTTTTAATATTGACAATCCCTTTGTAATTAAGGCTCATAATTTTGAAAGTGATGTTTTCTGACTTTTTATTCCATATGATACTTATATATATGCAAGCAATAGAACTTCATCCTACTTTATCCATTTGTAAATCAAATTTTCCCAATTGCTACTCACTGAACAACCTATTTTGACATCTTTGACATGCTCTCAAAACAATATTATCACTAGACAAAACAGAAGAAATGATTCATTTGTATTCTTTTAGTTAGACCATTACCTCTTGTATAGCTGTTAAGATTATTTTAAATGTTATATGCCTTACTATATTTTGTAATCATTTATGTCATTCTAAAAGAAATAATATTTATTTTTAATCTTTTTTATTGTAATGTATGTCTCCATTTATTCATCTTGTTTCAAACAAATTACATAAAGTTCATGCAGTGTGCTGGGTGTCATTCTAGGTGCTGGGAACCGATAAAAACTAAGAGGCAGAAGTTTCTGTCCTCTCCAGGTCACCTTGAAATTCTTGCTTGTACCAATGAGTATTGATTTCCTTAGTACGTTTTACACTAATGCCTTATTCCTGAAACTCAACTGTTTCTTTAAAAAAAAAAAATGTACTGGGACAACATGGTTTAATAACATTGCATAAGTCTCAAGTGTACCATTCCATAGCACACCATCTGCACACTGCTCTGTGCACACCACCCAGAAGCTAGTGTCCTGCTGTCGCCATGCATTCAACCCCCTTTACCCTCTTCTCCCCCCCACCGCACTCCCCTTCCCTCTGGCAACCTTTGTTCATACTGTTATCTGTGTCTATGAGTTTGTTTCTGTGTTCATTTGCTGCTTTCTATATCCCACAAATCGGTGGAACTGTGTAGTTTTTGACCTTCTCCATCTGACTTACTTTGCTTTGCATGATACTCAACATCCATTCATGTTATTGAATTCTCTGTAATTTAAATCATAGTCTTCCATGTCTTTATTTATTTTTTTTTGAAGATTTTTCATTTTCTCTCCAAACTCCTTTGTTACTTTGGTTATTTATTGTGCTTAAAAGATTATAAATCTGCTTGGGCATCTGGGGGGATAAAATCTTTTTTTTTTTTTAAAGTACATTTGACTCAACTCTTTAACCGGCTGATAGGATGATAAGTAAAGGTCTCCCTTTGTTTTCTGGCAGCACAAGTTTCTGTCTTCTCTTACCTGCACAACTGGGGCTGCAGGGATCTTTGTGGGGCGATGTTGCCTCTGCCATGGAAAACTTCCCGTGTCCCCCGAGGAGGAGGGCACTCTCTTCACGACTCAGTTGCCTCAGTCTCAGAGCACCACCCCATGGTGGGGTGTGGTGGGCTCTGGGTCTCCTGGACCATGTGTTCCCAGCGTTGACTTCCTGCAGCCAAAAGCTGCCCCAGGCTCACGTTCTGTCTGAGGTGTCCTAGCTGCTTCAGACTCTGCTGCGAGGGGAGGGGCGGGCGGGGGGAGGGAAGTAGGGAGCAGATTCACGCATCCGCCCTCTGTTTTTTTCTAGTGGGTTTAGCCACAGTGAGTACAGACCACTCAGACTGGAAAGTTGTTTCTGCGCTTTTGTGGTCTGCTGAATGAGGATTTTCCTACCAGGGCTTCGTTTGTCTGATGGTCGTGATAGGTGGGATCTTTCCATCCTTTGAACTGCTTCTCCACCCCTGACCTTGGGCTCATTCTCAATGAGTACTGGGCACCCAGGCCTGATTGCTGCCTCTGCCCCTCTAGTTTTCCCAGTGGGGTGGCACCCAACCCTTCACTGCTGTGGTGTTTGCTGGGGTCACGGCCGGCCCTGGGGACTGTGTGTACGGCTCCCATTCTGTCCTGCATCCAGCCTGTCCAGGCTGATTGATCTCCGGTACACCCACCTACAGATGTCTCAGTGCGGGAGTCCCTCAGGTGTGTTTGTGCGCTGAGCAGGGGGACTCTTGTTGAATCCCAGCTGCCCAACTTGTTGTAGCTCGAAGGGGAGAGATCTGGAGGTCCTCTCGCCACTATGCTGTTGACATCACTCTCCTCAACTCACTTAATCCTGATTGATTCATTTCTTCATTAGAAAAACATGTTGGTAGAGTAGACATACTCATAAATGTTTATTTGTAGTTGAAACTGTAAAACTCAATTTCAATTTTCAATGAAATATTGTTAAATTTTAAAAATATTTGATATTATAAAATATGGACCACAGTGTATTCATAGCAATAATACTATGACAGCTACAAATTTAGACTGAAAATATGTGATATTAGTGTTATCATTAGTATTTTCAGCTATTGAGGAAGTAATATTCTGGAATGTTGAACATGTTTCAGTGACATTTTCCAACAAGAAAAGTAAAATCTTTCTTTGATTTTTATTGCAGTTACTTTTCTGTAAAATTTATTCTATGTTAATACTGCAACACAGCCGTTCACCTGGCTGAGGAAGAGTTTGCCAGGATTCCCTATTATAGTTACTCCTCTCCCCCTTTCCATACTACACTCTGGGAGGAAGTCGTTGTGTAGACCACACCGGAGGAATGGGGAGTTATGCTCTCCCTCTTTGAAAGTGCAGTACCTGTAGTGATTCCTTGGAATTCTTCTGCATAGGAGATTTGTCTCTTCTTCCCTACTATTTACTCAGCCATTTATTTACATTAGTAAAGATTCATGGGTATTATTTTATACTTTGGCCTATAATTCAGTAAGTACTTTGTTGCTTTCCTGTGTTTCTTTGAGATACCAGCATCAATACAAGTTATAGTTTTTTATTTTTATTTTTTAGCACTTTCTTACTTTTGGGCACTATATGATGCTCCAGGCTCATCTTCTGTATTTCTTGCCCCAATCTTTAGACATTTCTCTGTGGAGCACTTGCTGCTTCTTTTGGAGAATGGTATTAGAAACAAAGATCTGGGTGCTGGGTATACTTGCTGCTTTTGAGGTGTCATTGCTTCTAGGCCCTCTCATCTGAGAGAGCAAAAAATACATGTGTATAAACTAACCCATGTGTATACACATTTCTATATATAAATATCTGTATTGATACTTAGCTAAGCAAGATTTTATACTGATTCCTTCTATTCCAATCTACTACCACATAGATTATTGTAGCTCCCTCTGCTTGCTTGTCTGTAATTTCCACTCCATCAGTGAGAAACCTGACTTCCACAATCCCCCATCCATTTATTTAATTGTTCAGTTTCAGAATAAGTGTATAGAAGTATCAGAATTGTTAACCCATACCCTCATGGGAAACAACTTTGTCAATTAATGTATACCCTTATGGGCAGTTTCTTTTGCCCATTTATTGAGTCTAAGAGTCTAATACTAAAGTTACTTAGGTAAGCATCTTTTGCCCCACCCCTTTTAGTGAAATTATTTCATGCATTTGTAATACAATTCGATTATTTTTGTCACATTCTGCATTCTGTCCTGGGTTCCAGCAACATTCTAATTTTTCAAAAATTACATGCTAAGGTTCAATCTTTGTGCTATTAAGTTCTATGAGTTTTGACAAATGCATCATGACACATATACAACATTACAGTATCATACAGAATCATTTCACTCCCCCCAAACATCCCCTGTGCTTCACCTATTCAATCCTTCTCCTCACCCCCAAATCCTTGACAAGCATTGATATTTGTACCATGGCTATAGTTTTGCTTTTTCCAGAATGCCATAGAATTAAAATTATACATTATTCTCTCTTCTACCTTGCTTCTTCCACAAAACTGTATGCATTTAAGATTCATCCATATCTCTTGGACATTAGTGGGTTTGTTAGCGTTAGGAATATCAATGATAAGAGAACACTATGTAAAATATGTGTTGACTAGAAAATTTGTATGTCCTTAATGGATTATTGGAAGTGTGGCAAAATGACATATAATAAAGCCAATTTTACCATAAGCTAACTGATATAAAGAAGAGTTAAGTTCCCACAGCATCTGTTCAACGTTATAACAAAACAACATGGAACCAGGGGATGTTATTTAAGGACCCGCTGTACTCCCCTCACCACACCCCCATTCCCATCCCATGAGCCCATATAAGGAGAAACTGGGAAGAGGAGAGGTGGCGTTGAAATGCTTCTTTGTCTTGTAGAAAGATTATCTCTTTGGGAACCTTATTGGTTTTATTCATTGTTGTGTTCTCAGTGTTTAGAACAATGCCTAGACTATAGTAGCACGTAATGTTTATTTGTTAAATAAATAAGTGTTACTACCCCCATGGAATTGTGGTGTTAGAGAAAACAATTAAGAGCAGTGTCACTTGTATTGGTTTCTGGTTTTGTTTTTTTTTTTTCATTCCCATAAAAAAAGTGGACAATATAGATTTTCAGAATTTTTTCACCAATTGAGTAGACTCATTAAATATTCTTTATAATCTTGAGCTATCTGTGGGCATGCACAGTTTAAATATTTTTCTCAATTAAGCCTTTTTTTCCATTATTAAAGTATATGAGCATTCTCTGAGAGAATTATACTCCTTTATTGAATAAATTTGGGAATTGCTCTATAGCTGGAAGCATTAACTTATGTGTGTTGTTTTCCCTATCTTTCTCCCTTCCTTTGTTTCTTCAAAAAACAGTCAACATTGTAAATACTTTACTAGCTTGGGTGGGGCATGTAGTAGGACAGAAAATAGAATTGGTCTACAAATCCTTTAAGTGTCTTGCCAGAAAGTGCAAGGAGGCTGGAGAAAGAGGAAGCGTGTGGTGGGATGCAGACAAATGTTTAACAACCAGATCTCTATTGAGAGAGAGGCAGGAAACCCTGACTTGCGGCATTTGTTAACTCCCATAGTGTAAATACTTGCACAATGGTGCAAACACTTCCAACATAACCAATACCAAGCTATCAAGATGAAGTCTGAGTGCTTCCAAAGGTCCTGACTATTTAACGATACACTCTCAAGAGCTGGTCTGATTCCAGGGTACAACTGAGAGTAGGTATTCCATTCTTCTCATCCTCACCCCTCCCCCTCCAGCCCAGTTAAGAGAGGGATTTATCTTAACTGAGCAAAACAAAACAAAAGTGAGTAGAAAGACCTGAGAAATCATTATTGGCATATCTAGATAGAAAGAACCTTGGGCAGCTTTATGAAATATTCCTGGGTCTCAACTGGGCCTTGCAAGCATTCCCTAAGGAGCGAGAGAGAAAAGTAACTTACAATTCAATATCAACTGGTATGTATTGATGACCTAGGGCTAGGGGTCTGGATTTGCATCATGCACTATCCCGCTGCCCCCATTTCCTGACACCCCACCCCCATAGGCCTTAACGTTGTCTGATATTCCAAAACTACTCCAGGGAGTAGGGGCAAATTCAGAAAAAAACAAGAATATGTTTTCCCCTTTATTTAGGTTATTGGATTGCAAGGAAACTTGGTGTCATACCTTAAGTTGTTTTCTAGAGAATTCTTTTTGTAATGTGAGTTATCCCATTACAATTACATGCTTTATTATATGTTTCACAATCATTATATTACAGATTGAGGTAGCTCTGCAGGAAAGAAGTATGCTTACTTCTTTTATGTGAGCATTTCACAATCTTAAAATGACATTTTTAAAAAATAGCACCATTTTGAAAGAACGCCTATGTTCATTGCAGTGTTATTTACAATCATCAAGATATGGAAGCAGCTCAAGTCCATCAGTAGATGAGTGGATAAAACAACTGTGGGATATTTGCACAATGGAATACTACTTGGCCATAAATAAGAAGAGAATTTTACCCTTTGCATCAGTATGGATGGACCTGGAGAACATTAGGCTAAGTGAAATAAGCCAGTCAGAGAAAGACAAATACTGTATGATTTCACTCATATATAGAATCGAATGAACAAGCTGAACTAACAAGGAAAATTGGGACAGATTCATAGATGGAGAGCAGGAAGACAGCTGGAGGGGGGAGAACAAGGGGTAGTGGGATTGAGCAAAAAAGAATAAGGACTCATGGACATGGATGACAGTGTGGTGATTTGTGGGGGGGCGGGTAAAATGGGGCTAAATGGTAATGGAAAAATACAATGAAGATTAAATTAAAAAATAGCACCATTTAGCATCTTAAAGAATTAATTTTCCATTGAACAAAGTTTGTTTTTAATGTGTGTGTGTATGTGTGGAAATATGAACAATATAAAATAGGGATTGTAATGTTAACACTGTTTCAAAATTTTCTTTTTTATTTAACATACTGTGACTACATCCTTTTGACTTTTTTGATGAATGTGTTCTTTTGCCTTCAAACATTTCTATGATGTTCTCTCTTTCCCCCTTCCCCTTCTCTCTAAAAATCAATCAATAAAAATTAAAACATTTCTGAGGATAATTTGGAGGCAAACTGAAGAATTAAAGGCATGATGAATACTCTCTTCAACTCTTTCCAGGAATCATCTCACAGATTTGGAAATGGCCCCTCAGCTACCCCAATAGGACATCAAAACAATAACTCAGCAAGCACTCAGCTAAACAGAAGAAGCTGCTTGTTACTGGAGAAGCCCCAAGACAGAAGTTTCTACTTAGTAGATTAGGATTTACTGGTGGATTTTAAAGACTTTCTTAAAAATGTCTCTAAGCTAGTCACATCTATTTCTTCCTGTTTGTTGAGGTTTCAGGAAAGAGGGGCATGGCTAGCCATGATCCCCCCCTCACCAGCACAGGCCTGTCAGTGCTCTGTGCACTTGCACTCTCTCATACACACACATTTTCTTGTCTTTATGGAAAGAATCACATCATTTGGAGTTTGCATTAAAAAAGATGGCCCTGGCTGGTGTAGCTCAGTGAATTGAGCCCTGGCCTGTGAACCAAAGGGTCACTAGTTCGATTCCCACTCAGGGCACATGCCTGGGTTGCAGGCCTGGTCCCCAGTAGCGGGCATGTGAGAGGCAACCACACATTGATGTTTCTCTCTCTCTCTTTCTCCCTCTCTTCCCCCTCTCTAAAAATAAATAAATAAAATCTTTAAAAAAAAAAGCTGCCAGTCATATCAACCCCTACAGTCTATCAACTTAAAAAAAAAATTCTATCAACTTTTCTACAATTGTACCAACAACTATAGATTAAGAACTTCTCTGTCATCCACTGTTGTTATTTACCTCACTCGATACACCTTAAACTCAAATTACCCTATAACATTATAAAAATAAAGCAGCAGAAGTAATAGATATCTTAAAAGGAAACTGACTTCTATATCTTTGGAATTTCCTCTATATTCCAATTTAAACTATATTCCAGGGTATATTTTTAAGGCATTTTGACAAAGTAAAATGTAGTTCTCGATTCATCACAGCTCAGCGTCTACTGCCAGTCACATCGACTTCTACAGTCTATCAACTGAAAAAAAACTCTATCAACTTTTCTACAATTCCTTGCTGACACTCCGGTGACTCTGATAACTATTCCATTCACCTGATGAGATTTGTACCGCTGGTTTAGTCAAGAAATAGAGAAGTGTTTAAAGTAGGGATTCAAACTGAGGGCACCGTAGAGGGTTACTCCAAGTTTTCCAGGGCTTGTGGTTAAGTGATGTAAAATCACCTTAAGTGGAGTGGGATCACCTCCACCTCAGTCTGCATTGAAGTAATTGTACTGCATCCTGAGAGTTAGGACCTGTGAGTAAGTTGATATTTTATTAAATCCAGAGGCATTAAATCACTTTAACGTGACTGGGTAAAAACAAATTTATTCTAGGGGGTTACATACTCAACCCATAAAGTGAAAAACTGTGTCTTACTTGCTTTTCTTTATAAAGTGCTAAACATAGTACCAAACACTCTCTGGTGCTCTATTTATAACTAAGTAAATTGTAGATATAAGTTTACTTTTTAAATATGATTATAGAATCATAGTTTTGAAATGAATGTAGCAAAACAAATAAACAAGCAAAACCAACTAAAGAAAGAAGTAATTTTTCTTTTTGGGTTTACTTAAAGGCAAAAGATTTTTGAAATTGTCCAAAGAGAATAAATTCCAGAATCTTCCTTAGTCACTATTGAGCTGTGATGAATCGAGAACTACACAGGCTAAGTCAGGGGCATGCAGAGTGCTTTAAAAAGCACAAATTCAGGCTCATAACCTTAGATTTGTCTCTTTCCTTCCTTTATCACAAAACTCCCACCCCAACTAAACTTTTCTTTACCTGCATTTAGATAAAAATAAAAATTATTATTTTTTTACTTTGTCAGGATGCCTTAAAAATATACCCTGGAATACAGCTTAAAATGAATAGCTCTTTCTTCTCTTTTAAATTTTTCTTTATTATCATAGATTCTATGATATTCAGTTACTCCTCCATTTATTCCTCCATCTAGTCATTCACTTACTTACTCATTTACAGACAAACATTTATTAACAACCCTTTGTATGCCAGGCATGGCCCTGAAACAGGCATGGGAAAATACAAACAGATCACAATACCTGGTATGAAGCACAATGATATATATATATCAATATACTGTGAAGATACAGAAAAGGAAACAATAATGAATCATAGGATCCATAGGACTTAAGATCTGGACAAGGAATTAGGGGCCAGCTAGTCTAATTCTCTTATTTTATAGATCTGGGAACCAAAGCCCAGGAATGCTGAACACCATGTGCCTCGTTCATGCAGTCACGGCGTCGATGTCAGCCATTAATCATGTACTTAATTAATTTTAAAAACAATATCCAAAGGTAGTTAATATTACCCCACTTTACAAATAATGAAACTAAATTCAGGAAGATGAAATAATGCATCCGAATATACTATTAGTCAGTGGCAGATCTCTGATTCAAACCTGTCTCTGTCTGAATGTAAAACTGAGCTCTGAAACATCCCGTTGTTATTAGCACTAGAGTAATGTCTCTTAACATCTAGTCCAGTGATTTTTCTATGTGAGATTTTTTCTGTATATTCCATAATATAGATTATCTAAATTTAACCTAAATTTATGCCCCTCAAATATAAACGTAGCAGTGACTCACATTATACCCTGTAAGCCAAATCTTAAAAAAGCCCCAATATTCCTTGTCAAAATTATTCAAAAACTAGTGCGATGCTTTACAAATTCAAATTTCTAGTAGTTATTTGAGATTAGGTATAATTTTCTTCAAAAACAAAATACCCAAGGACACGTCAGGATTTTCAAATATGTTAACTTCCTCCCCCAGTTTTTGGGTACACTATTTCTGTTCCAGATAATGGTGGAAGAAAAATCTCTCATTTCTCCGTGTCAGACAAGCTGTTCTTCTCAGGAGCAGCTGGCCTGGTTTTACCTTATGAACATTGTGAATCTTGTAATGGAGCACATCTTCTCTTTTCCAGGAAGCTGCGAATGTGATGCCCGCCTCTGTCAGCCCTACCAGATGGCATGGCATGTCTTCTCATGGGTGAGCTTACCCCTGGCCTTATTTTATTTCTGAAATGATTTCCCCATCATTAAAAACATTCCTTTGGTGACATATGAATTTGACTGAGAAGCCATGAGTTCCCAAGAGAATAAAATACATGTGAATAAAACATATTTTACTTTTTCTTAACTGCTCTTTGTAGATTTACAAGCCTTGTAAAAATATTCATATAAAAGGAAACTATCACAGTGAATAGAGTCACATAAGCAAGTTGTTTAATTCCTGGAAGGCAAACCTGTAAATCCTTTTGTACTGATTAAATCAACATAGTAATTGGAATAGAATGGGGTTCTCCCCTGATAGAAAGACCAAATTCTTTAAAAAACAGGCTATATTGCATAGGAGGTAAGAGTATGAACTCGGTGTGAAGCTGACCTGCATTTCATTCCTGGCTATACCACTGACTAACCATGAAACTCCAGGAGCATTCTTCATTCTCATTTTTTTTAAATCAGCCAAACAGGCTAATAGTTGTTCCTACTCTATGTGGTGGCTGAGAGAATTAAGTGAGCTAATGCATATAAGATGCTTAACCTGTGGTGAATTTAAGTACAGGTTAGTATCACGGCTATCACTTCTATGAGACACCAGGCTGGTAAATACCATGAAATCTATGAGGAAAGTTGTTGGTTCATATGGCATATGCTGTTTGGGATGGAAACCAGGATCGTATCATTGTCAGCACAAGATCTCCTATGGACAAAATGAGGGCAGAGAATAGTGGTACAACTGTCAAAAGGTGACATAAAATATACTGTATTTATTTCACAATTTTGTCTATCTCAGACCCTATATTTGATAATATATACATGTTCATGTTTGTGAATAATTCTGTATCAATGTCAGTGATGCTAAAAATTATTTTCTTAAGAAAATAAGATTTGACTTCTGGCCAAGATGGAGATGTAGGTGTACACGCTGTGCCTCCTCTCACAACCAAAATTAAGGAAAAAAATTTAGAACCAAAAAAACCCCCAAGCAGAACAGATAGAAAATTGAATTGTACTGAAGTCCAACAACAATTTACCCAGACTGGTAAGAAGGCTGGAGTCAGCGGCTGATAGAGAGAGATCCTGGCAGGGAAAAGCAGTGGCTAGTGGTCCTGGACGCGCAGGCGGCGGTTGGCACACCCCAGGCGCACAGGTGGTGGTTAATGGGTGCGGGGAAGCAATGAGCAGACCAAGCGAGGTGCACCAGGTAGCTGACCGTGGTCATGTTACAGAGCAACAGAAGGTCCGTTAATGTCCGCCGCCTTATGGAAAGATGTCTCTCAAAGCCAGAGATTTGTGAAAAGGAAAGGAAATGTTTATTAATGCTATTCAGAGTTAAAGTAGCAACCTAACGTCTCCATTAAAATATCAAAGTCCTTTAGGATACCCACAGACACCCACAGTGCTTCCTGTCTCCCTCTGCCCTAAGTCAGGGCACTGTAATTGCAAGGAAGAGAAGCAAACGTCTGGGATCCAGGCTCTTGACACCGTCAGCTATGTCGTCGTCCAGACAGGATCTCTGGTTAATCTGAAGCCATGTGGCACTTTCTCATGGCCTACTGGCAAGAGTTCTTTCACCCTTCTTCTAGGCAAAGTCTCTCTTGTTCCCAGGCCATGCAGCCGAAGGGAGCACCCCAAAGCCGCATGGTCCCTCCTCTACCAAAGCTGTGGGGAGGGGGTCCCCACTGTGGCAAAGCCTCGTGGCTCTCCCTCTTCACCAAAGCTGCAGGGGTCTGCACTCTGGTGAAACCACGTGGAATCTCTCCCTCTGGCAAAGCTGTGAGAGGGTCTCCACTCGGGCAAAGCCTAGTGGCAAGTGTCTGCTAAAGCCACATGGTGATTTTCCCTCATAGAGCTGTGGGTCCCGCTCTCTGGTGAAACCGTATGGATCTCTCTCTAATGGCTGCCGCGTCTCTGTTTAAATACCCCGCATCAATCCTCCTCTGCAGCCCTATTTCCGACTCCTCCTATTTCCGACTCCTCCTACAATCGGTTACACCTGCCAGCATTCCCGTATATTTCCAAGGTTATTGGGATGCCATCATGAATTTGGGCAGGTGTGTCCTCATTTTCTGGAGCCAATCCTCTCCAAGCTCCCACGCAGGTGCTTTAACTTGGGGTTCCTTCCCCAGTCACGTCCTGGGGGAAGTTCTTTCCATCCCCCTGACTCAGAGCATGGCCACAGCTGTTTAACATATCTATGAAACCAGTTAAAGGCTATAGATATGTTAAATGACCATTCTGGAGGTTATCTGCAAAACCATTGCTATGCAAAACAACTCAATGGCCCTGCTCCATTTGTCCTTCCCCCAACTCATACCTGTGGGAGAAGGGGTGAGGACATCTTATATGTCCCTCTAATATTTCCTGGACACCGTGAGTTCTGGGCCCCATTCCAACTCCCTTTTTGGGCCCCCCCTCTTGGCTGCACCCTGCTACAGTCACACATTCACGTGCAGATAAACCACACAAAAACAGGCAGCAAGACAGACTGCGCAACCCAGGGCCCCAGTGCTGGGAAATAAAGCCTGAAAGCATTGATTAAAAACACTAGTGGGGGTAGAAGTACTGGGAGAGACTCCCAGCCTCACAGGAGAGTTCATTGGAGAGACCCACAGGGTCCTAGAATGTACACAAGCCCACCCACATGGAATCAGCACCAGAAGGGCCCAATTTGCTTGGGGAAAGCGGCGGGACTGGAATCCGAGAGAGAGCAGAGCAAGCACCATTGTTGCCTCTCGGATCCTGCCCCCACATATGTCACAACCCAGCTACAGGGCTGCCCTGCCTTGAGGAACACCTAAGGCTCCACCCCTCACTACATAATAGCCTTGACCAGACCAAAAACAAACAAACAAATAAAAAATGGCTCAAACGGGAGAACAGGTCAAAGCCCCAGAGCCAATTCATCTAGGTGACCAAGACATAGCTAACCTATCAGATGCACAGTTCAAAGCCCTGGTGATAAGGATGCTCACAGAATTGGTTGATTTTGGTCACAAATTAGATGAACAAATGAAGGCTACAATACATGAAATGAAGAAAAACACACAGGGAACCAATAGTGATGGGAGGAAAACTGGAACTCAAATCAATGGAGTGGACCAGAAGGAAGAAAGAAACAACCAAACAGAAAAGAAGGAAGAAACAAGAATTCAAAAAAATGAGGGGTGGCTTAGGGACCTCTAGGACATCTTTAAATGTCCCAACATCTGAATTATAGGGGTACCGGAAGGGGAAGAAGAAGAGCAACCAGTGGAAAACTTATTTGAACAGATAATAAAGGAGAACTTCCCCAATCTGGCAAAGGAAATAATCTTCCAGGAAGTCCAGGAAGCTCAGAGAGTCCCAAAGAACTTGGACCGAAGGAGGAACACACCAAGGCACACCATAATTCCATTAACCAAGATTAAAATGAAGGAGAGAATTCTAGAAGCAGCAAGGGATAAGGGGACAGTCACCTACAAAGGAGTTCCCATCAGACTGTCAGATGACTTCTCAAAAGAGACCTTCGAAGCAAGAAGGGGCTGGAAAGAAGTATTCCAAGTCATGAAAGTCAAGGACCCACATCAAAGATTGCTCTATCCAGCAAAGCTGTCATTTAGAATGGAAGGGCAGATAAAGTGCTTCTCAGATAAGGTCAAGTTAAAAGAATTCATCATCACCAACCCCTTATTATATGAAATGTTAAAGGGACTTATCTAAGAAAAAGAAGATAAAAAATAAGACAGTAAAAAGACAGCAAACTCACAGATATTAACAACCACACCTAAAACAAAAGCAAACTAAGCAAACAGCTAGACCAGGAACAGAAACACAGAAATGGAGATCACATGGAGGGTCAGCAACAGGGGAGTGGGAGGAGGAGAGAGGGGGAAAAGGTACAGAGAACAAGTAGCATAGATGGTGGGTAGAAAATAGATGGTGGGTAGGAAATAGATGGGGAGGGCAAGAATAGTGTGGGAAATGCAGAAGCTAAAGAACTTATGATACATGGACATGAACTAAAGTGGGGAATGTGGGTGGGAGGGAGTGTGCAGGGTGGAGGGGAATGAAGGGGGAAATGGGACAATTGTAATAGCATAATCAATAAAATATATTTAAAAAATAAGATTTGACTCTAAGTGATATAATGACAGATGTTCCAGTTGGGACAGCTTCGGGCACAAGTACAAATGACTTATGCATAGTAAGTAAAAGACCTGAGTGGGTAGCTGCTTAAATAAGAGAGGAAAGGTTTACTTTTCTTACATCACATGATGCTCAGAGGTAGGCAGCTCCAGCAATGGTTGAAGAGCCCAGGTGTTCTAGACCTGGGCCCCTACATTCACTTGTCCAAGTTGGGAAGCAGAAGACAACACAGGGAGAGAGCTTCTGCTCCTTCCTCTTCCTTGTCTTTCCATAAAGCAACAAATTCACCCTCTACATCTCAGCGGCCGCACCCATGGGTCTGAGCCATCTTCCCTGAGACCAAGGGACTCTGCTTGATGCCTGTACACATTTTATTTTGCTGCCATGTGAAGAGGACAGATGTTCCCCTGAATTTAGCCTTGATATAAGCCATTTGCTTAAGAAACAGAAATTGGATTTTTTGAGTAGGGTCTTTGTGTATGTAATTCCTTCTGTCAATGTATAGCTAGTGCGAGCCCAGAACTTCAAGGATTAAAAAATGGATTCCTGCATACTCCCTGCTTTATAATTAGATTGACATATTTTATATAATCTTTATTAAGTAATAGCTTTCTTTAGGTCCCGAGTTCCCTGCTCAGAACTATAGGACTACCTAATGAGTTAGTAAAGGGAACTCCAGCCAAGGAAGGTGAGAAGAAGAGAAAGCTGGTGCAAGTGGGAGTTGCTCTGAGCAGTAAAACCATTTGTTTTTATTTCAAGAATAAAGTCCTCTGCTTTGTTAGCCAATAATTAAAGTTTCCTTACAAGGTCATCTATGAAACAAAACTTTTGGAAATATGCAAACTTCTAACATGTATGGTTATCTCATGCGGAATGTAACTTTTAATTCCAAAACACTGCATGCTAATCAGTTGTTATGGGTAACAGTATTCAAATTGCTGTTTATAATTTTCAAAGTTATATGAAGTTTTCAGCTTTTATTTTGCATAAGAACCTTCAAAACTTTATATATGTGTTTTTT
This sequence comes from Anoura caudifer, assembly GCA_004027475.1. Lineage (NCBI taxonomy): Eukaryota > Metazoa > Chordata > Mammalia > Chiroptera > Phyllostomidae > Anoura > Anoura caudifer. The sequence continues at coordinate 211,544 of PVKU01002551.1, forward strand.
TCCATGTGATCAAAAGAACATTTAATGTTAGAACATTAAATCAATGACAAACAAAAACAATACATGAAAGAGACTTTTGTTTTAACAATGGAAAACAACTGGAAAGTTAGTCTGTGATCATATACAGGCAAGCCTAAGACCACATGCGTGCCCCCTGTCTCTAAGGGCTGATGGCGCTCAGAATAAAGGAAAGGTCAAGGCAAGGAAGGTTTAGCCTGGGGAAACTATAGTGAGGTGCTTCTTTGGCTTTGATGAGTAAACATGGACTTTAAATAGGAAACAATATTGGAATGTTTTAGAATTGTAGGATACAATCAGTGCATGTTTTCTCATTGGGAACTATAACTAAGTTTGAATAGACAGTGAGTAGTTCAATGTCCTCTTCACCTCCTTATGCATCAAAGTTCAGTTCAGTCCTTATGGCCTCCATGATCTCTCTCTGACCACCAGTGTTTGACTTTACACCTGCTCTTTGGGCTTCCTAGGCTCCCTTTATATTCTTTGGCCTTATAGTTTGCCAGATTACATATATATCACAGTGCCTGCTTGTATGCCCATGTAGTTCACTATTTTTAAAGCTATTGCCTGTGTTTTATTCATCTATGCTGATTCCAGTCCACTGCCTTGAAGGGCTTTGAACACCACAGAGATAATTTGGGCTTACTTTGAGAGTCCAAAGGAGTCGTGTAAATTCTTGAGCTAAAAAGCAATACAGGAGCATTGCTGGAATATTAGATTTTGAGCAGTGGGAAGTCTGGATTAGGAAGAGAAGATAGTAGAAATAGGAAGATAAAGAAGTTGATACAATACACAAACAATAACGCTTCATATGTACATAATTATTTTGTGCAAGATGCTTTCTGTGTGACTTCTTAGAAATCTAAGCATTTAGTTCTAAGTACATTAACGCTGTGAACAGATATTACTAGCTTGTTTTAACGGTGTGGGAACTTGGAGAGGACAGTGACTTGGCCAACATCATACAGAGGAAAGGGACAGGAATAAAGCCTCTTCAAGTCTGCGTTCAGGATTATTTGTGTTCTTAAGTGAGGAGGTGACAAAAGCTTTATCTAAGTGTTGGCAGTAATAGAGAGAGAAAATAAATCACCATAAATCACCTGCCAAACCAGGAGATTGATAAACCTGCAAAATTAGGTTACAGGTTGCAGACGGAATGGAATGAAAAGGGAGAAGTCAAAGAGACTGCCCGGAGGGCAGCCCTGGGAACAGTGGTCCAGCTTAGCAAACTTGTTCTGTAAAAAATAAAGTGAGTTTGTAGGGTGATGTGCAGGCAAAGCTTTCCTAGGTATGAGTAGTAAAAAGTGAAGAGGACACTGAACGTTTGTTTTTGTCACCTACTGTAAATCTACAGGATCGGAGTCACACTTAATGACACCCATCATGCATTTCAAACAAACTGGCTTTTAAGTAGTTTTCTCCTCTGGAACAGACATTTTAAATGGCCTGAGCAACTGTTTTTGACCCTACCTTTTGTGTCTAGGACAGAATTGCCAATATATTTTCCTAAAGGGCAGGATGAAAGCTTTCTTCTAAGGTTCCCCTGGACTATCTTTAAGGTCACACAGTATTTATTCTTCTATGTTAATTTCAGTTCTTTGAGTCCGAGGGCACCTACTGCCGGGAAGATTGTTTCAGTTTAACTTGAGAGCCAAAAAAGAATTATAAATATTTGACTCATACTGTACTTTTGAAGATGAGTTTTTGAGCAGTGGTGAGCAGGGGTCAGGAAGAGAAGATGATAAAGGTAGAAATACAAGAGGCTTTATATAAATGGGAGAGTTGGGTATCTGGGGTTGATGCTGTAACAGTTTTTGATACCAAATTGCTTCAAATAAGTTCAAGATTTGTTGTTAAAAAATCTGATGTCAAAGGAGAGAACAGAAACCTAGTTTGAGTGCTTAGATCCAACCCAGGAGAGAGAGCTATTTCCTCTGCGTTTACCTTGTCAATCTTAGGCAGGATAAAATGTGGATGCCCTGGGAGAGGGGGCTCGTCTTCACACTCCCTTTACACAGCTCTCATCTGGAACACATTTGGTGTGTGAAAGAGAACAAGTCAGAAATACAGTTGGGAAATTAAGTTGCATTGTGTATTTCCTCCCAGGGCTCTCTCTGGCACAACATCTTCTCTTCTTTGCCACGACCCCCGAGGTGATCTCCTGCCCCAGCACTGCTGCAACAGCTGGCGATAGTTCCCACTACACTTGCAAAATCATCCTCAGTGGACATGTTGAGTCAGGGCTGAATAGAGAGAACCAAGTGTTTGACCAGATGTTTAACTCTGGTCAATTTATAATTGTATCACTGACGTCCTCATCTTCAGTCTGCATTGGACAAAAAGATCAGAGGTGGAGTTCAACTTGAGGTTAAGAATATTGCCACATTATTAACACTTTCCACCCTATCACTATGATATGGACCCCCCACTGTTTCACACTGGAAGTGGGGATTGGAGTTAGTTTGGTTGTCAAGAAAATGAATAGGACTTGATAAAATTCAATCTATATACCTACCACAAATCAAACAGTTGGTATAGGAAATTATCTGCCATATAATTGATTTCATGCCCATTCTCTGTGCTTCCTAGGCTTCCTCTATATTCTTCTCTCTTATAATTACATGGATATCCCTGTTCCTGCTTGTATGTCCATGAATTACACTATTTCTAGGGCCAGATTCAATGTTATCTATATTAATTCCAATTTACTGAATTGAATGCTTTGGGTGCCATTGAAAAACACTGATTTACATACACTTTACATAGGTCTCAAAGGATATGATTCAGCTCTTCCTTCCCATCAGTTTATCTTCTTTTCTATTCTCTGCTTGTCTCCTCAATTCTTGCTTAAGGCTGGCGCTTCATATTGCTCACAACCCTCTATTTCGTATCTATCCTAGTCTATCTAATCTATGGTCTGATGCCCCAAGCAATCCCTGCCCTTTTTTCTGTGTTTATTGTAGCATTATTTTCGATTGCCAAGGTATAAAAGCAGCCCAAGTGTCCATCAGTAGATGAGTGGATAAAACAACTATGGGACATTTTACACAATGGAATACTACTTGGCCATAAAAAGAAGAAAATTTTACCCTCTGTGACAACATGGATGGACCTGCAGATTATTATGCTAAGTGAAATAAGCCAGTCAGAGGAAGACAAATACCATGTGATTTGACTCATAAGTGGAATCTAACAAACTGAACCAAGAAGCAAAATAGAGACAGACTCATAGGTGGAGAGCTGGATGACAGCCATAGGGGCGGTTAGGGTTGGAGGGATTGAGCGAACAGGAAAAAGGACTCATGGACATGGACAACAGTGTGGCGATAGTTAGGGTGGAGCAGAGTGTGCAGGGATAAATGATTATGGGAAAAATACAATAAAAAGAATGCAATAAAAAAAACCTAGATCATGCATTTAAGTGCCCATTCCATGAAGCTGGCAGTGCTTAATAAATGGGGACTCTTAAGAGCTTCAGTTCTCAGGGATCTCGTGGCCTGGTACAGCTGTTTTTAGCTCTTGTATATTTTAATTACCTGGGAAGCATTTTTTAAGATATCAGTTCCCAGATGCCTCTTCTGAGATGGATATAATTCTGGTCAGGGGTGGGATATATTACCTTTTATAAGTCCCCTGGGTGATCTAAATGTGCACACAGTGGTTGAGAATCTCTGGTCTAGTGGGAAGACACATTTGTAAATTTAAAAATATCTCAAAACCACATTATAAAAATTCAAAATCAGAGTAAGCTAGATACAGATCAGATACAGTAGGCATAGGACTAAGAGAAATAGCCAAGATGGAGAGGGTGTGACTACCTTTGGGGTATGACTCAAATTACAATGTTAGTGGGGATACATCCAATTTATGTTTGGTCTGGAATGAGACTGAGAAATGGCCAAGGAGTCAGGTCTGGCACCTGAGGTTTGGGGTTTCCTGAATATTATTTTGGAAGATACTGAATGTCAAATGAGCTCTACAAAATTGTATTTAGATATAATTTTTAGGGGGAAAAGTCTCTGTTATTCAAAGGAAAATTTCAAGTAAAATTTAAAAACATTGTATAAAAATATCTGCAATGTTGTATTCAAATACCCTCAAATTTAAAAATTTCAACTCTATTTTGAATTATTTCATACATTGCCTTCATGTACACACAAATTAGAAAATACAAAAATCAAAGAAAGAAAGAAAATACAAAAATCATAAAAATTATATTCTCAAGCTGCAGTCATGTTAAAAACAAGTAGAAAGATAAAGGCTCTTTTGCCAATACAACTGTTTTTAATCAAGGAAATTAGATCTAAGTTTTGGATGAAGTCTGACTCATGTGCTTTTAATTTCATGGATACAATCAAAATACCTTTTAGTAAAAAGCTGTCATTCAGATTACAGTTCAGGTTTGTAGCCCATCAAATTTGCGAAGATGGGAATAGATAAACACAAAACAGCTAAACACAGTTTTAGAGATGAATTTTAACAGAATATGTTTATTTTTTTAATTCTTAAAATTTGAAGAAAATCTCACACAAAAAGAGAATTTAATAGGCTGCCTGCTATTGACTTGTCCCCCCAGAATTCATATGTTAAAACCTAATTCCCCATGTGATTGTATTTGGAGAGTGGAAACTTTGAGAAGTGATCGACCAAGTCATGAGAATGGAGCCCTCCTGAATGGGATTAGCACTCTTTAAAAAGAGGCCTGCACAGCTAAAGAAAACAGCATTAAAATGAAAAGGGAACCAACCATATGGGAAAATACATTTGGAAATGATACCTTGGACAAGGGTTTGATCTCCAAAACAAATAAAGAACTCACATGACTCCACTCCAGAAAGAAACAATCAAATAAAAAAATGGGCAATGGACCTGAACAGACACTTCTCCAAAGAGGACGTAAGAAGGCCCAGAGACTTATGAAAGGATGCTCAGCATCACTAGCCATCAGAGGAATGCAAACTAAAACCACAATGAGATACCACTTTACACTGGTCAGAATGGCCATCATAAACAAATCAACAAACAAGTGCTAGCAATGCTGTGGAGAAAAGGGAACCCTAGTATACTGTTGGTGGGAATGCAGACTGGTACAGCCACTATGGAAAACAGTATGGAATTTCCTCAGAAAACTAAAGATGGAACTGCCTTTTGACCTAGCAGTTCCACTGCTAGGATTATACCCTAAGAATCCTGAAACAGCAATTCAAAAGAACCTATGCACCCCTATGTTCATAGCAGCATTATTTACAATGGCCAAGTGCTGGAAATAGCCCAACTGTTCAGCAGTAAATTAGTGGATCAAAAACTATGGTACATTTACACAATGGAATACTATGCAGCAGAAAGAAAGAAGGAGCTCCTACCCTTCATGACACCATGGATGGAACTGGAGAGCATTATGCTAAGTGAAATAAGCCAGGTGGTAAAGGCAAATACCATATGATCTCTCACCTATAAGTGAAACATAATCAATAAAACAAACAAGCAAGCAAAATAGAACCAGAGAAGCAGAAATGAAGAACAAGCTGACAGTGACTAGAGGGGTGGGGTAAGGGAGGTAATGGGGGAAGGATGGGGAAGGGTCAAGTCAAGGAACATGTATAAGGGACCAACGGATAAGGACAATGGAGGGGTGGGGGGGAGGATTGAATGTGTGCGGGGGGGGGCGGACAGGCAGGGGAGAGCAATGGGGGGAAAATGGGGACAACTGCAATTGAACAACAATAAAAAAAATTTAAAGAAAAAAATTTAACCCATATGTACTATTTAAATAAATGTAGACATTTAGAAAATCTTAATATTATTTTATAAATAATAAAATTATCATTTCCCTAAATGACAAATATCATAAATAATAAAGATATTAAGATTTATTAATGTTTTAAAAAATGCTGCATTCTTTAAATAAATGAATGAATGAATGAACGAACAAACAAATAAATAAATAAAATGAGAAGAGGCCCCATGCCCTGGCTGGTGTGAGTCAGCGGGTTGAGTGCCAGCTGAACCAAAGGGTCACTGGTTTGATTCCCAGTCAGGGCACATGCCTGGGTTGCAGGCCAGGTTGCCAGTGAGGGGCATGAGAGAGACAACCACACATTGATGTTTCTCTCCCTCTACTTCCTCCTCTCTGCCCCTCTCTCTAAAATTAAATAAATAAAATCTTAAAAAAAAAAAGAGGCCCCCAAAGAAATTACTCACTCCATCCACCATGTAAGGTTACAGAAGGAAGACAGCAGTTTATGAACCAGGAAGTGGGCTAGCACCACATACTGAATCTGCTGGTGCCTTGATCTAGAATTATGAAAAAACATTTCTGTTTTTTATAAGCCACCCAGTCTATGGAAGTTCATTAAAGGAGCTCAAACAGACTAAAACACTACCTAAAAGTGAAATTTCTTTTCCATGTTTGAGAAATAGCTATTTCTCCAAATACCCAAATGAGTTGTACCTTTTAATACATGTCAGATGAGGTCACAGGGAAAAAAAATAAAAGTATTGGCTTTGCATTCAGTTCCAAGGCCAACAGAATCTTGTCAGATGTATTTGCTGAGTAAAGATCTAGCATGGAAGCTGTTTTTATCTTCACCTGGACTACCTGTTCTTCATTTCCTTTGCAACTTAAATATAGCTTGATGGGACATTTTAAATGTCTGCAAATCTGTATGTTTTTAAATGTTATGTTTGTTCTGAGTAGGTCCATGGGCCATATACATGATGTTCCCTTTCTGTTTCTTGCAAATAATCTTTGGTTTTACCTGTCTTCTGAGAGAGCATATTTCAAAGCTATATAGGAAAATTCCAGACATGAAAATTAACTGGAGGCTATAATATATTTAAATATGCCTTATGCCTTACTTTTGCTTTTTATTTTCTCTTAAGAGTGCTAAGAGAAATTTTAAAGCTACTGTGGTTAAATCTTTTCAACTTTTACTTTGTAGTTTTTCCCATTATAATTTTAGGCTCAGAGTATTCTCCTCACTCCAGAATTTAGATAAGGGCTCAAGTTTGTTTTCTTCTACCATTTAATCTTTCAGTCTTTCCACATTTAATATGTAATCATGAAATGAGGTGAGAAAAAACATTGATTTTTTTGTTTTGAATTACTAAATTGTTCCAGTACCATTTATTAGAATAATAGTTCTCTCCTTTATTGATTTGTCAGACCTTTATTATATAAAATTTATATGAAATGTAAAATAAAACCCATTCTATTTCATCATCAATTTTTCTGTTTATGTCTGTGCCATGGCCTTGAAATATGTGTTGGTATGTGAGAGGGCTGGTATTTCTTTTAAAGATCTTTTTCATTTTTGCTAAATTACTCCTTAGATAAACTTTATTTTATATGTTTGTTAATTCTCAAATTATAGTGATTTAAAAAATAAAATTATTAACATATAAATAGGAATAACTGAAATTCTGTGTTCTTCCTCACCCTCACTTTTCCACTTCCTCCAGTCCCTAGGTGTAACCCGCATTAACATTTTGGTGTGCTCAGTTCTACTCTCAAATATTATGTAAGGCTCAAATATATCAGTAACTTTTTGGTTGTTGAAACTGTATTAAAGCTTTACATTAGGAAAAATCAACATCTTATATTCAGCCTTCCTATTCAAAAAACATGTCCATTTACGTAAGCCTCATTTTGTAGATCTCATTAAAACTCTATTTTATGTATATATAGGTTCTAACATTTTGCATTGTTTATTTCTAGACAGTTAATATTATGAAGGAATTGCTTTTTCCAATATCCAGTTGACCCTTGAACAACATGAGGTTGAACTGCATAAGTCCACTTAAGCAGATTTTTTTTTTCAATAAATTTACATTTGGCTCTCCATATCCTTGCATTTTGCATTCACAAGTGGGAACCTGCAGACGGGGAGGGTGAACTAGGTGCATTATTCTATGTTATATGTAAGGGACATGAGCATCTGTATTAGGTGGGGAGGGGGAGGGAAGGAGGTATCCTAGAACCAACACCTAAGGACTGTGCCTAGTAACTATAGTTAAATTTTGAGGGTGTCAAAAGTTATACCTGGATTTCCAACTGCATGGGGGTCAGGGCCCCAAACCCCTGCGTGGTTCAAAGGTCAGCTGTATGACTGTATTGTCTTCCTTATCACTGGTGATATAAACAAATGTTCCTTGTTTTTGTCTTTTATTCATTTTAATAGCTTTGCAACATATAATATTTTGGGTTTTTATACTACATAATTACATAATGAAAAAAATAGGATAATTCCATATCCTCTACATTTATGCTTTTGTCTCTACTTAAGATTTTTTTGCTTGTTTGAAAGCTTTTAGAACAACATAAAGTAGCAATGGTAATAACAGAAATTTTGATTGGTTCTGATGATAACCAGACTGTCTCCAGCTGTAATGTTTAGTATGAAACTGAAAGTCTTTGAGAGGCAGAATTAGCTACAAGTGGAGTCTCAGCAGCCTGATCGCTGAGTTCAAATCCTGCTGTGATCTTCCTAGAGGAATAAACATAGGCAAATTTCTTCTGCTCTTTAGGCCTAACTCTCCTAATGTCTAAGATGGGGGTAATAGTAGTTTCTACCTCATACAGTTTTTGTAAGGATTAAATAAATATTTTTAAGCACTAACAGGAACTTTGACACCAGAGTAAGCATTGAGTCTAGAATTGGTGCTTTTTCATTAGTACATTTTAAACACATTCAATAAATTCAAAAACAATAGCAATGTGATGATTAAGAAACATTCAGCTACTGAAGTGTAGTATTCAGGGTTTTTCTTCTCTCTCCCTTTTTTCCCCCATGCTGAAGTTTGTTAAATTAGTTTAATATTTTCTATTTCACCATTTCCCAAGGAATATTGTTTATTATTTAGAATCTGTGTAAATTAGTAACACTGGTGTTTCTGTGGATGTAAGCTGCTAGAAATGAAGTGTGGGTTTTTAGTAGTTCTAACTGTTACAAAGCCCTGGTGCTTAAGCTGACTCCACTGCCTTTTTACCATTTATCCAAAAACTGGCTCCTTATTTTTTTTTAAGGAATTGGAAGTTTAAGGTGTCCCCTGTGGTAGTCTCTGCCATACATATGGCTCTGCCTCATTAGTATGGATATGATTGGATGTTTGTAGCACATGGCTCCAGGAAGACAAGACAAATAAATATTAGAGCGTATCAGCCTCCAGCTTCACAGATATTCTCTTTTTTTGTAGGTAGTATTCTCATTCCCTGAGGGTCTCAGCCAATCCCTAGACTTAAGTCCCACCTATATACTAATTGCTTCCCAACTGTTGTCTCCAGCCCTGACCACAACCTTGTTCTCCAGTCATGTGTCTAACTGCCTATTCATATTTGATATCTCATTCCTGAAGTTAACCAGAATGTTTCAACATCTGGTATGGTATCTGTTGACTTGAAATAGAGTCTTGGTTGAGAGGCAGACTAGCACAGAGTCTCAAATGTTTCATTTAGATATTTAATAATTCTCTCAATCTTTTTATTTATTTATTTATTTTTCAATTACAGTTGACATTCAACATTATTTCAAGTGTACAGCATGGTGGTTAGACAATCATAAACATTAAAAAGTGATCCCCCAATATTTCAAGTACCAACCTAGCACTATCTGTAGTTACTACAATATTATTGATTAAATTCCCTATGCTGTGCTTTTTATCCCCATGACTATTTTTTAATTAAATTTTAATTGTTGTTCTTATACAGTTTTCTGTTTTCTACTCCCATCCCGTCCCTCCGCCCCAGCCCTCCCCAGCTCCCTTCC
>PVKU01002552.1:0-92597 GCA_004027475.1 Anoura caudifer
GGGGGGGGGGGGGGTGTGCGCTGCTGTGCAGAGTCCACTGCCATGCAGCTCGGATGTTTTTTCAGGAGAAATGCAAACCTCGGACAGCTGCTTTGAGGTTCAGAGCAGGTCTGGGTCGCCGGCCTTAGCCGGGATACGACAGGCCCTTTGGTTTGTTCGCCTGCATCGGGTCCTGGAGGGCGGTGAACCTGGGCTCTGCAGGCAGGCAGCCCCTGGTGGGTGTGGGGCTGCGACCCCAGCACCGGGTGGGGCATGGGCAGCGGGTGGGCTCTGGCGTCCGGATGCGCTTGCCACTCCTGGTTTGGGCAGTGGCTGGCCCGGACAGGCGCTTTCCCACCAGCCTCGGTTTCCATCTCGCACTGGGATGCAGTTGGTGCCGCAGAGACTGGAGGGGCCGGGGTACACGGGAAGAGCCGTGTGGGCGCAGGAAGCCAGGCAGGACTGCGCAGTCGCAGCCGCCAGTGCCGTCTCCACGGATGGACATGTGTCCTCTGGAGCTTCCACTCACTGGCCAGGCCACACCGGGACCACTGCCACTGAGGTTCCCAGCCCGGCACACAGACTCCGCTCCTCCCCTGCTTCCCCTGGGACTGTGACTAGAGGGTGGAAATGGGGGGGAAATGAAAAAGTCGGGGAAAGTCGAGGGTGCAGGTCCAGCCACCGTGGTTACCAGGGTGCTGCTCCGTGGCGAGTTTGAACTCACCCCGAGAATGTGGGAGACGGCACGGAACTCGGTCCCCACCAGACGGGCGTGTTGGCTGTTAGGAGCCGCTGACACTCGCTGAATGGCGTCCGTGCGCAAAACCGCCACATCGTTGAGCGTCCCGCCTCCTCCCCCAGGTTCCCAGGTCCTCCACCCGCCAGCAGCGCGGCACCGGCCTACGCCCAGTACCCACCTGCTGCGCCGGCAACGTACCCGAGCCCCGCGGCCGCCTCGCCTGTCTCCCAGCTGGGCGCGCAGCTCCACGCCATGCACGTCGGCGGCGGCGGTACGTCCCTTTCTGCACGATCGCTGTCGGCCTGGGTCCTGAGCACGGCTGACGGGGAGGGGTCTCTTCCTTTTCGCAGTGGACGGAACCCGGGCACACCGCATTGACGTTGGCCTCGGGGCCTTTGTGCATCATTTGTCTGCATCGTGTCAGGCTCTCATTAATTTTCCCTGGCCGCGCTGTCATTTATCTCAAGGGGACCGAAGGGCCCCCAGACGCCTGACGTTCTGTGGTGGAGCCATAGAAAACAGAAGATGCCGCGGCCCCAAACCAATGCCGGAACAGCAGACGTACTTTGGGAAACACGGGGGCCGGTTTAGCCTCGTGCTGCTGTTCATCGGGGCCTAAAATGAGAAGCAGAGCCCTCCTTGTTTCACAGAGTGGCCGATGCGGCTTTTAGAACGCGGGCCCAGAGGCCACGGGGGCAGCCGAGGGAGGGAAACGGGCTCGGGAGGCACACGGGCTCGGGAGGCACCGAGAGGGACCTCGTCGGTGAAGAGCTGACCTGGGGGTTGCAGACCCACCCCCACCTGCCATCCCAGCAGTCAGCCCTTCGTCGTGGGGAAGAGTGTTTCCGTCACGCAGAGCGAGCGTTTTCTCTCCCTCCCTCTCCCCCCTCCCCCGCTCCCCCTGCCTCTGGTTCCCAAACGGGTAAGTCTCCAACCAGGCAACTCAGTTTCTCCTAACCAGCTGAAGGAGCAGTCGGCCTCGCAGCTGTCTCCAGGATGGCGGGAAACCCCACCGGCAGCCCACCCCTTCTCCCTGGCTCTGGGGGGCCCTTGCCCAGGACAAGCGCAGGGCGCGGTGGCTTACCGAGCGTGCGCTGCCTGGGTGACACCTGCCTTGTGAGCGCACGTTGTCCACGCGACTGTTACCTTGTGTGCTGGAGGCAGTTTCTGAACTAACGGCCCATGTCGCGTGAAGTCCACGCCCTCGAGTTAGGATCGCTGGAATTGTTAATGTTGCTTTTACCCTGTAAGAAGTTCCCAGCCCAAAATGCTCCAAATAGCATCTGGGTCACTCTCTGAACAAAGGTTCCGTCCTGGGCAAAAGGGAAGCCCGCAGGTCTGGACGGGCTCCTCCTGCTCTGGGTCAGCGGGTGTCCTGGCATCGGGCTTTGGGGGGTCAGAGAGCGGGTGTGGGTGACCGGTCTTCTTTCTCGCACAGGTTCGGGCATGGCGCCCCCCAGCCAGGGACCTCCCCGACCTCCGCAGCCGTCCATTCTGCAGCCCGGGTCGCAGGTCCTCCCGCCACCGCCCGCTGCACTGAACGGCCCTGGCACAGCCCCCTTGCCCCCCCAAGGGCACAGGCAGGGCGGGCTCCCTGGGCCCGCTCCTCCCAGCGCCCAGCTCCAGCCCCCGCCTCTGCCGGGACAGACCCTGGGCTCCGGATATGGCCCGCAGCAGGGTGAGGCCTGGAGCCCCTGGGGCCCCTGGGGCTGCCCTTACTGGGCGATCCGTCCTGTCCCTGTGGCTGGGCACTGTCGCTGGTGTTGAGGGAGGAGACTTTTTGAGCAGAGCGGCAACGGCAGAGGAAGGGAGCAGGGTGGGGGGGCCGCAACCTGCCTGGCTGCCCGCGTGACGTGGTCTGTGAGCCCCGCGTGTGGGTTTAGGTGACAGCTGTCATCTGTGAATTGTTTTCCAAACAGCCAACTGCGGCCCCCAGATGACAGGGCCGCAGCTCGCGTACCCAGGGGGCTTCCCCGCGGGACCTGCACAGATGGCCGGCCCGCCCGCACCCCAGAGGAAGCTGGACCCCGACGCTGTGCCCAGCCCAGTGAGTGCCTCCTCCCCCCTTCTCCACATCCCTCCCGAAGGGCCACTGCCCTGTGGTTCACAGACACCGTCCCTTATGGTTGATGCACCATGCCCGTCACACGGAGAGGCTCCCTTTTGCACGCGTGTGCGTGCGTGTGTCTGGGGCTGACGGGTCAGGGTGCACCGGGCTCTCCAGGCAGATTTTCCTTTGACATTGTATGGGCTTGTCTTGCTGATCAGATCCAGGTGATCGAGAATGACCGGGCCACCAGAGGGGGACAAGTGTATGTCACCGGCACCAGAGGCCAGGTCCCTCCCCTGGTCACCACAGACTACATGGTGCAAGACCAAGGTATTTATACTCTCAGTCGTGGTTTTGGTTGGGGTTTTTTCAGTTTGCGCCGTTATTGTTAAGCTCATCCACCGGCACCTTTCCATGATGACTTAGCCGATGGGGGGGCCTTTTGAGAGCTGATTCTGTGGATCCGTGTCTGCCTGCACACAGAGCACCAACGCAGGACGGGGCTTCGGGGTCCGGCCACGTCACTCCTTGTACATTCGACCCGAGTTGGTGCCTGAGCTCTCCAGCCTCGGTCGGTCTCCCCGTACAGCGCTGGCACCCGGCACCTGGGTGCCCTGGGAGGGCAGGGTCACATAGTGCACGGGAAGCGCCCGGCACACATAGTGAACTTGTCATCGGTCACTCACGAACAGAAGGAGCTGTCAGCCGAAGTCTAGCGTTTCTGGTGCAGCGCGGCCTGTGTCCATGGCAGAAGGTCCTGTATCCTCCCTGATGGGGGAGCACGAGCCCCTGCCCCCTGTGTTGCCTTAGTGACCTCGCTGGACCTGGCCAGGCAGCAGGAACAGTGCAGCAAACTGTCCCGGCCCCTGCGATGTCTTTTCAGCCGGTCCTTCAACATTTGGGCCCGACTTGCCCCTTTTCAACTCAGTGAGCAGGGGCGGAGCTCCTTGCTGACTCCGCCCCAGGTCTGCCCTCAGCTAGTGAGCCTGTTGGGCCTCGTGCAGGGCTGGCCTCCCTGGGGAGGAGAGTGTCCTCCTGTTGATGGCAGGTTGAAGTGCGTCCTGGTGAGGTCAGACACGTCACATTCTGAATGTGCCGCTTGGATGGGTCACGTCCTCGGTCCTACAACTTGGTGTGTGAACCGGCATCTTGTGTCACTTCTGAGTTATGGAGCCAGCCCAGTTCTAGTTGGGGGCCCCCCGCCCCACCGAAGTCCATCCTCCAAGTTGTCCTTACAGAGCAGGCAGCAGGAGAGGCAGAGGGATGTCATGGAGAGCCAGGCACACCTGCACGCCTCGCACACTTGCATGTCACACACCTGCACTCCTTGCACACCTGCACGTCTCAAATACCTGCACATGGATCTAGGCGTCCTCCTATTACCTGCTGAGCTTTGCCCCTCTCCTCTCCGTGCAGCTCAGCGCCACCCACCCTCGGTGACATGTGAGAACTGACACCTGCCCCAGGTGTCTGCCTGGGAAACCCCAGGCCTCCTGCGGTCTTCGCTCCATGGTACCTTTTCGTACGGCCTCCCGTGCAACTCTGAGACCCCCTTCCTCCCCCACGTGAGCTCCTCCGTGGTGTCCGTCCCCTCGGACGGCATGCACCTCCCTCCTCTGTCTGGGTCCGTGTTTGCTGTCCCTGCTGCAGGAACAGGGCCTGAAACTCAGCGGACACTCAGTGAACATTCGTTCAACCATTGTGTTCTTTTGATCATAATACATTATAGTTTCCAATCATAATTTAATTTCAAAATTCACCGTAGGCAAGTCGTTCTAGTGACTCAAAGTGCTTCTCACGCCACGGGCAGTGTCCCAGCGTTCATGTGCGCCGTGTCACGGAAAGGCTTGTGGTCAGGAAGCCTAATGTCCGTTAGAAACAGATCAGAGTGTTCAGTGGACACAGCAGCCCTTGCTGGGACAACGTGGGGTCCAAACGCTTCGCCTCCCCACAGCGAGGCCCCGCTGGAAGGCGAGGCCGGCGGGCCGGCGCCATGGCTCAGTGCCCTCGCTGTGTGTCTCCCACGGACTCAGCACACCCCTCACACCCGCGAGGGGCTCCGTCCCCGCCTGCGCGTGGGCAGTAGTGACGAAGCATCTCTCTCCTGCTTTCACGGTAGAATTCAGTGTTGTGCTGGGCGAGACGTTGCCCAGGTTGTAGTTGGTGTGGCCGCACACCGCTACTGTTTTTTTAAGAAACCGTGAAGAAAGTTTGGCAGATAAGGCAGGGTGCGCTGTCCAGAAGCATCGTTGGGGACATGTGGGTGTGACCGGGCCCACCTCCTCGGAGCCCATTTTAAGCCCGTCTCTGACCGTTGCAGGCAACGCCAGCCCGCGGTACATCCGCTGCACCACGTACTGCTTCCCGAGCACGTCGGACATGGCCAAGCAGGCCCAGGTCCCCTTGGCCGCGGTCATCACGCCCTTCGCCACGGTGCCTCCGAACGAGGTAAGAGGGGTAAACAGAGCAATTCGGGGACTTGCCAGTTCCGAAACTCTACTTGCAAGCAGTGTCCTCTCGTGCATTATTTTGTATTGTGATCGGAAATGGAGTATATATAGTCCTAATCCAAAACTGTGTAGCCGCTCCGTTTGTTAGGGACCCGGACTCTGCCAAGCTGTGCGTTTTGACGTCCTCGCCCTCCGGGATGCCCCACGCCCTCGTCCAGGCCCCACGTCTGTGTGTCCTGCTGAAGGCAGGAGCAGGGCCCAGGACCCCTGGTCTCACTGCGTCTGCTGCGCGGCCCCCGGGACTGACGCCCGGACTCCTGCTTCGGGTCAGCAGGGTTGCAAGGCCTGGGGCGATGCGTCCGCGTGTCCAGCTTGGCAAGGGCGCCCAGCCTGTGGTGGAGTGGGGACAGGACGGAAGTGGTGGGTGTCTGACGTTCCCCAAGTGAGGATGCTTCTGGAGGGTGTTGGGGTTGGGGCGCTCCCCTGCACGGCCGCCCTTGCCCCTGAGGGTGACAGGAGCCCTCTGCTCCCAGAGACTCAGGCGCCAGAGCACAGCTGGTCAGCAGGTGAGGTCAGCTTCACTGCGGCCGTGGCTCTGACCAGAACCCCGCTGAGTGGCCCCTGAGCGAGGCCGACCGCGGGGTTCCTTGTGCTGTGTGGAAGCCCGAAGCCACAGGTTCTCTTTGCCATGTCAGCCCCCGCTTGGCTGCAGCGGGGTTCAACCCCTGGAGGCCGCGGGCTGTGGTGCGCACCCAGTGGCCCTGAGCAAGAGGCAGGGCGTCTGTGACAGATCTGTGCCCACCTTGGGGGCCACACCGGCTGGGGCGGGGGACAGTGGGGCGGGGGGACAGTGGAGTGGGGACAGGTGGAGTGGCCTGCTGTATGTCACTTGAGTGAAGAAAGAGGAGAGAGACACGTGGACAGTGGCTTTCACCCACTGCAACATGTCCACTTGCTCTCCTGAGGGTGTGGGGGAACGCGGCCGCTGCCCCTCTCTGGGAGTCACATGGACAGGGGCGGGGCAGGGGGTGCGGGCACAGAAGAGGCTTTGTGTCGCCCCCAGAAGCCTGGTGTCCACACAGAAGCACGTGCAATGTCCGCGTCCTCTCTCACAGGACAGCCCCCGAAACTTAACGCCCACAAACTCCCCTCGCCCACACCATCACTGTGCCTGATGGGGCAGGGGGGACCAATGGGCTGTGATGGGGTCCGAGCTGCATGTGACCTGTGCGTGTCTTCCATGAGAAGACGCTGACCAGGGCTAGTTGTTGCGAGTGCACGAAGCCTATGGAAAATCGGAAGGACTTTCCCGTGAGCTCCCGCGCACCTGCCGCCCAGGTCCTGCCGCTGACCCTTGGCGCTTGGTTGACTGCACGCCGACCCATCTGTCCCTCCGTCCATCCCTCTCCGCGAGTTTCAGAGTAAACTGCAGGCGTCAGCACACTCCGCACTGCAGACGCTGCCGCGGGCGCCCGAGCACCGGAGCTCAGCGTCTGCTTACAGACCGCTCTTCCTCCTGAGGCGGAATCTGTTCAGGACGGAGCGCACCTGCCTCCAGCAAAGGCTTTGCTGGGTCCAGACAGGGGCCCGCGCCCTGGCCGCCCGGCCCCTGCCAGGATGTGGGCTGTGGCCGTGCCCCTCAGGCCTCTCCCAGCCAGCCTCCCGGCCCTGCCCGCCTGTCCCGCCCCGCCGTGGGCTGGTTCCCTGGAGTGAACACTTGCTGCTTGAGTCCTGCCTGCTCCGCTGGGCGTCAGAGGCAGCCGTGTGGTGTTGCACGTGCAGGCGTCTGTCTGTCCCTCTGTCCCTGCTCACTGGCGCTTCATTCCCTGCCCGCACGGGTCTATCTGCTCTTTCCCCAGGGTCCTCGGGGCCGCTTCGGCTGCGCGCACCCTGCTGGCTCCTGGGCGCTCGCTTGCTCAATTCCAGCACTTTCCGAAGCGGCTGCACCACTTACGGTCCAACCAGCATTTTAATCTACTCTCCTCTGCTATAAAGGGCTGGCTCATTTTTATGTGCAGTAAACTTTCAGGACTTTATTTCTTGTCCCGCTAATATTGCCATCGTTGCTGCACTTTAGAAAGGCAGGCCCTTAAAGGGCCCCTCATCCGGCATCTGTCGGGAGGACGCATGCCGTGCGTTCCGTTTCCCTTTCCCAGTTCGCTCCCAGGGCCTTTCTCAGCCCGTCGCCGTGTCAGCACCGGCGGCCGGGTCCGAAAGGCCGCCCCCCGGGGCGGTGCTTGGGAGACGCACGCTCTCCTGTCTGTCTCCCTGGGCTGACGTTCCATGTTCCTGACCTCGAGTTTTAGCTTTGTGTCTGCGTTGTATGTGAGTTGTAGCTGGTCTACAAAGCGCCTGCCGTGTAGCATGTGCAGTTGGCTAGCGTGTCAGCCCCTCCGTTCCTGGCTGCCGTGCTGTTGCTGATGCTGCGTGTTCGGAGCTGGGGTGGAAATGGTATAGACTTCCGGCGCGGAGCGCTGAAGGTTACTCTTAATGGAACTTCGCGTTTTCTTTGAAACAGGAAATCCTTACAGTTTGGACAATTGCACACATCTGATTATACCCAAAATTGAGTGCTATCGCCTACAAACCAGATGGCCGAAGCTTTAACTCCGTCTGTGACTAGACTTGGGAATACCCGTGTGTACATATTTTTAGGTTACACATGGACCTCATAGCCAAAGCAATTTCCTTCCGTGCTGAATTAGTGCAGTGCAGGTAAACTCTCCTGGGAGACTTTGTTTCAGTGGGTCGTTAGCCCGGGCGCACTCTCCGCGGGAACAAACGGAGCCGCAGGGGCGGGGAGACGCCAGGCAGCCTCGCTGTCTGGGACGTTGGGAAGTCTGCGAGCACAGGTGGGTGCTCGTGAAAGGGCCGCCGAGGGGGGCCTGGCTCGGGCGCTGAGGTTTGGGGAAGTTACCTGCCTTACGACTCAAGGAACAAAGACACCTGCCGCGTTGTGAAATACTGCGTAAGTCCTTTTTCCTCAGTGAGGTCCTTATCCCGATAGGTTTGGTGGTTGTGAGGACGATGTTGTCGGAAAGAACGGGAAGGGCTGTCGGGCCAGACAGGCGGCGGGGGGAGCCCGGAGGCGAGGCTGTGAGAGGGCTGACACGGCCCAGCGGGTGCGTCAGGGGGCCCAGCGTAGGGCAGCCCGCGACTCCTCGGCCAAACTCGCAGGCAGGCGGTGCCGAGTCCTGGCGGAGTCCACGCCGCTGGCTAAGGCGTCAGGCGCACAGCCCTGCTGCGTGGCCACGTCCTGTGTCACTCGCCCTCTTCTCAGGGCGAGGGCAGTGGGTGCCGCGGGCGTGGCAGGTTTTGCTGGCGAGGAAAGCAGCTGGCTCCAACACCCACGTCCAGGTTCTGTCCCCGGGGGGCCCTGTGGGAGCAGCGTGTGCGGCTTTTATCTGCTTGGCCCGTGATTCGGCCTTCCCTCCTCCTGCCGCAGCGGGCCGCGGGCTCCTGCAAGCCTGTGGCCGTCTCCAGGTGTCCTCTTCGCTCAGCGGCGCTGACTTCGGGCTGCTGCTCAGCCCTCCTTGAAGGCCCGGGGCCTCCGGGCTCGGGCGGGGGCCAGGCGGGCGTAGACAGGGTCTGGTGGACTAAGTGCCCTCGCTCGCCAGGGTCAGGCAGATGCTGACCAGGCGAAGGAAGACCAAACCACAGAGCACGGGCGATTTCTAGGCACTGTAAGTCTCTGAACTAGTATTTTCGGGGCAGGAAGTTTGAGTTGTTAGCTTCCTGGGCAGCAGTTGGGTCTGTGAACAAACAGGGAGTAGAGGGTTTTGTCCAGCTTTGGCTATTTTGTTTCATCCTTCTACATGACTGCAGACTCGCAACTTCGTTCACCTCTCTGGCTCTGTGGGCAAGGAAAGCAACCGTCTTGGGGCTCAGGGTGGTTCTGCTGCATGGTAATGAGAGGGGCTCTATTTCATTATAAAGAGCAGAACAGCCAGACAAGGACGAAATTTTGATCATATACAGATATTTCAGAAAACAATAAAAATCAACTACTGTCTCCAAACAACAATAGTAACCGAAAGGTGGAACCCTGGGTTGGAGGCCAGGAAAGGCCTCTGGCCAGGTCCTCCCGGGGCCTGGACCGTGACCTCGGGCCGCCGTGGCCCAGAGGGAGCACCCCGGCTCTGGCCTGCGTCCCCCAGAAGTAACCGAGCCTGTGGTCTGCCCGGCTCTTCTCTCTGCACCGGGCCTTCGGCGTGCACGGCCAATCACTGGCCACACGTCCTGTGCGCAGTTGATGCGCAGCCCAGCCCGAAGGGCTCCGTTCATAGGACACAGGTCCAGGGAGAAATCTCCAGGGTGCTGTCCCCTCAAGGAGCACAGGAAAACGGTGAGACTCTGCGTTTTTACGTGAAACTCAAGGTTATCTGGCTTCGGTGACACGTTCGCTCTGAAACGAAACTGATCACTGCATAACGTTTTGTCCTTCAAAGAACTTAAAGACTTACAAGGAAATTATTTTTAAAGCTTCAAGAGCCTGAATCTGTTTTTTAGTATGTGCATTATAATCTTGAATTGTCTGCTTTAGTGCAGTATTTTTAAAAGTACTAACATAAAAGCTTGGAAAGATAAAATGCATACACTCGTATAGAACTAGAATATGTGAGTATTGCATTTAAAACACTTTCATGTGTGAAGTTACTTTGAAACGGAATCGTATCCCGTAAGGATGTCGGTCACTGTTTGAACGTGCTATGGAGGTACCGGGATGAAGCCTGGCAGCTGGAGGACAGTGTCGGCCCCTTTCAGAACCGTGCCGACGGCAGACAGGCGCCCGGGGGCCGTCACATCCGTCAGGGCGATGGCCACCGGCATCCTGTGCCGAGTCACAGTTTGGAAGCTCCATGCACCGAGCTGCCTTTCCCAGTCACAAGTTCATCCGTGTGGATCTCAATCGCCGCAGAAAACGCAGAAGCAGGGACAAAGCGGATGACACCCTGCCTGCCCTGGTGGTCGCTCTCCCCGTCGTCTTTACCGTTCTCACGACCGTGCGCACTGCACGGGTTAAATTCCTCCGCGGACGTCTTTCTTTAGCCCAGCAGTCATTGACTTGGAGTGCCTGCTGCGCACACAAGAGAGAATTTGCCCGGAGTGTGGCCACCGACGGGCTCTCTCGGTGAGGTGGGCAGCTGCATGACTTGTGAGCAGGGGAGGTGACCGATGTGGGCGCCATGGCAGGTGCTCGTATGTGAGTGGAAAGAACTAGCTACTCGTTCGTTCACCGTTTAAAAAAGAAATGTGGCGTGGGGTCTGTGCTTTGATACTATGTCGCTGGTTCCTGTTTTTGTTGTTCAGATGAGAAGCGCCCACCATTTCAGAAACATTGCGTAGCTTTTGTGTTTTCAGAAGGTCTTCACGGGCATTTGCTGGAATAGTTTCTCAGGCTTCCGCACACTGCCCCGCCCCTTGAGCCTGGCTAACTGCTGTTCGGCCTTCAGGTTGTAGTTCAGAGTCATGATCTCAGAGGGGCTTGGCTGGACGCCCCACGTGACCCCCTTCCCCGTAGCTCCCTGATACCATGGATCACAGTTGGCAACATTGCATTTACAACCCACGTGACCCCTCTCCCCCACCCCCAGCTCCCTGATACCATGTATCACAGTTGGCGACATTAGCTCCCTGATACCATGGATCACAGTTGGCGACATTAGCTCCCTGATACCATGGATCACAGCTGGCAACATTGCATTTGCGTGCTTGGTTGTTTCTTTCTCCCTCTGGGCTCTGTGAGGGTGGGGACATCTGTTGCATCCCCAAGACCTAAAGCAGTTCCTGGAACATGCTTGTGCTTGATAAACATTTTCTACTTTCACTGCACGGTACCATTTGTATCTGGAAGTAAACTGGAATTTCGAGGAAGAGTTAACGTGATGATCTTCTCACCGTAGGGGTCTGCGCGTGAACACTTGTTGAGCATCCGTGCGCGGCAGTGAGCGGGTCACGCTGGCAACCCGGAGCCCTGCTAAGGCAGGGCCTGCACGGCTGAGGCATCTCTGCAGCATCTGACACTTATTTGGATTTCCCTGTTGTAGGTCAAAGAAAATATTTTCATTTCCCACACATATGTTCTTATGGAACATGGCCATGCGGGGACTCTGCCAGACAGCCGTGCCGACTAGGGTGGCAGTTGCTCGACAGATTCCTGGACAGTCATACTCTGCGCACGTGTGGCCCGGGTGTCTGTGCGGTTCTCCCCTCCGACGCGTGTTTCTCCCCGCCCACCACACTGGGGCATGGAGCTGTGTGCGTGGAGCTGTGTGCATGTTCTGATGGAAGAAGCAGGGAGGACGTGTGAGTTCTACTTGTAAAAAAGGTCAAGGTCTTGGATGTGTGACTGTCTCAGAGATAAGTCATCACGGGCTTTCTTGAACGGCATTTCTGCAAATCCGGGGGAGCGGAGGAGGCGTCGCTGCAGACTCGGTGCCCGTGGGCACCAGGGGCTCGCCGCCGCGGTCCCGCCTCTCACCCCCTGTCGCCCTGTCGCGTTGGTGAGCTGGGGTCTCTCAGAGACCCCGGCACGGGAATGAGACTTCATTCTCTTTTGTCCTAGTAGCTTAAAAAGTTTTTGAAAAACTCTGATCTGATTACTTCAGACCTAAAATTGTGTTTTCACTTCCCTTTTCTTAAAGGAAAAGGAAGGAAATGTATATTAGCTCGTAAGTATCAATTTTTATTTTTTGATAAATTAAGAAGTCATCTTCCTTTTTCTTCTAGCTGATTATTGATATATATTCATATATAATTTCTCCAGATGCTTTTGAATTGATCACACTTTTTTTTCTAAATTAAAATATTTTCCTCAATTTTTTAAAACCCTATTTTCAAGTCTTCCCTCCAAATGGCTTTTGGCTATTTTCCCAAATCAAATTAAGTCACAAAAGATGGTTTGCTGCATCGCCTGGGGAGGCCTGGCCAGTGCTGGCTGCCCCTCCCCCACCCCGGGGCGGTGACCCAGCAGTGGCTCCTGGACAGCACGTGGGAGGCAGGGCCCGAGGGGCTCGGTCCCCGACTCTGAAAGCCGCTGTACAGAGACCTTTCGATGTGTGTGGGTAGGCATGTCGTCTCCCTGGGTGTCTACTCTGCAACGCGAGATGGTGCTGTGGTTTCTCTCTCACACAGAATCAGTTTGGTCTCCGTGCGGTCACACCCGGGCTTAGGAGTTTTGGGGGCTGTCTTGCACGCCCTCACCCGCGCCTTGCGGTGTGGTTGCCGTGCGCTGTGGCCGTCTGTGAGCCGTGTCCTTTCTATGAGGGACTATTAGGGTACGCGTTCTGCCGCATCGCAACCAGGATCGAACCCCCCAGGTACTTACAGCTCCCTCGGGAGGTGCTGGAGGCTGTTCTGGGCACCAGCACCGAGACCCTCCGGTGAACCGAGCTCCCCGCCCCTGCCCCTGCGGGCGGCCTGCAGTCACACCGCAGGGTCGTGCTCTCTCTGCCAGGGCACCGCAGAGCTCCCGCCGGCTGCCCTCACGCCCTGAGAGGCGTGCGGCTCCTCTTGGTGCGTGTTCCCGTAACCGCAGAGGCTCAACCGGGTGGCCCAGCCCGGGCAGGCCAGTCTTTGCTCTTGACCCACTTGTTTGCAGTTCCATAAACTGGGGTGACCCTCGGGAGCGCCGATGGGGTGGTGCCCTCCCTGCCCCCCGCCCCCCCCCCTGCACTGGGAGCTGAGGGTCCCAGCACAGGGCAGTGGTCCAGCCAGCCTTCCCTCCCACCACGGAGGGCCCCAGCTGGGTTTGCTGCAACACACCTCCCATCGTTCCCGGGGAAGGGTCGGCTGCCGTTGTCTGTACACGTTTGGGGCGAACTTGGCGTGTCAGGGCTGGTCGAACGCACCCAGACCTAACCCTCGGTGACAGAAGAACTGGCCGAGGGCCTCCAGTGCGAGCAATGCCTTCTGTCCTTCCTTCCTCCTTCCTTCACATTTTGCCCCGACTTTCTGATTTCAGGGCCCTCCTTTCCTCCCTCCCTCCTCCTCCTCCTCTCGTCACCCATTCCAGAAACGCCTGTGGAGAGCGGGCCCAGGGGGTCAGTGCTGCACCTGAAGCCCGCCCATGCTATTTAGGAGCAAGTGTTTGTGGTTGGAGGTTGTGTTGACAAGCGGAACTAATATCTAAACATCTTCTGAGTTTATTTTGTAACGTTTTACGAATTGAATACAATATAGGAGATGATGCAACACATTCTAAAAACCCCTCCTGGTGTCTGTAAAATACACGTTAGAAGTGACTAACCTGTAAGCAGATTTCAGAACATTATCAGATGGAGCATTTTCCCCAACGAGGTCATCTGAGTTCAGTGAAGTGCGAAGCCTTCTGACCGTCCTGCCATTGTTGGTCCAGGGCCGTGAGCCGCTGATCCGAGGGGAGAGAGAGAGACAGTGCCCCGCCCCCCCCCCCCAGCGAGCCCCGCTCTGCACAGACGCCACGCCCCTCCCAGGGGTCCCGCCTCCTTGCCCCTCCTCCACCCAGACTGAAACTGTCTGTCTGTCCATCAGCGGAAATGTGGGCTCCATCACTGCCCACCTCCCTCCTGAAAGGAGCCGTGTTGACGAGATACAGTTACAAGAATCAAGAGACTGACAGCGATGGTGAAGAGAGAGAAATGGGAAATTATCTCTCAAGTTCTACAAACGCACAAAGTAGCAAGAGGTTCATTTCCTGGGCATAGGAAAACGCAGTTTTAAATTAACAAGGGCCAACGCGGAGCCTCCTCGAGAAGTGTCCACGTGTTCTTAGAATGAACCCGCGTGCCGAGCGTCTGGTGGTCCGGCCTGTGTCTTTCCAGAGGGGACGGAACGCGATTTCAGAAGCATTGGGAAAAGGCCCTCCAGGCCACACCTGTCATTTCAGAGAGGCAGGCAACACCATCCCGCCCGGCGGAAGCTGCGTGCGCTGAAGCTGCGTGCGCTGTGCGATCCGGTGGCCTTGCCCTGGCTGCCCGGCAGGCGGGTGCAGGTCGGTCGCCAAGGGAAAGCTGAAAGCGGACACCCCCCCCACCCCCTTTCCTTCCCACGGAGCCAACTCCCCCTTCCCTTGGGCTTCTGGGCGTCATCCCCTGGCCGCCTGGCTGCGCGTCAGCCCTGTGCCTCACAGTTGGCTCGTTCCCCACTTTCAGGGTGGCCATGCTTCTGCGGGTGCCCCTGATCAATCCAGGTCCCTCCTCAGCCCACCCTGGGGGCTGATCTATGGGCGGGGCGCTGCTGGCCGGGGCCACCGGAGATCTGGCCCATGTGAGGCCTTAGCTGGGGCAGCGGCCCTGGGGGAATAGGGCCCGTTAGCAAACTGCAGGGCCAGGCCGAGCTTTGCTGGGCTTCTTGCTGCCATCGGATCCGATTTACAGGCCACGTGGGGCAAACGTTTCCCTCCTGCCGCCTGCAGCGCTTTAGCCGAGAGATGCGCCCCCTTCAGGACCCAGCGCTGTAGAACACTGGGCGGGTGGGGACCAGGGTTGTCAGGGGATGCGGCTGTCCTGGTGACCACGGCTGGAGCAGGGGAGGGAGGAGGGCAAAGGGAAGCAAAGTGCACAGCGAAAATGCAGACTTGGTGGACAGGATGCCCGGGGTCGCCCTGCGGGGCGCCTCTCCCCTGATGAGGACTCTGTGCCCCCTACAGACAGTGGGGGGAAGCGGCGGAGGGCTAGAAACGAAGTTTTCTGGGCTAGTATCTTAAATTTGCCACATTGTGTAATTTCCATACAATTTGTCCTTAAGATAACATGTATTTCATGTTGTTTAATCTCATTTTGTTTTACCCAGAATATTTTTTAACCATGATTGAATTTTTTTCATGAAAAGCATAGGTTTCTTAATTTTGTGATGGTGACAGAAGGCCTAAGTTCTAAATAGCACTTAACGAAATGCTCTTAGAGTCACACAAAAAGAATGTAGCGATGATCCTGAGTCCGTCTCCCTCGGGGAGAGCAGGCGGGTTTCAATTGTAGCTGCACAGCGCCACCTGGTGGCTGTGTGTTCAGGTGTCGCCCGCTGTCGGTGTCTTAAATCTTTAGCCGCCTTTTTGTTACTCACCACTTCTCCGGAACGCACACTCTGTGGCAGGACTGGTGCGTCCAGGCTTTTCCGGGGTCTACGGCTGCCCAAACGAACACGCACGGGCTGCACACTTGGGAACTCGCCTCTGTGCGTGGGGTCTGTGGGCCGCGCTCCGCAGCGCGGAGCCTTGTTTTGCTCTGGAAATCCCGTCTGCGCCGGGTTCGAGTGGCGCTCCAGGCTAAAGAGAACCGAGCGCCTGCTGGTTGCCCCAGCTCTTCGCTGCTCCTGCCGCTGCCTCGGACTGCGTCTCTGCCTGCGGGCCGGGTTCCTGTCTCGGGCAGGGGGCCCCCTCCCCGGCGGGCCGTGCAGATGGGGGGAGGACTTGGGAACCCTTAACCGCCACGGCCTTAGTCCTGGCAGCTGCTGCCTGATGCATCCAGTCTTCTCTTTCATGTGGAAAAACAGCCAAAAGCGTTCTGTTCTCTTTTGTTCTTAAATCACCTAATTCCATGGTCGCACCGAGCCTGTTTCTCAGTGAATTATATTCTGGTCTGTGGTCCCAAATCGACCTCGGTGTTATTGTACATGCACAGAAAGAGAGGCATTTTATTCAGTTAGAGCCCTGTAATTAAAGTGAATCCCGCCGGCATGGATCTGGCCCAGCCCCGGTGATCTACGGAGAGGCCCGAGATCGGACACGGCGGCCCTCCCCCACCTTTGCCCGGCTCCCCGTCTGTCCACGCTGCGCTCGCTCACACCCCGCAGGCCTGGGGCCAGGGTCACAGGAGGGGCTGAGCCCTGGTCTCCACTTGGCCCCTTAGGTACTAGAGGCGAAAAGATTTAAGCACGTTCATAAACAAAGTTATAAAATCTTTAAATATTTCTGAAGAAAATATGGTGTAACATCCTTGGTAAGGGAAAAAACAGCTTTGGGGGGAATTTTTATGAGGTGCGATTTTTTGCAAAACTCAGTGAGCGCTGAGGTTGAACTCGGGAGAGAGGGGAGAGGACCGTGTGCACGTCCGTCACGCAGGCCGCGGCACAGCAGATGCGCCAGCACCTGGAGAGGACAGAGGTCACGCCTGGACAGGGCAGCGTCGCTTTACCCTGGTCCTGTGGCCCGCAAGAGAACGCAGGCACGTAAAGACCTTTTAACATCCTTGGCTGTCACCTCGGCTGGTACCTGTCCATCATCACCCTGGCTCTGGAGCGCGAACGTGAGAACGTGCGTGTGCGAGTAGGCGGGGTGTGCTGGGTTGCAGGCTGAGCCTGGACTCTCACGGCCGTCCCCACACGTCCGCATCGGCCGGGACCGAGTGCCCAGCTGCAGACGGGTTCCGGCTACCGGGCTGGGCCTGCCTTTGAGCGAATCGCACCAGCGGAGATGAGGCTGATGCCGCGCCTGGCCCAGCAGGTGACTGCACCACATTCCGTTCCTGAAGCCTCTCGGGCGCTGAGGCACCTTCGAGCTCCCCCAAGACGGAGGGATGGGACAAGTCGGCCTGACAGGAGCGCACTTGAGGGCAGACTTTCTTCCCGGTTGAACTCTGGGACGCAGATCCCGCCGCTGGAGGCCGGAGCTGAGGATGGGCTGGCCTCCCTGCCTGCTCCAGCGTGGCTGCGGGCTGACGGTGCCAGCTGGCGGTGCCGGCGCCCCTCTCTCCCCTCGTACCTGCAGCTTCCTCTTCGCCCCCCACCCCCAAAGTCCTCCCATCACATGTTCGAGAGGACGCACACTCGCCACTTTATGCCTTTCAGACAAAAAGTTTATATAGAAAAGTGTTGTATAGAAAAGGATTTGAATATGTATGCATTTAAAGAAGATTCCTAGGGTGCTTTAAAAATCCGTGGTGCTTCTCAGCTTTTCACCGTTCGATTGCATCCGAAATCTGAAAGGTGGATTCCCACCATCCAGACCGATTTTACAGTGACCCCTTACAGCCATGAGGTGGCTGATGTGAGTGCTGTATTTGTATGATTAGCGCCTCTAGGAACGCGAGCCTCCTGATAAGCGCACCCTCCAGAGCTGTGTGGTTTGGGAGGGGGAAGGTCGCTCTGTGGGGTGGACAGCGGTTACCCTTTGCCCAACGGTTTGGTGCCGGATGCAGTGTCCACTCTGCGTGTGGATTTTCGTTTAGCCCTGGTCACAGCCCGCTCGCTGGTGGGCGCCGGGGCCCCGCCCCTGCGGGAATTGGAGGAGATAAAGGGGATGTCCAGTCCGTTTCTGGGTTCCTCCAGGCAAGAAATGGGGAGGGGCAGGCCAAGGCCGTGGGCGGTGATTCTGAATTTTTTAAGATCCCTTTCCTTGATTCCTTCGTGTGTTATCCTAACCCTGTCCCCACCCCCCACCCCTGCTCTGAGGTCTGACAACTGACTTTTGACCTGCCCCCCACCCCCGCCCAGTAGTGGATCCCACCGGGAAGCAGTCTGCGTTACCGACTTCCTTTCCTTTAAAGGAAAAGTCGGCGTGTGTGCGGGATCCCGTAAGTCTCGAGCTTCTCTGCAGATGTGATCTTCAGGGAGATTTCCGCAAACACCTTTGTGGCTCAGCCAGGAAGGCTGGAGCAGCCGGGGAAGGAGGCGGCTTCCGGCGCCGAGGCCTCTCTTTCCAGCTGCGGGCGGGAAGGTGTGCGGTGGCTTCACCCGTGTCCATGAGGAGGGAGCAGTGGGAGTATTTACTTTTTCGGGTCTTGCAAAGCCTGAGCGGCGACAGAGGCCAAAGCAAGAGAACGGGCGCACGGCCGCCTGCCCGAGGAGGTGGGCCTGGTTGCCCGCTCTTCCCACAGCCGCGTTCCCCCCAAGCACCGGGCCTGCTGGGTCGGCCGTGTGCACGGTGCCCACGCGGTGCCCCCATGAGCGGCCTGGCGCTTTCCAGATCAGTCCCAACCGCTCCTCTGTTCTCGGTCAGCGAACAGACTCAGCGAGGTCGAGGGACAAGGTGCTGAGGACGTTTCTGACGGAAGCGTTGCTGGTGTTCGTACCATCCTGTTCCTTCCCCTTTGTCTTTGTGTAGGTAAACACACACGTGTCCATAAGCGCTTGTAACAGGTATCCCTTGGCACGCATGTTCGCCGGGACACCGCCCCGCATTCGCAGGCTATCGGCGAGGCCTCTTCGCTCTCCGGGCGACACGCGGGACCGAGGGCCCCTGGCCGGGGCGTGCAGATGGCAGCCGGCCCGTGGCTCCCCAGGGGTGCCGCAGCGCCTGCGTGCTCACCGGACTTGCTTCCCGCAGGCACCCCTGTACCTGGTGAACCACGGAGAGGCCGGACCCGTCCGATGCAACCGGTGCAAGGCCTACATGTGCCCCTTCATGCAGTTCATCGAGGGTGGGCGGCGCTACCAGTGCGGCTTCTGCAGCTGCGTGAACGACGGTGAGTCCCTCCACACGGAAAGCGTGTTCCGGCTCCCGGTGAGGCCGGGGCTTTGCCTGACTCCCACCCATGGCCGCCTTCTGGACCGGCTCTGAGGAGTGCCGGTGGAGGGGCACCCGCCCCGGGCCGTGCTTTGCGAGTGAAGGTCAAGTTTCACTTTGCCTCTTGAGCTTCAGAAGAGACTCAGGAACCCCCTCGCGGGGCTCATGCCTGTCTGGGAGGCCCCGCGTGGGGCCTGGGCAGGGAAATGGCATTTCATCAGCGAGATTTTTCCTCCTTCCTCTGCATTCCTCTTGAATGTGAGCTCACTGGTGTTTAGGAAAAGCTCAGCTATGACAGAGGATTTTAACGTGGGTACAGATTCCCCCCCTAACATTAAGCATGAACAGGAAGGGCCTTCCCGGGTTCACTGTGTTTTCAGTTTCACCCCAGGACGAACTCACCGGTGTCGGGAAAACTGCGAACTTGCTGAAAGGGCTTCCAGTTATCACTGTGTGACACGCTGTTTCTGACTCTCTGGTGCCCCGTGAAGCCGTTCCGGGGCCGAGCGCGTCCCGCACTCGCTGACATTCAGCGTTTCCCTGGAAACGCGTGCGGAGGACGGGAGCCGCGGGCTCTGTCCCCCTCTGCGCCTGGTCTGCGTGCACACGCAGGGCACTGGCTCTGAGGCCTGCACCGCGCTCCGCCCAGAGCCCTGTCCCTGCGCCTGCTGGCCCCTCCCGCCGGCAGGAGAGCTCAGGCAGGCAGCCTGGGTTCAGGGCTCTCAGCTCTGGGAGATTCTGGCGGGACGGCCGCCCTG
This sequence comes from Anoura caudifer, assembly GCA_004027475.1. Taxonomy (NCBI): domain Eukaryota; kingdom Metazoa; phylum Chordata; class Mammalia; order Chiroptera; family Phyllostomidae; genus Anoura; species Anoura caudifer. The sequence goes on from PVKU01002552.1 coordinate 19,397, forward strand.
TCTCCCTGCTTGCCCGCTCCCCTGCCTGCCCGCCCCATCATGCGCCCTGGCTTTGCCCAACGAGAGGCCCGTGACAGCGCCCGGAGGAGTTTTGGAAGGCCTTCCGTCGGCTCTCGGAAAGGGCTTGCTGGGCTTGCGGTCGCTGGGCCCCAGCCCCTCCCAGGACGGTGCCGTCCCCGCGGGCTGACTCTCGCCTCGCTCCCGCTGTGACGTGGGCACACAGGTCATGTGATGTTGCACGAGACCCATCCTGCTGGCTCGCACTCCTTTGCATTTTCCAAGGAGTCCTGCCCCTCCTCTCACCCTGGGTGGGGTCTGGCTGTCACACAGCCTGGCGCCTGGGTCTCGGGCCTCTGTGTCCCTTCCCTTCCCTGTGCTCTAGGGTGGGGGCAGTCACAGGGAGGGGGGCGGAGGCCGCTCTGCAGCACTCTGTTCAGATGGGTCTCTTGAGTTTAGGAAAGTCAGGGTCTTGGACAGATTCGGGACAGGGAGACTGCCGGTCTCAGCACCTCACCAGCTCCTCAGGGTCCTCATGCCAGCCCTCGGCTTTCTGAGGAGGGGGGTCCTGGTGTGTCCAGGGTCCCCAGTCTGTTGTGAAGTCCCTGCATGGGCACCAAAGTGCTGGCTGAGAGCCTGCAAGGGCCAGCTCCTTCCTGGGAGAGAGACCACTCGGTCCTTGTGTCTCCCCACCCATCGCCCCGTGGGGACCCACGCCTGTGGGGCTGTGTGCTCCCTGTCCAGCAGGTCACGCGTACTCGGTGCAGGGATTTGTCTCAGCACAGAGGGCAGGCCCTCCCGCCTGCGCCTGCCTTCAGGGTCTGAGGAGATGGAGCTTTGCTGCAGTGAGGGAGAAGCCAGCAGGCGCGGTCCCCGGCCGCACTGTTCCCCGCCACGGTGACCGGCAACACACGGGGCGGAAGCCCGCAGGAAGGCAGGTGTCTCGTGGAGCAATTCTTATTGTAAAACGTAACGGAAGTACGAAGTGCTAACAGGTGTAAAATTAGTTCTTTGTAAAGGGAAGGGTTTTCACGAATGACATGCAGGTGTGTGAGTGAAGATGCATCCGAAACTGGAGAAACTGCGGAGCCGTGGCCCCCTGGCGTGGCCAGCAGGGCGTCCTCCCTCACCCAGCGTCACGGAGCCGCCGCTGAAGGCCCTCGTGTTCACTCCGCTTGGCTGAGACTGGCCGTGCCCCACACCCTGAATCTGTTCAAGACGCCGGCTTTCCCCGACTCAGAGGCCTGTCTGGGCGTGTGAATCCGGTAGAGCTCCTTGTAACGGGAACAGTCGCCGGTTGGTGAGGGAGTGGAGCAACCAAGCCCCAGCGCATGTTCTGAAGCCGGGTCCTGTGACCCGCACACCAGTTCACAACTGGACACGAAGAATTCTGAAACGGAGGGCATCACTTCTGTGGCTTCACAACCGAAATGGTTGCTCGTCAGGAAATGCTGAGAACCAGAGCACCGCCAGCTGTTCTGACTCCCCCTCTTGCCAGAAGCCGGCAGCCCACCCCGTGGGTCTCCAGCCGCCGGCCCGGCTCGCAGAAGCCAGGCCATATTTGTGCAAGTGTGCAGCGCACGACTCCCGGCCACTCCGGGGTTGGCCGCCCTCCAGCTCTCTGCCCGCAGCACCTCCGCCGGCACGTGAATCACACCAAGGGCTCCTGGCCGCGGTCTGAGCGGCGCCCTCTTTCCCTAATACGGTCATCCCTCCGCTCTGCAGCCAGACACGGACAGGCTTCCGTGTAAACTCCCGAGGCTGCCGGCGACCCTTTCTGAAGGATGATGAACAGTTCACTGTGTGGTCCGAGTAACCGATGTATATCCGGTGGGTGTACTGACGGCCGAGAGAGTGAGAAAAGCCAGAACTCCTTTCAAGAGCGCTCAGCAGATGGGGACAAACGCACTTCGGCTGTGACAGCCTGGGCGCCTTTGCCCGGTGCCTCTCCAGGGTCCAAATTGTAAATTCCCTCTGTCATTTGTAACTTGTGGAAAGGTCAAAGGGCTGGTTTTTGTTTGTTTGTTTGTTTTTAGAAGGCCCTCATTCATTCCAAGACAGGCTTTTTAAATGGTGGGTATTGAGAATGTACAACATTCCGGCTTGGAAGCCCCCGTCTCCCCTCAGATTAACCCCGGTGCCCCCCCCCGCCCCCCCCGCAGCGGACGTTGAGAACCACACGTCTGCGCTGCGGAAACAGGCCTCCCCCCTTCTGTCTCGCCAGTGCCACCCTTCTACTTCCAACACCTGGACCACGTGGGCCGGCGGCTGGACCACTGCGAGAAGCCGGAGCTGTCTCTGGGGTCCTACGAGTACGTGGCCACGCTGGATTACTGCCGGGTGAGTGTCCCCGGGCGCCCAGCACTGGCATGTGGCCTCAGGCCCAAGGGAGTCCCCTTCACGTGTGAGGAACTGCTCTTGACTCACTCACCAAGCCTGTGGGTGGGGCTGGGGGCGCGGAGATGCCCCCAATGCCGGCCAGGCCTTCTGGGTGGTAACGTGGGGAAACAGCCAAGCCACCCACAGCAGGGGCCAATTCGTTTTTAAAGATTATCTTTATTTATTTTTAGAGAGAGGGGAAGAGAAGGAGGAAGAGAGGGAGAGAAACATCAGTGTGTGGTTGCTTATAGAATACCCCCTGCTGGGGACTTGGCCCGCGCAGCCCAGGCATGTGCCCTGACTGGGAATCGAACTGGTGACCCCTTGCTTTGCAGGCTGGCGCTCAATCCACTGAGCCACACCAGCCAGGGCTGCAGGGGCCGTTTTCGACAGGTGGTGCTGGAAATAGGAAACAGTGATTTCATTTACATGTCTCCCAGCACCGAGAACGTGCTGGGTTCTTAATGCTGCCTATGCCCGGTCAGTCCTCGCCTCATCTCAAAAAAATGTCAAAGCTTGGCCAGCGTGGTCAGCAGGACAGCGACGTGTCTCTGGGCCTCCCTGCTCTGTTGTCACCGCATGAGCCAGGCTCTCGGAGTCCCTGCGAGACTCCCAGCAGCCAGGGGCTCCCCCCACTACCGACTCCAGAGTGTTAAATTCGGTGGTTAAGTTTCCTTCTAAGGCCCCCGACTCTCGGGCCCCGACTGCCTCCTCAGCTCTGTCTCCATTTGTGCTGGACTCTGGCCCCTGCTGGGGCCACCTCTCCTCCCTCGGGGGCCCTGCGGTGACAGCCCAGCGCGCGCGGCCCGGGCCCCGGGGCCTGGCTGCGGTTGCACCGTCTGTGAGCGCACATGAGCCCAGTTGTCTGTGACGTCATCACGGCAGTTGCTCACTAAATCTTGTGGGTGTTTTCTCCAAGACTCTGGCCCACGTTCCCGTTTTAGCAGTTACACCCCCGCACTCCGCGGACTGTAAATCTTACCCATAGGTTCTGACACCCATGGGCACAGGCGTCTTGTCCCAGCTCCCTGGTGGCAACCGGCCCAGGGTCTGCCCAGGGCGGGCGGTGGATCGGGGCGGGGGGATGAGTGCGTGAGCGAGCCGGTGGGCGAGGGAGTGAATTCGCAGGGGGGCGGCTGCTCCCCTTCCCCAGCGTCATAGTGGCGGTGACATTGTCACAGGTACCTCGCAGGACTTGAAAGTCCTTCAGGGGCCTGACCGGACCCTCTTGGGCACCACTGGGATCCCAGCTCCGGTGCGCGCACCAGGCGCGGCCATGGAGTTGCTGCCGACTCCCTCCCTCCCCCCGCGCCCCAGAGTGCGCGGCTGCTGACGCGCGTCTCAGACGCAGCCTCGCACGGGCTTCTGTCCTGGGCGTTTGCTAGTGGACCAGCCCGTGAACTGAGGACGGATTTCAGAACGTTATTTCAGTTGCTCGGATATGCAATTTTTTCAATTAACATAACTTTTTGCATTTATTTTAGTATTTTGTGTGTTTTTTTTTTTACTATATTACATAGAACCAGTTTTTAAAGATTAATGCTTTACGGGTTTAAAATGTAACATTTGAACACAGCTTAGGAAACATAATAACTTTTTGGTACAAATGCTTTGTTTCAGGGAAAAAACGGGTCCTAAAGTCCCAGCTACTTTGGGGCCATGAGTTTGTTCCTTATGCTATGGACTGAAAGCAACTGATTGGGCAGAAGGTCAATGTTCTAATTAAATGTCATCAGTCCCTTGTAACTGGGGGCCGAGAATGTGCTCACTGGTCTTTGGAACCGGAGCATGAATCCAGCTCTGTTCTGAGTTTCCAGTTCTCTGCCAAAAAGGCCACATTACCCTGATTTTATGCTTTTTTTAGTAGAAACCTGGGCAGAGAGTCAGATAAATTTCTGGGAACAAAAGTCTCAGCATCTTAAACTCTGTTACCTGGAAATGTCCCAGATGTACAATTGATGGGAAATTCTAACCAGCAGGCAAGGAGCCAAGTAAAAACTATACATTTTGAAGAGGGTTTTTTTTTTTTTTTTTTTGTAAGCTTATTCTTTCTTTCACTATTCCAAGTGAGGTTCATATTAAAAGATGCGGTGTCTTCGAATTTAGTTATGATTTAAATGTAAAATATAGTAATGAGTTGCCTTAGAGATTTGGGTGATGAAAAAGAGCTTATTTTATTTACACATGTGTTTTTAACACTGTGCGAAATCACATTTTCCCTGGTTCATTTCAATTTATCTTAATACCAGGTTTAGATATTAAAGTGAACATCTTGGATGTTCATGTGTGGTGCTCAGTGCCAAGCGCTTCCCGTGCGCTGCGTGACCTCGCCCTCCCAGGGCACCCAGGTGCCGGGTGCCAGCGCTGTACGGGGAGACCGACCGAGGCTGGAGAGCTCAGGCACCAACTCGGGTCGAATGTACAAGGAGTGACGTGGCCGGACCCCGAAGCCCCGTCCTGCATTGGTGCTCTGTGGGCGGGCAGACACAGATCCATGAAATCACCATGAAGTCCCCTAGGGGGAGAAGAGAGACAGCTACTCTGTCACATAACTAAGTTTTCAGTTACAAGTTTGTGGAATATACCTGCATATAAAGATGCCTGAAATTAAAACTCATTCCGAACCAGCCTGTCATTTCTAAAGAAAAATGTAGTTTCTCCAGGAGTTTTACGTCACCTTGACATTGCCTTGGATGCCTCACTGTCCCAGGCCCTGCTCTGTGCTGTGAGGGAGACTGGAATTAGCAAGATCAGGGGCCTGCTGGCAAGGTGCTCGCCACCTGGAGACCCGGCCGAAAGCACAGAGCTGAGGCGGCAGCCCCTGTGCAGGTGCGCCCGGTGGGGAGGGCGCAGAGCAGTCCGAGAGCCCTGGGAAGGCAGACATGCAGTGGCTCCTGATTTGGGGGACCTGAGAAGGACTCAGAGGGGTGACTCCGGAGCAGGCTAATGAACCCTGAGGACATGTTGAGCCTGGACAGCGAGCAGGAGCAGGTGAGAGAGTCTCGGGCAGGGGCGGGACTAGCCCAAGTCACTGTCAGGAAGGAGAGACCTGGAAGAGCGGAGTAGGAAGGTGTCCTTGGAACCCAGGCTCACGCCCCCTCTGCACTTGCTGAGGGAGGCGGGGGGAGCAGCGGGTTCTGGAGGCCCAGCCCTGACGTCATTACAGTCTCTGGGCCCCAGGCGGCAGAGTTCCAGGAGGGGGAGAGGAGGGATGGGGTAGAACACGGGAAAGGAGCCTTTGGAAAGAGCTGTGGGACTCGGCAATGGGCAGAAGGGGAACAGGCGAATGCGATGCCCTGGGTCCAAGCCCCGGGCTTGGCGCATGGTGATGCTGCTGATAAAGATGCAGGAGGAGAATGTTGTTGAGGGCGAGGAACCGGGGAGCCGGTTGCAGCGGGTCTTTCCACAGGAGAGTGTGCGTGGACGTGGAGGCACCGGGGGGCGGTGGGGAGGGTGGGCACACAGGAGGGTCCCGGGGTCACGGAGGTGTTCCAGCGTGACGGGTGGGAATGGCTACCGTCGTTCCGCGTATGAGAGCCTCGGTCTGTGCTGTGAGGTGGACGAGGTGGAGCCAGGAACGGCCTGCAGTGAGCTGCCCCCATTCTTGGTCTGGTTTCGGGGGTGGCCATGGCTGCGGTGGCCAGGGCCACGATTTGTAAGTCCCGTACTTCGGTTCCTCGTTTCGATGAAGGGCTTTTCTTAGAAGAATGCCGTATCGAGCTTCGTGGCACTTACAGAATGAACCGGCAAGCTGGTGTGAACATCTCACCCTCTGGCTTTGTAGTTACAACAGTGAGATGGAGTCTGCAGGGCGCTCTTCTCATTTACCGTGAGGTGAAGTTGGTGTTGGCTCTCTGGTTCTCCGTCCGGGTGCGTCACCGCAGTCGCCGGCCTGCGGCAAACAGCCTTTCCCAGCGCCGCGTGGTGAGATGCCACGGCGGAAGGGTCCCGCCCCACGGCCGCCTGGGCGCCGGCCGGGCAGGGCCCACAGCTCCCAGCGTTGGTGGGGCAGCTGCTTTCTGTCCCAGCCATGGCTGTCCGGGGAGGGAAAGGCCACCTGTTCCATTTTTTATTGTAAATATGTTAGGAACAGGTAAGTGTCTAACAATGTAGTGTGCTTTTTAAAGCCTACAGTGAAATTTTAGTATGTAATTTTCTATCTTGAAAGCTGAAAACGTTTATCGAGGAAGAGATTCGAGGACAGCAAGGTGAAGTGAGTGAGGTTGTCCTGCACTTTCAGAAGAGGTGCCGATCGTCACACGCGCTCTTTTGTGGCACAACCCGTCCAGGTTACAGTCACACTTCCTGCTGCGAGGCAGGCAGAGTGTGACGGGCCAGCCGGTCTGGACCTCGCTCCCCGCGGGGCCCTGCAGGGCTGGGTCTCCGGAGTCTCCCAGCGGGCGCCATCCCCGCTGGCCCTGTGCGCCTGACTCCACAGGGACCCAGGCCGACCCCCGAGGGCAGACGGCCTGCCTGCGTCCTGCGTGGCATCGGGACCGTGAGCTAGAAATCGGTTTAACCCCCGCAGACGCACGGGCCCCGACCGTCTGACGGCCCGGAGAGCCCCCTGGAGGTTCCCGCGGGCGGTGCGGGCGGTGCGTGCGTGCGCTCTGTAACGCGCTCCCGCTTTGTCCGCTTTGTCCGCTCTCCTGCAGAAGAACAAACCTCCCAGCCCCCCGGCCTTCATCTTCATGATCGACGTCTCCTACAGCAACGTCCAGAGCGGCCTCGTGAAGCTCATCTGCGAGGAGCTGAAGACGGTGCTGGAGAGGCTGCCCAGGTAAGGAACCTTCCGCGCCCTTGGGACTCAGGCCTCGGCCAGGAAACGGGCGCGAGTGGCCCCTGGTGTCCCTGCCGATGAGGACACGGGGTAGCGCCCCGTTCCTCGCACAGCGCCAGCCTTACCACCCCCGGAAGCCCGAGTGGCCGTCTGCAGGAGCAGGAGAGCCCAGCGGGTCGAACGGTGCCGTGCGGACGCCGAGTGCACAGCTGTTTCTAGCTGTGAGGGGCCCCGCGTGGTGGGAGGAGCTTGGGGGCGTGCTGTGCATTTCCGAAGGCGCTGGTTTTCCGGTGGAAACGGGTGGCTGCTGGCGTGGTGGGGGGTTCTCGGGGATGCCAGAAAAGAGAACTCTTGTCCCAGGTCCCCACTTGGCCTGTGTGAGGTGCTGTCTGACCTGAGGCCGGCTCTGCGGCCCCCGCAGGGGCAGCGTGGCAGGAAAGGTGGACGTTGTCAGGGACGCGGCTGCTGCCCTGGGCGCGGACTCTCTGCCCGGGATGGGAGCTAGAGGCCCCGCGAGAGACTCGGGAGCAGGGCCAAGGCCTTTCGCCACGAGAGGAGGATGTGCCTCGACACAGGCTAGGGGACCTAGGGGACCTAGGAGGCTGTGGCCGCCCCAGCCCCCTGAGCTCGAGCCCCCTCTGCCGGGCCAGGGGTGCTGCTGCTGCAGGCGGTGCCAGCAGCGGGGGTCCCAAGTCCTCGGGCCGCGCGGACGGACGGGCAGCTCTGGGCCACCAGGAGCAGTTCTGTTTGTATCCGTGACGCCGAGGTCGTGATGTTCCCGAGGATGGTTTGGGGAAGGAGTGCTGTGGATGTTTGAAAAACATCGAGGCGCTTTCAAACAGCACTCCATAATGAAGGATGAGCCGAGGGCACGTGTGAGGCAGGGCACGCCACGGGCAGGGCACGCCACGGGCAGGGGCTGCAAGCTGAGCCTGCCACGCTCCTGTCCAAAGACTCTGCTCCTCGGGGCCAGAGCGAATGAATGGCCTCCGTCCTCTGGGGCTTTCGTGTAACCTGTCAGCGCGTGTGACACCCAGCACCGCAGGTTAGGAGGAGCCTGTGAGTGCTCAGGTGTGTTATTGTGAGGTGGGGGACAGACACACAGACACACACACACACTCCAGTGAACACGGAGCTGGAGTCGGGGCCCCTCGGTCCCCAGTAAGCTGAGCTTGGACTTGGTGACAGCCTCTCGGGAGGGGAAGGCCTGGCCTTGGGGTTCTTCCTGGACCCTCGCTCCTCCTGCTGTGGTTTGGGAGCCATGGCCCTCGCCGGGGTTACCTGTCACCTGGTGGGACTTACCCCTCAGCCCGTGTCTGGGACTCCGGTGACACACTGACAGCACGTTCGCACGTGGCACGTGCTCTCTGGTCAGCCCGTCACCTTGTCGGGGACGCCCCTCGCTCCTGCTCCCGCCCCATCTGCCTCTGACCCGGTGGCACCTGAGAGGCCTGTGCTGGTGAAGGGTGGGAGGGGCCTGTCCTGTCCAAGACAAAACGTCGCTGTGGATTGAGGATGAGGATGAGAAGAGTTACGAGATTAAAGAAATACGAGCAAATGTTTTCAGAATAGCTCTTCGATTTTATTTTTACTTTGAATTTTGAGCATTTTTTTAATCAACCGGCCTGTTATTCTGACACACGCCCACCCCCCGGACTAGGTGGTGCTGACTTCTGGTACCCGACAGTTCAGACCGGGCTGCAGACACGGCTTCGTCTTCCGTGCGTTTCGTGGGCATGTGCTCGCTGGGTTTCTGGGAGAAGGCTCGCTCTCGTGACCCTGATGAAGGGCCCCATGCTCTGTTCTCCCCGCCAGGGACGAGCAGGAAGAGACGTCCGGAGTCCGCGTCGGCTTCGTCACCTACCACAAAGCGCTGCATTTCTTCAACGTCAAGAGCAGCCTGGCCCAGCCCCAGATGATGGTGGTGACCGACGTCGGTGAGGTCTTCGTCCCCCTGCTGGACGGGTTCCTCGTCAGCTACCAGGAGTCCCAGTCCGTGATTCACAAGTGAGTGCCGCGGCCTCCCAGGGCGGGCGTGGCCAGGCATCGGGGTCTCCTCCGGCTCCCCCGCCCGGGGTTTTGTGGTGCTCTCGGTGAGGAGTCTGAGCTCAGGGCTTGCAGAACTCTGCCATTCGGGTTCGATCTGCGTCTTTTTCGTGTAGACCAGCTTTTAAGAAAGGGGATTCATTAAACGCTTGCTGTCAACCCTGTCAGCTCCTCCTCTTTGCTGGACAGTCAGCACGGGCAGCTGTTGCCTGCCTGTGTCTGGGCGTGTTCAGTGGTAAGGATGGTGATGAAAGAGTTACGTGAGAATGTCTCTATGCTCTCAGACATCAGTACACTCAGGAATAGAAAGATGTCTCCAAAGAGCGGGGCTCCGCAGTCATGCCAACCCCATCGTATGTTTTGGGGGCAGGCCAGGCAGGACGGGGCTCCCTGAGGCCCACCCTTGGGTGCTCAGGGCAGAATGAACGCCACCTGTCAAACCTTGCAGTGGAAGAGACTGGTATGTCGCCAGCTTTCACGGACACACCAGCCTCCTGAGCCCTATGCCCGTGCATCTCTTACAGTTTACTGGACCAGATCCCCGAGATGTTCGCCGACTCCAGTGAGAATGAGACGGTCTTCGCCCCCGTCGTGCAGGCCGGCATGGAAGCCCTGAAGGTGAGCACAGCTTCCCCGGGGCTGGCCGATGCCTGTTAACAGCACGCAGCACGCGCGTCTGCAAAAGGAGGGTCGCCTCCGGTGACCGTGTGGGCTGCTGGTGGCCGCTGCCGACGCCCTTGGAGCTCAGGAGGGATGGCCCTGGCCGTGGGTGGGCGGCTCCTGGCATCTGCACTCCATCCCCAGTTCTGCCGGGGCTTCCAGTTTAGCTCCTCTCGTTGGCTCTTCCGTGGACGTTATCTGATCTGTTTAGAAAGAGCTCAGCAGGGTCTGGACTGCCAGACCTGAAGAGGGACCCCCTCTCCTCGCGGCTGGGACTGTCCGCAAGGGAGGGCCTCTCAGGAAAGCCCGGTCTCTGGGAGGCGGGGTCGGGACCTCGCCGGCTTCCGAGTCCTTCCCAGTGTGGAGCAGAGGGGACCGTGACACAGGACATGACGTCATTAGCTGCCTTCTCAAAGGAAGGTGCTGGAGTGGGGACAAAAAGAGCCCGTTGGGAGCCCAGGACTGCGGCCAGTGAGCCCCCACGTGAGGGCGTTACAGGGGCCGGGGCGAGAGTCTCCTCCTCTGGGGACAGGCAGTGGGGGCTGGGAGAACACCAAAGTGAAGGCATGGGAATCGACCCCCCGTTTGAATTAGAGCTTGACTTTCTGTCGGAGATGCCGAATAATCCACAGCCAATCAGCAGTGATAAACTTGAAGCCCAGAGAACAGACACCTGCTAACAGGAAGCATGTGCTTCTTGTCACCACGGCAGAGAGGGCCTGACCCACCGTCCTCGGGCGCGCCTCGCCAGAGGCCTTGAACCAGGCAGCGGAGGCAGCCACAGCTCACCGCGGGGCCTGCTTCCGTCTGTGTCCCCGGCTTCCAGTGTTCAGCGTCTCTGTCCCCACAGAGTCTGGGCAGTGTTGGCATGTCCTGCCCACATGGGGTGTGCGCCATGGGCCATGCCTGCCTGCTCATCGGCACTGCTCACTACCGGGCTCGGCAACCACGGGGCGGGCGCGGGTCCTGGGTGTCAGCTGTGACCCCTTTCCCAGAGCATGTCAGGACGTCAAGCAATGTGACGCGTTAGGGCAGGCTGACCCTGAGTTCTCTGCGTTTCCTAAGGCAGTGTCCTCAAGCCCACGTACCTTATTATTAGTAGGAAATAGCCTACCAGACGTCCACCTGCTGACCGGGCCCACCAGTGGGCCCCGAAACGCAGCTCCCAGGGAAAGGGGGAGGTGGGTGTGCACAGGTGTGCAGGTGTGTAAGGCCCATGGCCCATTCCAGGGAAGCCAGGAGCCTCCTGTGCGAGGGGCGGCGGTGAGGGAGCGTCGGAGGTTGGCCGGAAAGGCAGACCCAGACTGACAGACCGGGAAATAATCTTTTCCCGGCAAATCACTCGTCCCCTCAGAGCCCCGGTGCCCGTCCCTACGACGGGGGGACCAGGGCGCAGAGGTGACCGTGAGGGTCCAGTGAGGCTCCCGCAGTTCTTGGCTCCGAAGAAGCGCTTGCATTTTAAGTCACTCTCTGACTCCCTTAAAGGAGAACTTTCCCGCCCAAGACATTCCCTGCGACTTTGTGTGCTTAGGCCGCGGAGTGTCCCGGGAAGCTGTTCATCTTCCACTCCTCCTTGCCCACGGCGGAGGCGCCCGGGAAGCTCAAGAACAGAGACCACAAGAAGCTGGTGAACACGGACAAAGAGAAGGTACGGGGACAGCTGCCCTCGGAAGGGCCCGCGCCTGGGCTCCGCGGGCGTCAGGGAAGAGGGGGCCTGAGCTCCGTGAGGGGCGGGGGCTGCAGGAGACCCAGGGGGGTGGGGGGTTGTAGCAGCGCCTGGACTTGCAAACGCCTGGAGAACCTTTCCGTTCCTGGAAAACGGCTGCGCGCAGCACAGCCACGTTAAACTGAGGTCTCAGGCCAGTTTCCTGCATCACCTGTGGCAGGGACAGGGTGAGCTGCAGGAGCGGAGGGTGGGGCGTGAGAAGGGAGCATGTGGGCCCTCCTGAGGGGGGGCAGCTGTTCGCCGGCTGGATGACCCCCGTGAGCTGGGACACGGCACCTTGCCCGGGTCTGTGGAGGAGGCCGGCCGGCTGGAGAGGCTTCCCGGAGCCGCCGGAGGAGCCGCGGTCAGGCGGAGTATGCGTGGACCCGGGGCCTGCAGGCCAGAGCGTGTGCACACCCTGCACTGACGCACCTGCGTCCCATTTAAAGAGTCGGGCGGGTGCTGTGGGGATGGAGAACTCACGCCCCGCACGCCGTGGCCCTCACCGCCCCCCCACTGCCCCGGTCTCCCCCTGCAGACGCTGTTCCAGCCCCAGAGCAGTGTCTACGAGGCGCTGGCCAGGGACTGCGTGGCCCACGGCTGCTGCGTGGCGCTCTTCCTCTTCCCCAGCCAGTACGTGGACGTGGCCTCCTTGGGCCTCGTGCCCCAGCTCACGGGAGGGACCCTCTACAAGTACAGCAAGTTCCAGGTAAGCCCCTGTGTCCCCAGGGTGCCCACGGCTGCTGCCATGGGGGTCAGGCCCCGGTGCAGAGCGGCCCCTGGGGCCCAGCTGACAAGGCGGCGCCCCCAGCCCTGAGCGGGCGGCTCACACAGCTCGTGCGGCCGCAGAGTGCGGTGTCCACGGCAGGAAAAGGGAGGGGTCCTGCCGGCGTGCGGGTGGTGGGGTGACAGCGTGGGCGTGACAGTGTACAGGGCTAATGCGAGTGTCACCCACAACGCCCCAGGGCGTGCTTCAGTGTGACGCTGTCATGTGACAGAGCGACATGCTCCCGAGTCTGCAACAGCAGATTTTGTCGTAGAAAGGGGGCGTCTTTTGTGCCGGACCCTGTGTGTCGTACGTAACACTCTATGTTCAGTCCCTTGGAGAAACTGTTTTCAGAGTGACTTATCTCTGCTCTAAACTGTTACGGTTTGGGGGTCAGCTCGTCACGCCCGCCCCCTCCCAGGCTGAACTGACGGAGGAGAGGAGCTGGGTGGGCACTGCATGGCCCCGGTCTGTGGGCAGGTGGCCTTGGTCACCCTCACTGGGACATCGGAGACACTGGGTACAGGGGTGGGGGACACCGGCACCTCGAAAATTTAGCCTTTTTGAGGGGTGGGAATGTGCTGGCCGCCTCCCCAGAAGGAGGGTGTAAAGGGGCCCCGCGGTGCCTGCCACCCCCCTCCCAGCCTGCTGACCGGATGCGTCCCCTGCCCTCTCAGGGCAGGAGGGGCCGGGGTGCCTGCCCGTGGGCAGCGGGGTGGGCACGGGCCCCCCGGTAGTGACGGATGTCGGTCACCGGCTCCTCGGGGTTTTCTACACCATCCACGCTGACTTTCAATCCGCCAGCCGCATCTGCATTGTAAACTCTTGAAGGGGCAAGACCAACAACTGCAAAGGAAGGAAAACTGAAAAAAGTTTAAGAACCCATTCCTAAGATTTCTGGATAAAGTAGGTTTTAATTAGGATTTAAAAAAAAATAAGACTTGTTAGGGTCCATGTTTGACTGCCACCTGGTGGGCACTGGCCGCACTGCATCTCCGCAGGTGCACTTGGACAGCCCGCAGTTTCTGAGCGACCTCAGGAACGACATCGAGAAGAAGATCGGCTTCGACGCCATAATGCGGGTCCGCACCAGCACCGGTGAGTGCCGTTCACGCTGTGCGTCAGGCCCCTGCCGCGTCGCCTTTCCTCTTCGAGGTCACGCCCGGCCGACGGGGGACATAATGGCAAAATGAGGCGGAGCCAAGAGTCCCTTCCCCTGGTCCTCAGGTTTCCGAGCCACGGACTTCTTCGGTGGGATCTACATGAACAACACCACTGACGTGGAGATGGCGGCCGTCGACTGCGACAAGGCGGTGACGGTGGAGTTCAAGCACGATGACAAGCTCGGGGAGGACAGCGGGGCCCTGATCCAGGTGAGGAGACGCCGGATCCTTCCTCCGCTCGGGAGCTGGGTGCCCACGGCGATGGCCAGGCCCCTGATGAAGAAGTTTGGCCCCTTGTGCGGAGCGGACGTCCCTAGACCAGAGCGTGTGCTGTGCGTGCTGTGCGTGCTCCGTGCACTGACCCACGGGCGGTGTTTGCGGGTGCTCGCAGGCGCGGAGGTGCACGGGCGCCGCGGCCTCGGTCCGCTCCCAGGGCCGGCAGAGCGGCCGGGCTGGTGCTCTCAGGCCCACCCGCCCGCCCTGTGCTCGGCCGAAGGTCAGGCTCCGTATGAAACAGGTTACCTTCTTAGAAAGTGTAAGTAGGATTTGGCGTGGGAGTCGGTAAAGTGAACCGGGAGCCCATCTGAATTGAAACAAGGCAATTCCCTCTGACGCCGTAGCTCCCAGGCCCCAGCGGCGCCCTTAAAGAGCGCGGAGAGGCTGGCATCGGCGTGGTGGGTGCGGGCTGCCACAGGAAAGGTGTAGACAGGTCATCGGCATCGGGTCCGGTGCAGCACCGAGGGGAGGGGGCGTGCGCAGGTCTGGAGAACACGCAGACGTCATGTCTGGGCCGGAACCCCTGGTCACGGACCCGAGCTGCGGGGATGCACACAGGTGTCTGTGCACGTGCGAGCAGCCCCGTTACAGCTTCGGCTTAAACCACGGAAATGCCACCCAGGCCCCGGGGCGGCGGGGACTGGTCACCTCTCTGGTTTACCACTACTCCTCCGCTAGCGACACCAGACGAAGCTCTGGGCAGGGCGGGGGGTGGGTGTGGGTAGGTGTCCCAGCGCCCACAGCTCCCGGGGCTGCGAGGCCAGGCCGGCGGGGTGGGGGCCGCTCACCGGAGCGCGCGTGTGGCCCCCGCCCCGCAGTGCGCCGTGCTCTACACCACCGTGGGCGGGCAGAGGCGGCTGCGCATCCACAACCTGGCGCTGAACTGCAGCTCACAGCTGGCCGACCTCTACAAGAGCTGCGAGACGGACGCCCTGGTCAACTTCTTCGCCAAGTCGGGTAGGCTCTGCGGACCCAGCAGCCGGTGCCTGGCCTGCCTAGGGCCTAGTCCCTGTGCGTCCACGGGGTGGGGCGGGGGGGGGGACTTGGCTCCAGGACCCCCGAAGACGTGGAAACCTGCGCTGCGCAAGCCCCTCGTGTGAGAGGGCGCAGAACTTGCACGCAGCCCGCACGCCTCCACCGGACTTCACGTCCCCTCTGCAGCACTTGTGGTGCCCGACGCAGCGTGGGCGCCGGGTGACTGGCTGCACCGTCCCATCGATAGGGAGCAATGACCAGGGGAGTCTGTGCGTGCCCAGGACAGACCCAGCCACCGCTGGCCGGGCGGCGCCGTGCAGATCAGCAATGACATCACGGTTTTTAAAAAGAATGTTTTTGGTCCACGGCTGGTTGAGCCCACGGAGGTGGGACTGGCGCATATGGAGGGCGGACTGTAGTTCCATCAGGCCTGCTGGGTAATCCAGCCAGCGGCAGGGCTGTGGCGGGGCAGCCTGTCGGTGGGTGAGCTCGGAGTTCATGAACACAGGGGTAGTCGGCAGGTCTAACTCTCCGTCAACGGAGAGGCAGCTGAGCCAGGCTGCACCTGCAGCCTCATTCACAGGTCCCTTCCCGGGGGGCCCTTGGGCCCTCGGGGACGATGGACAGAGGTGGTCGCTCCCGTAGACTGAGCCGCTCATCCCGACCCAGTAGCCGGGAACTGGCAGGGGCTGGAGCTGGCGTGCCCTTCAGCCCTCCCCGCTCCCTCCCCCCAAACCCGAGGAGACTACACTCAGGGTTAGAAGAACCAGCAGCCCCGCCCGTGGGAACTCGGGGTGTCAGAGGACAGCAAGCCAGCCTTTCTTTTCTCCGGGTGTAGAGTTCCGTCCCTAATCCTCTGAGGCAGGACCGGGACCGCTCACAGCCTCTTGTGACAGGGTTGCCCCTGGCTGGGCCTCACGCGTAGTGAGGAGCAGCGGCTTCACCCCTGCGTAGTAGGCCTCCCCCCCCACCCCTCCCCGTCCTCGCCCAGCGGTCCCGGCCCCACAGCTTGTGCTGTGTTGGTGTCGGAGGGGAGCGTGGCGGAGCTGAGAGCCGCCCTTTTTCCCTCTGCGCGCACACAGCGTTCAGGGCGGTGCTGCAGCAGCCCGTGAAGCTCGTCCGGGAGGTCCTGCTGAACCAGACGGCCCACATGCTGGCCTGCTACCGCAAGAACTGCGCCAGCCCGTCGGCCGCCAGCCAGGTGAGCCGCCCGAGCTGGGGAACGCGTGTCCGGCCACTGCGCGCCTCCTGTGTGGGACTGCACACCGAGGGGTGGCGGTGTGCCAGGCCCCTGATGCAGCCAAGGTCGAGGGCGCTTCCGGGGGCGACGGTGCGCTCCAGACGCGGGGGACCAAACAGCGTGCGTGCAGGTGGGGCCGACGGTGTCATGGGTGAGCCGAGGGTGGTGCCCTCGGGCACGGTCCTGGCACACGCGAGGCTCTCCGTGGCCTGTGAAGGTGGGTGTCGGTGAGGTGGGCGTGCGTGCCCGCTTTCCCGTGCAGGGATGGAGCTCCATGAGCTGATGGTGGTGACGGCTTCGTGTTGTGCAAACACAAGTGTGACACATCAGCACCGGAGTTCTCCACACTCTGAAAGCTGACGGGTGCGAAGAGGTTTGAGGGCGGCGTCTGTGGCCTTCACTGGTCCTTCCAACCTCAGGCGCTCCCTGCACTGACCCAGACCTGACCCTCCCCCGCTCTCCCATGCCCCCCTCCGCTGGGCTGGCCTCCTCTGCTGGAGTTGCTCCCCCGTCCGGCACCCTTCTCCGCGCCCTCTGACGCTTCTCTGCGCACAGAGTGTTTGGGCTGAAAGAAGACAGAGACACCTTTCAGGTGCACTCGCTGTCAGAGGGGGTGCTGAGAGCGCACCTGGAACCCCAGCCCAGGGGAAGCCTTCAGCAGCGGAGGTGATGCCGGCACGCTTGGGGGCCGCACGCCTGGCCTGGGCCAAGAAGGGGACGGACGCGGCTGTGAGCCTGGACTTCCCAGGGGCTTCCTTTCTGCCTGAGGTGGTCGAAGCAGCCGCCCAGCCTCTCGTCCCTGGGCTTACAGTCCCGGCAGCTCCCGAATCTCCTCCCTGGGGTCAGTCCCCTGGTTATTCCGGGGGTGGCCATGCGTTAGTCAGCCCCAGCCTCAGAAAGGCCCGCGGTGTCCCCCTTGGCTCACCCCCAGCCCGCCAGCTGTGCCGGGCCCAGGCCGTGCGGTTTGCTTCAGGGCCTTGCAGCCCTCATGCCCCTGGCGCGCCCGCCCCGCCCCCTCCGCACGCCCTGCATCAGGAGGGGGCCCCCAGGAGGGCCCCAGCGGAGACTCCTTCCGACCTGGAGTCCAGGAAGCGCACGCTCTTCATCGTTAAGACGGAGCGCTGGGCAATGGCGAATTTCCAGAACAGACGCTTCTACTCGCGAAGGATCACCACCGCTGTGTGCCTTTCTCTCTCTGTGGGACGCCTCCTTGTCCACTGACCTCCCTCGGCCTGGAAGGAAGGGGCCCGGCCCAGTCCTGATTCTCAGCCATGGCCATCCAATCGCGGTGGGACAGCCAGTCATTGGCAAGACCTCCAGCTGCAGGCCGCGCTCTGGGACAGCTGCGTCCCGTTGTAACCTGGGGACGCAGCACGGCCAAGCCGGCAGGAGGGCGCAGGCGGGTGGCAAAGGGAGCCTAAAGGACCCCACGTGGGGACCGAGACGAGGGGGACCAGAGCCTGGCTGGCGGTTCTCGGCTCCAGCCTGGGGACGCAGGAGGGAGGACGCACCTGAAGAGTGGTGGGCGCTGATCCCGCCCGTCGCCCTGCTGCAGCCTCCCTGCTGGGTGTTCTCTGTCCGTCCGTCTGTCCTCCCTGGTGGACTCTGGGCCCCAGGTGATGTGGACGGTGCCTCAGGCCTCAGTAGGTTCCTGACACTTATTGTGGGGCCTGTGACATGGCGGCCGTCACTCCACGTTTGAGGGTGGTGACTGGGAGTTTAAGATGCATGGAAAGTGTGAGGAAGGGTGGCCTGGTGGGCAGGTGCGGCTGCTGACCTTGAACCCAGGAGGCAGACAGTGCGGTGCAGGTTAGGGAACGCCGTACCCCCTCCTCTTTACTCAGCGTGCGTGGCGCTGTGTGCTTCGCAAAGCGGTCATCTCAGGACAGCCCAGGGCCCTGAAGGGCGGTCTTGCCGCGAGTCGAGGGTGGGGTCGGGGGCAGGGCGGGGCTGCGTCCGGGAGAGGGGAGGCCACGCCACTGTCCCCCCCGCACGTGCCCTGCCAGGTCTGTGCGGGGGCCGCCCTCTCTGCCCACACCCTCCGCACGGCGTCACGACTGAACGAGAGCGCGTGGGTCTTCGTCTCTCTTTTCCAGCTGATCCTACCGGACTCCATGAAAGTCCTGCCCGTGTACGTGAACTCGCTGCTGAAGAGCTGCGTGCTGCTGGGCAGACCCGATGTCCCCATTGACGAGCGGGCCTTCCAGAGGCAGCTGGTCATGACCATGGGTGTGGCCGACTCGCAGCTCTTCTTCTACCCCCAGCTTCTGCCCATAGTGAGCACACAGTTTGTTCTTCTGCCCAATCAGCGGTGCCACGGGGGCGGGGGCGGGGGCTCCCTGTGGAACGCTCTTCCTGCCAAAGCCCGTGGCTGCTGCTCCTGTCGTCTTGGGTCTCTGTGGAAAAGCCACCTTCCCGACGAGCCTCCCTCCTGACCCCACCCTCCTGAGTGCTGTTGCCCGCCCTGCACCAACACGCCCGCCCCACCGCCCTGGTTCCCCTCACGGTGCCTCACACCATGGGGCGCTCTCTTCTCTCTTCGGGAAAACCGCTGGCTGCTGCGTGCGCGGGAGGGATCCTTGTCCAAGGCCTGGGCTGCAGGTGGCGCTCCCCAAAGGTGGACGGGGGGGGGGAGGGAGGGCAGGGAGCGCGGAGAGGACGGGTTCTGACTCTCCCGCCCCCACCCGCCCAGCACACGATGGACGTCAAGAGCACGGCGCTGCCCCCCGCGGTGCGCTGCTCCGAGTCCCGCCTCGCAGAGGACGGCGTCTTCCTGCTGGCCAATGGCCTGAGCATGTTCCTGTGGCTGGGGGCCAGCAGCCCGCCCGAGCTCATCCAGGGGATCTTCAACGTGCCGTCCCTGGCGCACATCAGCACGCACACGGTGGGTGTTTCCCTTCGTGCTTGTGGCGCGCAGACAGGTTCTTCCGTGTTTCTGTCACGAGCGATGGTGCGTCACACAGAAGAAGAGGGCATGCCGCTCTGTTGCAGCAAGAGCGTTCCGGGCGTGACGGGCGCCAGTGAGCGGGGGTGCATTTGCGGTAGAGAGCGCGCGAGGTGACCGGGGCGGGCCCCCATTTCTGGGTGCTCAGAGTCGCCGTCTCTGAGCTTCACCTGCAGCATCTCTCTCACCCCTGCTGCCAGGTCCTGGGGATGCTCTCCCAGGTGGACGTGGCCGAGGTGGACTGGACTCCGGGCTGGGTGGCAGGGTCTCACCCCGACCGACCGCAGACTGGTCGGGTTAGCGACCTGCAGAACGAGGTTCCCGCGAGAACGGACCGCGTGGCCCTCCGCTGCCGCCGCCACTGGAGAGCCTTGTGCTTGGATGGGCGTGAGGGCAGCTGACCGGGACGTGCACCGGGAGAGCCCATTCGAGAGCTGGCGTTTGCGGGGAACCTCACCTGCAGGGCGCACCGCCGGCTGCCGCCTATTCCACTTGGCGCTGATGCCCGCAGCGTCTCAGTGAGGCTGGGCGGCTGCTGTCCCCAAGGCTGCCTGCGTGCCAGCTGCCGGCTGCGCGTCCCGGTCTCCGGTCTCCAGTTGGAAGGCAGATGTCTCCAAGGTGTCTCGGAGGGAGGGCGGGGCTGCAAGGACGTGCTGACAGGCGGCCGGTCCAGAAAGCTGCATTTCCGTTATGAACGTCAAAGGCCCATTTTTAAAAGGCCTGAAGCTGCCCACGTCCCACGAAGAGGCTTGTGCGAAGATGAAGATGGAGATTTATAAGTGGTGAGGCGTCTGCATGTGGTTGGAATGAAGGAATGTTTAAAAATGCAATTTAAAAAAAAATCAAAATTCAACGGCAAAGAACGATGCGTCTCAGGAGCGCGTCTGCGAGACTTGAGGCGGCGCCCCGCCCTCTGCTGACACAGCTGCTGACACGTGTGCCGCTGACACCGTGCACGCATGCGGGCGGCGGGGCCTCTGCCCGGCCTGCTCCGGGACGTCGGCGAAAGGACGAGCCAAACTCCGCTCTCCGAGGCGGCGCTGGGCATGTGGAGCCATGCGCGCGGAGTGCGCCGGCTGCGTGCTGCTCGCAGAGCGAGAGTCCCGCCCTCCCGTCCTGTCTGAGGGCCCCAGGGAGGCAGCCTGGGCCTGCCGGTGGTGTGTTGCTGCCTTTTCATTGTTAACGACCGCCGTGGGGACCTGCGGACACGCGACTGCAGCTCCCACTCGCCTTCCCAGTGGCCGACTCGCCCACCCCGCCACCTGTCTCTGGGGGCTGTGCTGGGCAGCGAGTAGCACTAGGGTCCTCGCGTCCCCGGGGCCAAGCGCGGCCGGACAGTGCCTTCTGTGGACATTCACCAGATGGCAGGGAAATCGGAGGGGCTGCCATCCCCTTGGGGGGCCAGCACTAAGTGCTAATGTGGAACGGTGGGGGCACTTGGGTGGGGTCCCCCAAACCTCCTAACGCCTCAGGGTCCCGCAGGGACCATCCTGGGGTGAGGGGGTGCGTGGGGAGCGCACCCTCCCCGCTCCCAACACAGCCCGGCAGCAGCGGGGCCGAGTGTGCCCTGTGCGCGGTTGGGCCGCGGGCAGCCCTGGGGGCTTCTACGTGCACAGCGCCCCTCGCTGGCGGGGATGTGGCCAATGGGAAGGAGTAACGTTTCCACGTTTTCAGCGTGTAGGTAATTGACCTAGGCTGGGTCAGATACATGGTTTAGAAGGATGTTTCTTAACTGCAACATTCTGACGCTCTCGTTCCTGCTTCTCCGAAGGTTACATTGTTACATTGTACTGAAATGCACACCTTCTTCCTCGCAGACGGCGCTGCCTGAGGTGGGGAGCCCGCACTCCCACACGCTCAGAGTCGTCATGGGCATCCTCCAGCACAAGAGGCCGTATTCGATGCGGGTAAGAGCGGGGTTTCGTTTGTTCCTTCCTGCCTCGAGCTTCATCACAGACTCTCCAGGTGCATGTCCTACACGTCTGCGGGGTGGAAAACTCACACTGACCTCTGAGACCCACCTGCCCAGGTGCTGGCCGCTGTCCCTCAGCGTCACTGCGCCGTCAGCCTAAACAGCGCCCTCACCTGGGACTGGAACCTGTCTCTCATCCGCTTCAGAGAGACAGGTGAACTGAACCAGTGACGGGCCTTACAGTATCTGGGATGTTAGGTGAACGCGGAACTTTCCAGAACAGTGCTCACGCCACTTTCAGGGCAAGACCTAGAGACAGCAGAGGCGCCCCAACCTAGATACTCTCTCAGGTGACCCTGGGAGCGCCCCAGACACACGGAAGGGAGGAGGGCTGTCTCCAGGGCAGGTGGCAGCGGCCCGGCCCCGCCCCAGGTGCAGAGAGAGACCGAGGGGCGGTCAAGGCAGGGAATGCCCCTCTTCCCTCCTGCGTCCTCCCACCCCCCTCAGGAGGGGCCGGCCCCGGCCCTGAGAGCACCTGGGGTGAAAGTGCATGTGAACAGGGGGCAGACGGTCGGTCACGCAGTGGGAGAGGGGCACTCATGCCCCACAGAACCAGACGGCCCTGCTGCCGCGTGAGCACGCTCTGTGCACGATCCCCCAGTCCCAGATCTACAGGGTCAGCGGGGGCTGGGCTGGAAGGACTCGGGGACGCCGGGCCAGCCCTGGACCCCAGCGCCCCATCTCCATGCCCCGTTTGAAACAGAGGAAGTTCATTTTGACAACATGTCCAGGCTGCTCTCCTGCCCACGTGAAAGGGGGTAGGAAGGGGGCAAGTTCTGTGTTTTCCACGGGGACTCGTAGAGTGCACCGTGTATTCACATGGCTGCACGTCCCCGCTGGGCCCAGCCACGCTGAGACGCTCGGCAGCCACGTGTGGCCGGTGGCTGCAGTGCTGGACAGCCCAGCCCTGGAGAGGAGAACCCGGAGAGCAGGGGCAGCCTTCGCGGGGTCCCCTCCCGCCTCCGCCCCCTGCACCTGCACAGCCAACTCAGACCCGGTCCTCTCGTCTCCTCCGGTCCCCTCACCTCACCGAGGTGCTGCCCGGGCTGGACCCTTCCCAGCCCAAGCTTGTCCTCACGCCATGGGTCCCTGCGCTCCCACTGACTGTCAGCAGTGTGAGCTGCTTTACCTGCAGCCAGGCCTGTGTGGCCTGCGGCACGGGGTCCCCTGCATGGGCCGTGGCAGGCTGTGCATGGCGTGTGACCCCGTGTGGCTGTGCCGACTGTGTGGCGGGGGCTGGGCAGCTCCAGGGGCAGCCTTTCCCCAGGCACCCTGCTGAGGCTCCTCGGCCAGCGTGGGGCGGGCACCCCTGCACTCAGGGCGACAGCACCTTCCCGCACCTGCCAAGGCGGCGCACAGACACGGCGACCGGGGGGATGGGGGCACATGGGGAACTGGGCCCCCCCCAGAACGCGTGCGTAACCAGCTTGCCTGCTGCTCCTTTCCCAGCTCACGATCGTGAAGCAGCGAGAGCAGCCAGAGGTGGCTTTCCGGCAGCTCCTGGTGGAGGACAAGGGCCTGGACGGAGGGTCGTCCTACGTGGACTTTCTGTGCTCCGTGCACAAGGCCGTCTGCCAGCTGCTCAACTGATGGCCCCTGCGCTGGGGGTCCTGCCGAGACCACCCACCCCTGCTCAGTGCCTCTTCTCCGGGCGACAGACCGCAGGCTGCTTCCGAGTTCTCTCCAAGCCGGCCTTCGCCTCCCCCCGCTGGTGCTCAGGGCTCGAGCCGGCGGAGGGGCCGCTGCCCCGCGAGGGGCCCCACTGGCCCTGGCCGCACCGCTGTCCCCGTGCCGGGGCGGTTTACAGACTGCAGACATTCCCAGATCTCTCTCTTCGTGCTGGGCGTATAAATTATTTTTCACAATGTATAGATTCGGGATGAAGTTTTCTTGATTCCTCTCCCATTTTCAGTGAGGGGGAAAAATCCTTAATTTTTACACTTTTTTAAAATCATGTCACCCCGCTGAACGCTTTTCAACTTGAGGTCTGCGCAGCGGCCCTTTAACGACCGCGGAGTCTCTGTGGCAGAGCGAGCGCGTTCGGCGTCCCTCTCATGATCACGTGTCGTCCGTGTCGCAGCTCTTTTCTGGTTGTTTGTGTTGTCTCTGCAACTGTCTGTACAAGCCTCTTAACGGCTCGTTGTACAACCTGGAAGGTTCTCACCTGTACATAAGGGATCTCAGCCGCTACCAATAAACCCCTCCCCGCGCTTGCTCAGCAGGTGGACTTGTGCTTCCGGGGTGCCGGGCCGCGGCTCGGGAAGGCGCAGGTCTGCGGAGGCCGCTCGGTGGCACCACCTGGCTCCACCGTCCCCCCAGGGGACAGAGACAGGGCACTGTTAGGGCTGCTACGGTCCCTGTTGGAGCGTTCGGTCAGATGGAAGCGTGTTTCTCTGTCACACCCCTGGGAGGCGGTGGGATTTAAACTTCAGGGAGTTAGTTGGCTGACAAGCTGACATCTGAGCTCTTACAGTTTCTTAAAGTTCGCTTTGGAATTATTTTCATAAATACAGTATTCTTAACCATGCTTTAGAACTCTTGTTTCAATAAGACAGAACAGTAGAAAAGTAAGCTCTAATCTCCTGTAAAAAGTTAAACTCAGAGGGGAGAGAAAGTGGGGGAGAGAGGAAGGGAGAAGGGGTGTTCCCCTTGTTGCTGCATGTGCCCTGCCCGGGAATTGAACCCACAACCTTGGTGACCTAACTCATCATCCTTTGGGCGGCCGTGCCAGCCGGGTGCCCGGGCAGCAGCTCCTCTGAGTCGGGGCGGACCCTGGCATGGGAAGCGCTGCTACCGGAGGGCGGCGAGCGCCACGAGGCACCTGCTCGATCACCTGGTGGTGCGTGGTCAAGCGGCGTGGACTCTAACCTGGGCTCCCCGGAACGGAGGCACCCCCGACTCCCAGCCTCCCGCTTAGAGACCGCAAGAGCACCTGGAAGGGGCAGGATAGTGTGCTCACCCCAGCGCTCTGCGTCCTCCCAGCCGCCAGGTGAGGGGCTTGGGCACGGCCCTGGGACGGCGCTCGGCTGCCGTCCTGGGCTCCAAAGCGTCCCCACTCAACACTCGTCACACACGCTTGGAGGTGACTGTGTCCTGACCCCTGGAGAAACTGTGTTTCCCCCTTTAGTGAATTTGGTGACACAGTATTTATAGGGCAGCATTTAAAATATGCATGCGGTACTTAGTGAGCCAGGTTAACTTTAAGCCATACAAAATTAATTTTAGTTCCCCAAAAGGCAAAAATGTAGGGAAATGCCCCAGGAACATCTCAGACCCACCCCCTTCCCTCTGCCCCCGAGCTGAAGCTGAGCGGGGAGGCCCCGACCTGGTGCAGGTCCGCAGGCCCAGGGGTCAAGCGCACCTGGTTACTGCGGTGCTCTGGGTGCCCGGTGGCTCTCAGAGAGGAGCTGAGCACGCCCCTCCCGGTGGGACCGGCGTGCAGACGCGGTCCGTGGGTGAGTGGCTGCTACCGCCTCTGACACGCAGACGGAAGGTCTCAAAGACGGCAGGCAGGCTGCCGCGAAGCCGCTCCTGCTGGCTCCGGGGGCGGGCCCTGCGCGCCCAGCTCCTGCAGCGCGTCTCACGGCGCACCTCTGGCTCTCAGTCCTTTGGACGTGCGCTTGGAGAAGCCCACGCAACGTGGCGTCATGTTTATCGGCCCCTCTCTCGTCGGAGGCAAAGCAGCCCACCCGTGTTAGCCTTCTGTCCAGTGCAGGGCAGAGCCCCCGGGAGGGGCTGCTGGGGCTCGGGGAGGCTGTTCACCCTCCGGGCCTGGAAGCTGGCAGCAGCGTGTTGAGGATGCAATGAGGGCTCTGCCGGAGTTTAGTGGCTTAACTTGTGGGACAAACGTCGGGGGCCATCGTGCACCCTGACCGCGCCTCCCTAGGCCTGGCTGGTTCAGCGGAGTTTGGGCCTGGGAGCCCCCAGGACACGTGCCAGCTGCTGCTCCCGCACTCTGCTCCCCTGGGTGGTGCTCGCAGGGACAGCAAGTCAAGGGACTGCGGCTGGGGGCGGCGGGTGAGGGGGACGCCGGGTGCGGGGGGCGGGGGGAGACGTCGCCACTGAAGATAAGCACGCGCCTCTGCCCCAGAACGGCCGGGCCTGCAGTTACGCGTCACCCCGGGCGCTCGCCCTGGAGCTCTCAGGACGTAGGAGACACACAGGGTTGCTCCGGAATCCCTGGCTTCTGTCCCCAGCACGGAATCAGGAAGCGAAGCAACTGGAAGCCCCTCGTGGAGACCCCTAGGCCACGCTGTGGAAACGGACGTGAATGTAAGCGTGAAGCCGGTTACCTCCGGGGAAGCCGGAGGAGCGAGTCCCTGTGCCCTGCAAACCTCCCTCAGTGAGCGAAGACTCCGTTGCAAAAGTGAGGCTGTGCCCTTTGGGGACAGGAAGGGAAAACTGAGTCACCCCTTCCTGTTATAAAGATGCCGCATCCCGCTGTCCTGGGGTCACACCACCCTGGGGTCAGTTCTAGGCTCTGCCTCCTTTCCAACCACAGCTCTCCCCGGCTCTCCATGTGGTGGGCTGACTCCCTTTACCCTTGAACCCTGAGAGACCACGCCTCACTCCGTGTCCACACCCCCGGGTGAGGGGGCAGGTGCGGAAAGCAGAGCTGTCTTGCTCGGCTGGGCGTGCAGGGCGCGGGCCACCGGCACTCGGCACTCGGCCTGCCCCTGGGGCGGCCCCTCCTCCCCGGTGCTGCTGAGGGCCCCGCTGGGCGATTGCACCTCTCTCCTCCTCCCAGGTCGACTCCGACAGCTGCCTCTCCAGGTCACCTGTCATCATCGAAGTTGAACCCGCGGTTTCAGGAAAACCTCTGCTGACTGTGATGTGCCATGTCCACCCAGAAAGGCGTTGGTCAAAGGCTCCCCACACCACACAGGGCTGCGGGCCAAGACGGCTCCCCTGTCAGGCTCAGAGGCCTCGGCCACTGCCTGCAACTCCCAGTCCTTGTCCTCACACTGGGCATCGCGTGGGGACAACCAGCTGCTGGGGACAGGCCGTAGGTCAGGGGTCAGCCTGGGCCAGCCCTCCCTTACTTGCAGACCACGGTGACCCCGGGACTCAGAGGTCCCCAGTTCCATCAGGAAAGCCGCACCCCAAAGTGAAAGTGCTGGTCAGGGACAGCGGTGCTGCTTCGGCCGTGAAGCCCATCCACGGCCCGAGCTCCAGGCAGGAACAGAGAGAGCAGCAACCCCGTCCACAGAGCCGGCCGGCCGCCCCAGCCCAAGCCCGAGCACAGCCGTCCCGCCTCCCAAGCCGCCTTCCCAAGTCGAGGGTCCTGCCCAGGTTGCCGGTTTCACATTAAGCTTTCTCCAGAAGCCTTAAGTTGTGCCACTTCCTCACTGCCAAGGACACCCTTCCCCGGACACTGGACCCCAGCACGGGAGAGCCAGGGGCCCCTTGCTGCCTCCGCTCCCCTCACTGTGCGGAGGGACACTGCCTGGGGGCCAGTCCACGTCCCCTGAGCAGAGGCACCGCGCCCGTGTCCCGCCGGCCTCTAGGGAAGCTGGGCAGGGTCCCTGCAGCGATGCAGCCGGGGTCACGGTGAGCTTCCCCGTGACCACGGTGAGTCTGCCTGCCTGGCCCCCCCCGCCCCGGGGGAGCTCCGCAGCAGGTGCAGATGTGGGAGCTGACGGTCAATTCCTAAGGTTATGTCACTGAATCCCAGGAGGCTTTAAGATTCAAAGAAGTACCTTTTTTATCACGGCAGTGAGAACGTGCCAGAACCCTACCAGCAGCACCCCTCTGACAAGCACACTCCGGGGGCCCCGCCTCCAGGCTGGGTCCCTCTCTGGTCACTTCAACTCCTTCCACCAGCAGCAGCCTCATCTCGAGGACAAGCTCGGTGAGGGAACGTGGAGGCGTCTGGGTCGCTCCGTCCTGTCTGGTTCCGTGTACGGGGCAAGAGGCGGGACTGGGCAGCGTGGGCAACCCCGGGAGGTTGGCCAAGGCCAAGGGTGGGCCGGGGCAGGTCCCAAACGAGGCCTCCCCAGGGGAAGTCCAGCTGCACGGAGAAGGCTCAGGCGCTGACGGTCACCGAGGTGGGAAGCCACCCCTGTGGGCCCCTCCGCGTCCGCCTCGGAAGCCGCCCCTCTCCCCTCGGAAGTTGGACCGGTTCCGCTCGCGCCCCCGGCCGGCAGAAGTTCCCCCCCTGCCCCCGCCCCTGGGGGCGCCGCCGCCCCGGTCGGATTTGGACTTGGGAGGAGGCGACTTGGGCCGCAGCCGCTCGATCTCCTCCGTGCACCCCGTCAGGTAGGAGCTGGGGGCGCTGAAGTAGGACGCGTAGGTCTCCGCATTGTAGTTGCTGTTCGTCAGTGTCGGCCCGACCGTGAGCCAGCCTGGAACGGGAGGAGCAGAGGTGACCCTTCCGTTCAGCCCCCTCCCGGCCCTTCTGCGGGGTGCCCCACCGCTCTCCTGATGGTGACCGTTCTCAGAGGCACAGGACTCGGTCGCGGTCGCAGAGAGCCATGTGTGTATGCCGCTTCCCGCCTCAGACGAACTTTTGGAACCTGCCCCCCACCCCGCACCGCAGCCTGATCCGTGCTCTGCGAGAGCCGCACCAGAGAAAACACTCCCCACCACACTGAGCGTGGGCCTAGCGAGAACACTCCACATATCCTTCCCGCTGCGGACACGGAGCCTCCTCTTGTGGTTCAAGCCCAGGAACCAGTCCCCGCCCACCCCCATCAGCCCAGCTGCGGCCCTGGAAGTCGCAGGGCCCTGGGCCGGGGCAGTCAGATGTGCACGCCCTGTGCCCCCCTCCTCCCGCCCCTCGGAACACCCCTCAGAATGCGGGAGCCTGAGCAAGGCCCCCCCACGCCCCTCCTCCTGCACCCCCATGCTTTCCAGACAGCCCCAGGCCTGGCACCTGGGGTCCTTCGGAAGGAGCCTGCCCTGACGCGGCAGCTGCTGTTCGTGACCCCAATAGTGCCCCTCTGTTCCCACCCCGACAGCCGCTCGCTCACGGTCCCCTCGACCTGCGAGCCCAGCCTCCATCTCAGGGCTCCCGTCTCCGCGCTGCCGGACAGCTCTGCTCGCTGCGAGGACGGTCTCGAGTGGATGAGACTGTCCCCGGGCCAGGAGGACCCACAGGAAGCCCCGAGCGCTCAGCAGACACCACGCTTTGGGGCCCCTGACGTGCGGGGGTTCTGCTAAGGGACCTGGGAGCGCACCTCTGCACGGCCCAGACACGGAGCTTCTAGTGCAGGCCACGGAATCCCTGAGAACTGGGTTCTGCCCAGAAATCCGATCACGCCTCCGCCCACGGCCCTCAAGGCCACCCCAACCCTTCATGAACGGAGGCCGGCCCTACAGCAAAGCTCTGGTCCTGCACGCTCCTCTCGCTGTCTTTAATCAGCGAGGACCCTCACACGGACTCAGCGACGCTCCGAGAAGCCACACTGTCCACGTGAGGAAACAGGCCAGGGGCTTCAGGTTCCGAAAAAGCCAGGACCCGTGTCCTGCAGGCACGGCGTTGTCTGCAGGGTTGGCTGGCCACTCCCCCACGCACCCCAGCCCTCCGTTCAGCAGGAGGGTCACCCAGTGCTGGGGTGCTGGGCGGGAGGACGTGGGCGGGCGGCCTGTGCCTCCCACACGTGAGACTACGTGCCCCAGGGGCCGACCACGATCGCACGCCAAACGTGGCCACCCCTGGGGTGGCGTCTGCGATGTGAGGAACCAGAGAACAGACCGGGCAGGAGCGGTGGGGGGAGGGGCGGGAGGGGAAGCTGGTGGTGCAGACCCTGCAGCGGAGGCGCCCAGCGCACCTGAAGTTCCTCCGGAGGAGGAAGCGGCCCCAGCACCTTGAGCCTCGGCTGAGCCTGCGCTGCGGGGCGCCTGCTGACCGCCGTGTCCCAGGGACCCACCATGCACACCGCTCCCCCAAGGTCCTACCTGGCCGAATTGTACTATCTCTTCCGAACAGATGAAGGCGCCGCCTCCCCAGGCAGAAGTGCTCGATGATGTGAAAGATCTCCACGGGCTTTTCTATGTTGCCGATCTCGGGCTCCTCCGTGATGATCAGGTCGATGTCGACGTTGGCGTGGATGAAGTCCCCGTCGGTGCTGCGCTTCACGGTGCCCTTGATGCCCATCAGGCAGTGCTCCTGCACGGCAGCACGCGGGGGCCATGAGCCCCTCCCACCCGCACCGGTTGCTCGCCGTCCTGATGCCCCCAAGGCCAGGACGACCCTCACCCCTCGGGGTCCGTGGGTGACCCCGGGGAAAACCGGGTTCCTGGCTGCGGGGAGATTACGGCCTCGGCGCCCCCGCACTGCAGACCTGAGAAACCTCACCACAACCTATTTCCACCAGTTACAGAAACAGGGACCTTGACCTTGGAACCTTCCAATGATGCTGTACTGGCCTCAGCGACCCAGACAAAACCGCACACGAGGTGCGAGCCTTCCAACATGGAGGCGGGGCTTCAAGAAAGGCTGCAGACTTCCGAATACTTCAGGTAAGGAAATGTGAAAATCCAATCCTTTCCTTTCTTGTTTTCAGATCTTGTCTCCTGATTCTGCGCAGCAGGAGTAAGGCTGGAACAGAATGACCTCTCACCGGCTTCCAGGACCCAGCAGCCCCAGACGGAACCCCCGCCTGCGGCCCCTGGAGAGTGTAGAACCCCCGAAGGCCCGTGTACGGGGCACACGCAATGGAGCGTGCCTCGGCCGGGAGGAGGGCGAGACCTCGCCGTCCGCGTCAGCAGGCGGGCCTGGGAGGGCTGCAGCCAAGTAAGACGAACCAGGCAAAGAGGAACACTGCATGGTATCACCGACGCGTGGAGTCTAAACACCGAAACGGTCAAAACCGAGCAGAACTGCGTTCAGACGCAGAGGTCAAGCTGGCGGTCGCCCGAGGCGTGGGGGTGGGGACGTGGGGGACGGGAGGCAGGAGCACAAACGTCCAGCTGTGGAACAGACACGCGTGGGGGGCAGCGTACGGCCGGGCACTCGGCCAACAAGCCTCTCGGGCCCTGTGCAGCGGCAGCAGGCGAGCAGACCCACGGCCACTCGGCCGTAACGCCGGGTCTCGGGCCGCAGCCCCGGAAGGAGCGCAGCGCTGCAGGCCAGCCGCAGGCGGTGACCCCACGTGGACGCGCGGCCCTGACGCTCGGTGCCTCTGCGCAGGCCCACGGAAGGGGCCTGCGCCAGCTCTGGCCAGCACGCGGTCGTCTGGGGATGACGAAAAGCACCTGAGAGGCAGACCGAGAGCACGTGACAGAAACAGACACCACGCAGCAGCCAGTACCTTCGTCCTCTGGAAGACGGCCTTCGGGTCCAAAGTCTTAGTTTTCCCAGGATTGTTCTTATTGGTTTTGATCCAACAAATGTCTTCACATCTTCTGTAGCCCCACTTGCGTAAACACTGGAAACGAGAGTTTACAAAATCCTTAGTGGAAGGGGATGAGCAATACTTACGGTAAGCAGCCAGCACGAAACACCTTCTCCAGGCCTGAGGGTGTCCCGGGAACGGCGCGCCAGCGCCAACGCCCACACAGTCCGGTGCCCGACCGTGGGGAGGCCGTGCGGGGGCCCCCAGCTCCCCGACACCTCCCTCCGCGTCGTCAGCAGGACGTGGGCGTCCACGGTGACGCTCAGCCCCTCTGAACCACAAAGCGACTCCAAAGAGAGTTCGATTCCTGCCACCTCAATTCTCCACCCGCTGACAGAGCGGGACACTGCTGGAAATGTTCTTTCCACGTGAGTCTTACAGGATGCTATTTTTACAATGCTAAACCTCAAAAAATTCAAAGACTTAAAATGACTACGCATGCCTTCTTCTGGGTAAAACCTCACTTCCCTCTTTATACGCTCTATAAGGCAGCAATCGGAGCCTGCGTGTCCGAGACCCGTCACCATGCGGACCCACGACCACCACCGGCCACCACGCCACCCCTGCCTCTTACCACGCGCCCGAGGTCCAGCCCCTCCCCGGAGCCGCACCAGAGGAAAATGAACGACCGAGGGGCTGCGATCTCATCTATCTCCAACTTCATAATCTGGAAGAAAGCAGAAGAGCACGGCATGGAAGCATTCTGTGTCCCCCACCCCGGTCCTACAGGCCCTCGCTGGGACTCGGCAGGACTTTCAGTGCACACGGTCTTTGCACCACCACTTTCCATCGGGTTCCGGGACGGGTGACGAAGCCTGCCCCTGAAGCTTCCGGTTCTGCAGCTTCCCTATTCTGCACCAGACACCACGCACACACACGCACGGCCCCCCACCGCACTCTGACTTTTGTGTGGGGGGAGGTCACAGGAAGCCCCATCTACGGGTGTTACAGGGCGGAGCCTTCACCATTTCACAGAAGAAGAAACCGAAACGAAACAGGTCAAGTTAGCCCTCAATCAGGGCCAAAGTGAAGTGAAGCGAGGGGACATCTAAGTGCCAAGTTTCATCTTTCCTTGAGCCTCCAGCACAGGGGGCACTTGACGAACATCGAACATCGGTCATTTTTGTTATTGACAACAATGTAACTTCTTGTAACTCCCTGAGGTTATCACTTTGTTTAATTTTACTCAGGAAAACGCAAGTTTATTGCTGTATGCTGAAATTAGGTACATTTTTTATCCAGCACACTGTCAGCCCCTTAGAGAGCAGACACCTTACACACACACACGCACGCGCACACGCTCCGACGGTCGCCAAGACTACCCGGTACAGGGTGAGCCGCCCGTCGCTCTGAGGACTCCCACTCTGCAGCTCCACGGCCCAGGACGCTGAGGCAGGCGCGGCGTGTCTGCCGGCCGGCTTCCTCGCCGCCTGTGCAACCGCGGCCTCCAGAAGGCACCGCAGTTTCTGTTACGGAGCCTCAGGCCTCCGGCCGCAGCCCGCTATAAATCGACACGCGGGGTCCCTGAGAAAGCGGGGTGCTATTTACCACCTTCACCCACTTGGAGGATGAACAGTGCACACAAGGCAGAGCGAGCGAGCGCCACCTACGTCGTCCCAGGTCCAGCACTTCTCGTTCGCGGCGATGCCAGTCTCCCTATAGTACTCCTCCAGGGGGGGCTCCAGGAGAATCACATCGAACTTGGGGGTCAGCTCCCGGATGTCAAAGGCCTCTATGTCTGCTTGTAAGTACCTATTGAGTCAGGCACAAGAGATGGGGGAGAGATTTTCGAACGCCTTACAGGTGGGGGTGAAAGAAACGTCCTTGGTGCTACCGAGCATGGACAAGGCAGTTGGGAGCCCCTCACCAAACGCCCCTTGCGCTTGCGTGGGGCACCCACCCACGCCCTTCCGAGGACAAGTGCAGCCTCGGCACCCGCGCTCACCCGGGATGCGGCCCCTCCCGTCTGCACACTGAGAGCCCACACTCAGCGAGAGACGCTCCAGCCCTTTCCACTGTCACCCGGACACTTTAAGGAATGTCACGTTCCCTCTTTAGTTGTTCAGTCAGTTTAGAAGAACTATTTCTCCGTAAGTTTTCAATCCCTCCCTCCGAAATAGTTTCTAAATTATCCTTCTTTCTCTATTTTTTCCACACTAACAGTCGTTTCCGGCCAGCAGGTATAAATCAGCACCAGCCTTTATCGAAAAGCTATTCCACGAAGTATGAATGCGTCCTGAATGTGAGACATTTACGTATAGAGTATTGTAAGCGTAGTCTCTTTACACAGGACGAACGTTACGATCCGCTAACCCTGTCCCCACGGCCTTGGGACTTCTCTGTGGCCGTTCTAACCAGCAGGGCCACGCTTCAGCACCCTGCGAAGCGTATAAGATGTTCCAAGTAACCGAAAGTGAAACAAACAGGTTCTCTAATCTCAGAGACCTCAGTCACGTTTTTAAGGAAAGCATTATTCTGTTTAGCGAAGGTTAAAATGAATTTCCATACCCCAAAAATGTTAAGAATAGCAGCTCTGGATGCTGAGTTTTAATTAATTTTCACTTTCTTCTTTTCCTTCATCTAAGTTGTCTAAGCTTTCTTCAGTAAGTAACTTTTTGAGAATAGCTATTTTAAAAAATTTCATATAAATTCAAGAACATAATAAATATGAATGATTTTTCTAACAAAAAGAATCTGAAAATACTCTAAGCAAAATATCTGAAAAACTGAAACTAAATGAGAACCTACTGTGTACTCGGCACTGGAGTTTAGAACTAATATATTTTCCTATAAATGTATCATAAAGAAGAAATACGTAACTTTGTTAACCTTACGCAGGTGCTGAGTAACTTCTGAACAGAAAAGTTAGCAGATAAAGAGGTAGCATTTTAAGCCTGAGTTGGGAACAAAAGTAATTTTAAAAACCGCTTACATAGGAGGAGTGTTAGATTTTGCTATTAACTCATCCTTCAGCCTGATGAGCTCCCTCAGCTTAGGGTATTCTTCAAATCTGTCGGCCAGACCTGAGAAAACAGTAATTCTGCGTGTCAGTGCCCCTGAAGTCAGTGCTGAAGACCTGAAAGGTTACGCTCCGTTCTCAGAGAAACAGAACACCACGCAGCCCGCGCTTTACTCTCATGTCCTTTTAAGAAAGGTAATTTTAAACATGTCATACACATTATTTCATATGTATCAACCCTCATTCCATAAGCCAATAAAAAAATCCAGATGTTCCCAAGCCAAGTTCAAGTCCCCGCACCATTTCTCCTGTTTGCTAATTTAAGTAATCTGCTTATAAAGTCACGTTTAACCTTTCTTCTCTTGGAGAAGGGAAAAACTGCCTTTCTCGCATGCTTTCCTCCTTTTCGTTTAGATGAAAAAAATCAGGTAAAAATGACTATTCTTTCATGTTTTACAGTTAGGTAAGGGAAGAGGCGAAGTCTGGTGCAGACGAAGCGCTGCTGGCGAGCTCACATGAGCGGGCTGGGCCTGGTGACGCAGCCAGCGAGGGCCAGCCCCTCCCGGGAGGCAGGCTGCGGGCCGAACGGAGGTGAGCGCGGCGCGTCCCTGGCGGGCCCCACGCACCTACGTCCCGGATGAAGTTCTGCGGCCTGTGTCCCGTGTCCACGAAGTGCTGGCAGTAGTCGTTGTGGGGGTTCAGACTCTGGGTCCCCTAGAGAGGATCGAACCGGGGTCAGAGCGTGCACTCCGACCCGTGGGACGCGGGTGGTTCACAGGCTAAGGGCCGCAGCCAGCACGAGCGCGTCCCTCCTCAGCGGCCGTCGACGCTACCGATGTGTCACCTTACCCTGAACAGCCAAGCACCACAACACTACTTCACGAGCAACTTTAAACAATCTTTCCGGTCACAGAGCTGCGGCGGGAAAGTTCTAAGCCTTGGGAGGCCCTGGCTTACCTTCAGAAAGGTGCTGGAGTCTTTGTAGATCTCTTCTTCGTACGGCAGGTTCTCTTCTTCCTGCTGCACTTCCAGTTCATCCTTGGAAGGTCAGGCAGACGGTTTATGCACAGAAGGAGCAGTTCACACAGCACTATGTCTTGATTAAGACTCAACGTAAATACTTTATTTCCCCAGTGGATAAAACGCTTCGAATTATCACTAAAGTCAAACGTTAAAATCTTTGCTTTCTCATCATTAGATCTAGCTTATTATTTTCATACATAAAAATTTTCATCAATAATTGTCTGTAACTACTGTTCTGTTGATTAAATGGTCTAGAGTTCTTTAACCTCAAATATAACACGATAAATATTGGAATTTAGCTTGACTCAGAAGCTACAACCACCGACGGGCCAACCTCCCTCCTACTAGACCGAAACAGATGGAACTGTCCCCACAAGCCCAAATGCCGGGCCACGGGGGACCGAGCCGCGCAGGGTCCGACCTGGAGCAACCCCAAACGTCTGGGCCGCACGTCGGCCTGCAGCAGACGGGGCAGAGTCCCCGACAGGCGTCCGCATGGCTGAGCCACCTACAGGCTCACCGAGGCCAGGCCTCCCTTCTCTCCTAAATGCAGTCATATGACAATTAACTTCAAACAACAGAGACAGGGTTTTCAGCCAACGCTGCCTTTCTAACTAAGTATCCAATTACAAGTTCAGAAGGTGGGCATCGTTTCTCCTGGGCTTCCTGGCACACGAGTGTTCCCAATACTGTAATTGGGCTGCCCCATATTCTTAAAAGTGAACAACGCAAATCAAAAAGATAGCAGCATAACCTTTCAAAATGCGATCCGGTTACCCAAGGTTTCCGACACACTGGCCTCCGCACCGTTGCTGAAGAACAGCACGGCCTGGCGCTCACCAGGCGTCACGCCGGGGCTTCACGTGCACCACCAAATCTCACACGCACGCGTCCGTGTTAACACGCGGGAAGCGACGTAAAGGTCTAACTCAGCTGGGCGTACGTGTGCTCAGTGATCCACGCGTCTACTGTATCGTGACAGCTACTTTAGGCCCTTTAACATTCAGCTCTCCGTCAAATCTGTTTTCCTGGGGAAGAATCTGCCACTGCAAGGACGCACTTCTTCTTGACAATGAAACAGCCCCATTCTCCACTTGCCTTGTACTCCTCCATCTTGTCTTCGTCTGCGTCCCCTTCATCCTGATACTTGCGCTTTGCACTTGGAGCAGAGGTGTCGTAGGAAGCCCTGAGAATGAGAACTGAGGCGTCACGCCCAAGTACACACAAGACGCGTAAACGCTTCTGTGAACTGTTAAATAAGACAACAAAACAGGACAGAGCAAACCTCCCTGATCAAACCTCCCTGATCAAACAGCGTCCGTTCACCCAGCTTACAAGTCATCCAGAGAGCGACACAGCCTGATGGGCGCTTCCCTCCGAATTTCTGCCGGAAAGCAACTGAGTTAGAACGCAGGCTGTGGATGCGGATGCTCGGCGAGAAGCGACTTCCACAGTCGAACCTGCCTACGGCCAAACTAGGGCTCAAACTGCTACCCAGACTACCGAAAACTTCGGATGCTTCGCCAACTGCCAAATAATCACCGCTCTTAGGGTAAAGTCTGTTTTCTTTCACAAGACTTTAAGAAACAGAGTTATTTATTCACGGTATATAAGCTAATCCTTAGTGTTCCACCTCCTCACTGCTACACGCCAAATACTTCATCACTCATGAACGAGCAATAAAAACCGATGGTTCTGAAATCTTCATGCTGATGCCTCTGTAACACACTTCACGCTGAGGCCTATTTGCCTGTTAAAGCAGCAGCCCTTTCCCGGGACCCACCTGCATGTCTCCCGCGTCTCCGCGATCTCTCTCTGCTCGTCCTTGCTGTTCAACACGGCGCCGATGCTGTCCGCGCTTTCGGCCCCCAGCTGCGCAGGACAGAAGCCAGAAATGGGATCAGTCGGCATTTTACGCTTTTAGTTATAGTTGAAAGTAAGACTTCGCTTTGCCCATCTTTTCCTTTTAAAGTGAATAAAACGTGACTTAGCAACAGCTGCAGTAACAGAGAAGCTCACGTACTGCTTACAGGGTGGCCAGCACCACGCTACACACTTCGCACCCAGAAGTCACGCCCCATCTATCCCACGCTGGAATAATGCTTCCCCTTTAATTCAAGCAGAGTCTTTACGTAATGACTGCAGGCACAGCAGAGGGCTTTACCGATTCCTTAAAAACGGAAATGCAGATTCCGACCGGCAGCTGGGGGAATGTTGCGAAACGCAACTGCAGACCAATGGCTGAGACAAGGCTGGTGGCTACGTGGAGTGGTGGAGTGAGATTAGGTCACAGAATCTTCAGGACCAAGGGTGCAGAAGGCAACCGGCAGGCCACAGGCGCCACCCCCGTGACTAGGCAGAAGGCTGAGGGCAAACCTGCATGAAGCAGTCCCTTCAGCCTGCAGAGGGGGAAGGCACCCGAAACACAGGAGCCGCAAGTGCCCAGCCTTGGTCTTGGACCGGCAGCGCTGCCGAGGCGGCCCCTGTGCTAGCTCCCGCTCCTGAACTGACAGGAGACCCGCTCCACCAGACCTTCAGACCTCTGTCCTCCCTGCTGCGGGGCAGGGGGTGGGGGGGGGCGCTTCCCACGGGAGACAGCTGGCGGGCTTTCTAACCACACCGCCCACCCCTCTTTCATGCCCAGGTAAGCGCACTCGGAGAGGTCTCCAAGAACACTGTCTGTGGAATGAGTGGGCGCCTCCCACGGTTCCCCCTTTGTCCCCCCTTTCCTCGCCCAGATCATAGCACCTAATGCTGCCGGCAGCACCTTTGCGTCTGTTCTTACATTGTTTCATAGTCTCTGCCAGGACTCCCAGTCATCCTGTGGGTTTCCTTCTCCTCACCCTCCCCCACTGGAGAGGTCCCTCCCCAGAGGAAGGGCTCTGATTGCTGGGTGCGCAGCGGCAAGTGTCTGACTCATGGCACATGCTCAGGACGGATGTAAACGAACCAATGAGGTTTCCTACTGGGGCTAAGTCAGAAAACAATGTATTTCAAGAGAACTGCTTTCAATCAAAATTCTGCTCACAAACTGTCTTCTCATGCTCTAAAAATATTTTAAAATTGTGGAGTCGCTGAATTAAGTAAATATCAGGTTTCCCATTAAATGGTAGCACTAATTATATTACTTGAATAATTATGACAACTTGGAACCACTTGTAAACAGTGATTTTCCCAAACAAAGCTACGAGTCGAAGAGCAGATGTAAACTGTTGGTGGCAGCAAAAACTGCCACCGTCACAGTCTGCATCTACATGTGCATGTGACACCCACCCAGCAGACAAACGCAAGCCCCGCCAATTGTGCGTGCTGAGCTGCGCTCCACTGTACTGCGCCAACCAACAAACACTCAGTGAAAGCTCACTCCGGACGAGAAACAGTTAAGGTAGAAGGCGAACCCAGCAGGAGTTCCATGTGAAGACTTCACACTCCAACTGTTCACATTCCGTGCGATAATAACGAATATGTAGTAATGGATTCGACAGTGAAAGTCCAGAGCATGAGTGCAAACCACAAAGGTCAGGAAGGTCTCGCACTACGTTTGAGCTGAGCTATGCCAGAGAACAGACAGACACAGACCAGACGGAAAGGACAGCTGTAAAAACACCACAATGTATGCACTGTACAGTCTGGGTTCATTCTGTCTTGTTCATACAGAGAACGGTGGAGAGAGAAAGGATGAATCAGGGGAGAAGTGGAACCTTGAAAGCACAGAAGGTTGTGGGTTTGAGCACATAACAAATTTTTTGAGCTTTATTTCTTCATCTGTAAGATGCAGGCAGAATCTGTACGAATGAAGAAGCTTAGCTGAGTTTGACATGCAGAAGGGACTTAGGAAGGGGCAGCCATCGAGTTTCATGCACCGTGTTCATTCCGAGGGCCGGGGCAGCTATTGGTCATCGCTGAACAGCAACGCGTCCCAAGGACCCCAGCACAAGACCCTGAGCATGTAACTGTGGTATTCATGTATGTTGAGCCAGAGTTTGAATTCAAATTAAAGTGTAAGAACTTTACTTGGTGGCAA
The DNA here is from genome assembly GCA_004027475.1 of Anoura caudifer. Classification (NCBI taxonomy): domain Eukaryota; kingdom Metazoa; phylum Chordata; class Mammalia; order Chiroptera; family Phyllostomidae; genus Anoura; species Anoura caudifer. The sequence goes on from PVKU01002552.1 coordinate 57,644, forward strand.
CAAGAAGCTACTTGCAGATAACATGTTATGTGTTGAGAAAAGGGCTTAGAAAAGATACCTGATTTGTCCAAGACCGAAATGTCCCTGGGACAGGAGCAGACATGACTCCTGATGCCCACATTTTTAAGACTATTAGTCTTTTCATCAGGTCACAAAAGAGGAGAAGTTTCAGACTTCCATTTAGTAAAACCAAGATTTACTAATGAAAAATAAAAATAACACTAAGATGCCTCATTAAAGCCCGTGAGCGCCTCCATCGCTTTTACTGGGCGGAATGATAGAAATGGAAACCAGCCTCTGCTTTAGGTAGAGATGGGCACCCTGTGCCGTCCGCGGGCGTATTCTGCTCATCAGCAGGCAGGCACACACTCAGGCAGGCAGAGGTTCGGGCCAGCTTTAGAAAAACAAACCAGGTTCAATTTCCGGACCTAGCAGTGATTGAGCCCGGGCCGCAATGACGGAACCTCGAGGGCCTCCACGTCGTTATCCACTAAGTGAAGGTAATCCTATGCGCAGCAGGGGTCTGTTGTGACATGGAGTGTGAATTCACGTGATGATGTGCATACTGTACCCTACTCAGCGGCCTGCGATACACCAGGGGCAGACTCTAAAATTTACACCCAGACCACCTGCAACTCAGTCTTTAGATACGATCCTCCCCGCCCCCCATATTCTGCAAACCCATTGCACAGGAAGCCACAACCTCGAGGTGGGTGTTGGCTACGAGCAAAGGCAAGAAACAGAAGACCATGGAAACGTCGAAGAGATATTTAGGGGACAAGTCACTCTCGAGACTTGGCCCCGAAACCGCGGTCATGTACTGACAAAGACCTAAGCTTCGCATCCTCCCCACTGGGCGCGGGCCCACACACTAGGCGTTCGGTCTAGCATCACCACAGGCCCGCGACACGTAAGGGGAGAGCAAGAAGTGCAGGGTCAGGGTTGCGGGAGCGCACAGAGAGGACGCGAGGAAGAGGGCGCCGTGCACGCGCGCTCGCGATCCAACCCAGGGCCGCGGACCTGCTGCGCGAGGAGCTGTCGCCGTAGCTTCTGCCGCTCCCGAATCTCCTGCAAGCGGCTGTCCATGTCCCAACGCCCGTTTTCCACTCCCCCGGAACCTTGGCGACTAGCGGGTGTATCCCCGCTGGATTTTTATCCGGAGTTTGCGAGACACAAGAATTGCCTGGACGTTTAGGCGGTGGGTACCGTATAGTCTCTCTCCCCTCGGCATTTCCGGCGCGGCCGGAATTGGCTCTCCGGCCCAGAAGCCCCGCCTCCCCTTGGGCGCCGAAATTTGACGCCACAGGATGGGGCCCAATGAGAGACGCAGAGGCGTGGGCGGGGCCTCGGAGCCCCTCACTTCCCGGAGCCGCGGCAGCAGGAGCCGGTCTGGGCGGGGCCGCGGACGGGCTTGTTGCTTGGCTGCTTCCCTGGGACGTCAGGCGCCCTGGGCGCAGCAGCACTGTCTCGAAGGTGTGGACCGATTTCTTGATTCCCCTTTCCGTTATATCCCCCATTTGCCAGTCCTGATAGTTAAAAAAATGGCGAGATATCCGTTTCTTCCAGAAAGCACAAACTGGAGCCAGATGGCCAGGTTTGGTCCCGGGACTGTCGTTCACTGAGCGGCCTGGTCACCTCCAGGGGGCGATAAGGGTGCCGCGCTCACTGCAGGGTGCGGAGGGAAAAGAAGGGACCGCGCCTGGCGCATGCGCGGTGGCAGGGCTTACTGTGCTTTCAGAGTTGCATTATTTCTTCCCTTGTCGTCCCGCCGGGGACGGCGCAGCATGTTCCTGCGCTCTTCTCCACGCCTGACTAGCCCGGGAGAAGCTCTGCGGATTCCTCCTTTCGGGGAGGTGGGCGGGTGGTGGTACAATGGGGCAGAGGTCGGGGATCCCTTTTTGGGCTTGTGCAATTAGTTGTCTTAGTGGGAAATAACCCCGGGACGGGGGCACGGCCTCTTGGGGTTACCTGGGTCTGGTGGGGCGGGGCGGGGAGTGGAGATGCTCCTCCCTCCGGAGCCTTAGGGTGTAACCGCTGTTACCCACTGCGTTTTGTCACGTTCCGGAGTCAAAGAGTCCGAGGCGGGCTGAGACCTATGTTGCCTCAAGTTTAATTGGAAGCTGCGGCAAGTACTTACGAGCACTAGTAACAAGTCTTTTTTCTTCGAGAGGGGATTTCCTTTTATACGAGGAGTATTACGTTTTCCAGATCCAAACCTTGTGGGTCAGGCTAGGCCAAAGTGGGCAGGACTGGATGATTCTACTCATTGTCACGCGTTTCTCAAGCACTAGCTCTGAAAGTCAGTTTCAGAAGAGAGTTCTGGAAATTTCTTGAGTAATGGCAGGACCGTGTGAAAAAGCGCTCTAGTGCCAGGGCCCGTACTGTAAGAGAAAATACTCGTTGGCACGTAGGAGTCAACGTGTCTAAAAAAATCACTTTACCTGCCAGTCGTGTAAGGTGAGTACTGATTTGAACTATTTATCAGTGATGGGAAAAGGCACTTGTTCCCTCAAAACTGTGGCGATATTTATTGAGCATCCTAAGTGGCAATGACTGTGACAGACCCCTGCCTGCAGTCTGGCCGGGTCATAAAAAAAACGAAGACCAAATAGGTCGGGTTTTCTTTATGCAGTTCACACCTAAAGGAGGAAGCTGGTTTGTTCCCGGTTGAGTGCAGTGCGGGTTATGTGCCTGTGGTCCTTGACCCCCTTCACGTGATCTCTGCTCTGTGATGATGGCTGGGCCCCGGAGTCCGCAAACTGCACCCCACCCCCAGTCCCCCTGGCCGGGCGTCTTCCACTCACATTCCGTCCGGGGAGGTGCAAGCATGAGGTCACAAGTGGACGGTGGGCAAGCCATTGCTCACTTCTTTTCCTCTGGCTTCAGGCATCCTGGGGAAGGAGGGTGCCCTTCACAAAACCCCTGAGCCGGTTGCAGCAGCCCCTCCTTGGTGGTCCCGCCTTCCCTTTCCCGCTCAGACAGCGCCCCCCGAGCTGTGAGTTTGCTCTGGAGCCCCGAGAATAAACCCACCTTCTGTTCTACCAGCTCTAGGCCTGGAGCCATGAATGGTACCTGTGCAAAATTCCTCAGTGGTTTGTTTTCCTGCCTGGAGCCGGCACCGATAGGGATGCACAGGAGAACAGCCCTGTCGCCTGTGCAAAGCCCTTGGCATTCGGCAGAGGGCTGCCAGAGACCAGGCTGCGGCTCTGACCAGGCCCCTCCCCTGCGCACGGGCCTCGCCTATCAGTAGCATCTATTCCTAAGGGCCTCTGGGGAGTGTGTGTGGTGGTGGTGGTGGGGGGTGGGTTGGTCAGGAAGAAGAAGCCCCTAAGGTCTCCACATACCATTCATAGTCTGAAAAGCAACTTCTCTGGGAGACACTTATTTTAAGGGAGCAGCGAGAGGGCCCCACAGCAGAGTGTGCGTCCGCCCTGCTGCTGCGTGAGGAGGGCTCCTCCAGCCTGCGCGTGCAGCTGCCTCACGTGTGTCTCACTGGAGTGGCCCTCAGCCGCACACTTACAACGGATAAAACGTGCACTGGTCACTCACCCCACCCTCTTAAAAACATCCCACCCCTTCAGCACTCCCTTTTCGGAGAACAGAATCGGTACCCACCCATATTTCTGGGTCAGGGTCACTCCGCCTCTCGGCAGCCCCCACATCTCCTCTGCGGCTGTGGCCGCTGTGGCGACCCCCACCGCTGCCATCTCTCTCTCTCTCTGTCATCCTCCTCCCCCCCTCCCCCGCCCCTGCACACACACACTCTCGTTTCTGTAACCACAGCCGATGGAAGACATGCAACCTGTTTGGCATTCTAACCAGCCTGCTGCTTTCCAGTCTCTCAAACTCTTCCTAGAAATTTGTGAGAAATTCTAACGTCATCCTTTCCAGCTCTGCCCAGAAACCTTTTTATATGTTTAGGGTAGCACTGGCCGGTGCGACCCGCATGAACCAACATAGTAGCCACTAGCCATTTGTAGCCGTTGAGCTCTTGGAATGTGGCTGCTACACCCAGGAACCGATGTTTTGTTTGATTTAATTACTTACATTTAACGAGCTGTGACTGGTAGTGGCTGCCATACTGGCCAGCACACACCTGGGGTCACGGGGTAAAAACCTTCACCCCTGAGCATTCACCCCCCCCCCCCCCCCCGCCGCCCTGCTCAGCCTCCTGCTGTGTCCCAGTCTTCCAGGCACACCAAAGTTTCCCTTTTTCCCCAAGCATGACTTCTTCATTGTGCTTTCTATGACTATGATCAGGCAAGAGAAAATACTCTTAAAGAAATAGGCTTCAGAGTGACCTGAAAACAAGCATTGGGTATGCAGAACTTTCCAGAAAAGCGCAGAAGATGGAATGAACGTCAGAACGTGGTGTTCCCTTCCGCTTTCTCCTGGTGCTTTGCAAAGGGCAGGCCTTCGGCAGGTGCTTGTTGGCGCACCTGTTCCAGGAGGCGGACGCTAACCTTCCTGAGCTTTGCCGGGAGGCTGGTGGGAGCAGCTGTGTTGGGAGGTGCAGGAGACAGCCAGCTGACGTTCCGCGTCGTCCCTGGAAATGCGTCGTGGCCTCTGGGTGCAGAGGTTTCCAGTCTGGGCCTTTGTGCCCAGCAGCAGACAGCTCCGGTCTGGGGTGGCTGTGGGTCAGGTTGGGAGGGCACGTAGGAAGCCCTGGGGTGGGATAAACGGACCCTGCAAGGGCCACATGTGAGGATCGACGTTCTCATTGCTGTCAGTGGGTTTTTAAGGTATTGTAATTATGTAAACATGTTTTTAAAACATTGGTTTCCTGGGATGTAAAGGAAGGAGATACGTATTTTACAGACTGTGTGTTGATATCAAATGGAAACATACAGAGGGTTGAATGAGTTTGCACTTAGGAGAGAATTAACATAAAACATATCGAGTATCTTTTCTGCTGAACCTGTTGGGCCGACACCGATCAGTAAACCGGAGCAGGCTCCATGCCCACGACTCTGCCACACGCCGTCTGCGCACCGCACCCGGCGCTCACCGCCGAAGCCCGGTCTCCTTCCGCCCCCATCTGTCCCCCTGTGCCCCTGCTCCGCCCTCCACCCCGTTTCCCTCCGGTGGTCCCCGCGCTGTGGTCCGTGTCTGCTTTCTTTCTGCTCTGAACCCCTTTACCTTCCACCCAGCTCCCCCCACCCTCCTTCCCTCTGGCAGCCGTCAGCCTGCTCTCTGTATCCGGGAGTCTGTCTCTGTTTTGTTTGTTTATTTTGTTCATTAGATTCCACGTAAGAGTGAACTCCTATGGCGTTTGTCTTTCTCTGACTGGTTTATGTCACTTAGCACAATATTCTCCTTTTTAAAATGACTAAAATTGGGAGGAAAGTGAGAAAAGGCAAGGTGAAAAGAATGAAATGATACGAAGACATCGTAAGTAATGCCAATCTGTTTAACTGAATAAATGAAGAAAATGTTTAAATGTTGGTTGATGTAACACTAGTCTGCTGCATTATTTGAAAAAAAATCTGCTCAGCTGGAGAGCGCACAGCATGGGAAGGATGAGCCCCACAGGCTGCGCGAGGTTGGGGGAACGCGTGAGCAGGTGGCTCCCGCGGCGCGGGCCCCGCTCAGGACATGCGCTGAAGGCAGACTCAGCCCCCGGGAACGGGAGAGGCGCAGCGCTGGGTAGACCACGTGAAATGTGGGTGGAGGAAGCAAGACCGGAATCGATGGCAGAAATGCAGGGGAAGACCAAACCAGGGTCCTGTCACCTCTGGGCTGGCAGCCGGGCCCCCCTACTCCGGCCACTATGGTCCTGTTCTGGACCCACGCCTGCTCCTCCTGAGAACTGGTGCTGGTGCTCATGCCGCCGGCGGGTTGCTCGGCCAGCTGGAGCTGCGGCGAGGCGCGATCGCCTCTGCCTGGCTGTCACCGAGCAAGGGTGTGTCCCTGGCTTGCGGCCTCCTTGTTCATGCGTCAGCCTCTCCCCTGACCATCAGCGGGGCAGGCTGTTGCAGCAGAGAGGAGAGAAAGGGAACAGGAATGTAGAACGTTTCATAACTGGGGGTCCACGCGGTGTGGCCCCTCCCACTTGCAGCTGCCCTCAGCGTGGTCACGCACCCTATCTCTCCTCCTGCTTTCCGTAAAGGGATGTGCGGAACTGGGGTGCATTTCCACATGGTCTGGGAGCCTGTCTGGGCCATGACCGCTGGGGTCGAAGGGCCTGTGGCACCCTTGCAGGCCACCACCGGATCAAGGCGGCTTCCCGTGACAGCCCCACAGACACAGAAGCGTGGGGACGCAGAGTTGTGCGGCATGGGCCAGACCGCAGACCGAAGGACAAAAGCAGGCTGGCTGGGCGGACCAGCGGACGAAGTGGGAAAGGTTTCTCTTTTCTAACTGATTCGTAGAGAGGGGAGGAAGACCGCAAGGACAGCAGGGCTCTGAGGGGTCTCGACGGTGTTGCGTAAATGTCACCAATGCCGGTTACACTTTCTCTCCGAGTCCAAAGTGACTCTTTCAGAGGAAATGCCGCAAAGTTCCGGGGAAGGGAAATGCTCGTCCCGCCAGCGGACCAATCCCTGAGTCCCTCTTCACCTCCCTCCACGCAGCATCGCAACGGGCTTCCTGAATGTTGGCTACTCGTTCACAGCGTTTCAGCCCGAGGTGTCCAACCTTGGGGCGTCTGTGAGCGGCACTGGAAGAAGAGTTGTCTTGGGCCACACGTTAAATACATGGTGACATGTAATCACATACAAAAAAATCTCGTAGTGTTTTACGTGGATTTACGATTCTGTGTTGGGCCACGTTGACAGCCACCCTGCGCTGCATGTGGCCCGTGGGCTGAGGTTGGACACCCCTGAATTTTAAACTATTGAGAAGAGAGAAAAGTAAGAGGCTTTTAGAAATTCTTGTAGATAATTGGGAGGAAATGCACATATAGTCCTACCTTCTGAAAAGTTTTTGATTATTACTACTCCCGTCCTAGCCATTGTGGCTCAGGGGGTAGGAGCGTCATCCTGTAACTGAAGGTTCGCCGGTCCGATCCCTGGTCCGGGCACCCGTGGGAGGCAGCCGCTAGCCGTTGGTCTCTCTCCCCACTCCTTTATCCCGTCCCTTCTCTCTAAAAGCAATGAAAAAAAATGTCCTCGGGCGTGGATAAAAAAAGATTTTTATGATTGCTATACAATTTAGGGAATGTTCTCTGTAAATAGAGTCCCATTTTTAAAACAGTGATAATGCAACTATTTCGAAGATCTGTGGGATAAAAGAATTTGTAAAGTGGAATATTCTGTTGAAATGAACTTAATTCCTAATTTATCTCTTTTCTAATCCATTTTCTTCACCAGGTCACTGTAGCCCTATTACAGAAAATGTTGAGTTCAAGACCTGCCATGGTAAGTGAAATGCTGCGTGTGTGAAGCTTGTAGAGCCGTCTCTAAGGACATTACAATTCTCACGTACGAAGTGGAACTGGTGCTGAAGGGAACACTTTCAGGGGCTTACTCTGCGGTTTGTGAAAGTGCAGAGCACCTTGGGATGTAGCTCGTTCAGACGAGCAGCCTTAACGTGTTAATGTTGCTTTTTAATTTGTTTGTTTTTACAACTTGATTCTTACTTTGAAGTTGAATATATCCTCTCTCCATGATTCGAGGTGGTAAAAACAATTAGAAAAAGAAGGTGCATTCTGTAATGAAGCAAAGATAAAACCTGCATTCAAAGGGATTTATAGACTAGTGTCAGCATTAAGTGCTGCTGACTTTTAATGATCTATTTGGGATTTTAAATAAAACGATACGACTAGAAGAAGGTCTGTTCTCTGAACTTAAAAAGTGCTAGTGAACTTCGTGCCATTAAAAAATTGTTATTCTAAAGAAAGCCTCTGTTCTGGAGCCGTGGGTCAGAGAAGCAGTAAAAATCATCTTTGTTACTTTGTACCTAACCAACAAAAAATAGATTTAGTTATATACGTTCTTAAAAAACATGTAACTTATAGCCAATGAAAACATTGTAAACTTTACAATATTTGGAATTAAAATTCTAAATTCTGGAAAAATGTTCAAATGACTATACAAAGGCAATCCTTATATAAATGCTCAAAAAAATAAAAAAAGCCCTGGCTGATGTGGCTCAGTGGGTTGAGTGCCGGCCTGTGAACCAAAGGGTCTCTGGTTCAATTCCCAGTCAAGGCGCATGTCTGGGTTCCGGGCCAGGTCCCCAGTAGGGGGCGCCCAAGAGGCAAACACATTGATGTTTCTTTCCCTTTGTTTCTTCCTCCCTTCCCCTCTATAAAAATAAATAAATAAAATCTTAAAAAAAAAAGAGAGAGAGAAAGAAACTAAAGCCAGATTACAGCCAAGACGCTAAATCTGTTTCGGATTATGAATGAGGGCATCCAAAGCCCTCACTACTCTCTGGGGGGCGCGTGTGCCATATGGTGTAGGAACGTGCAGAGTTCGTGTTCGCTGGCCCGTCACTGGCTGCTCGCAATCCCCGCCCCTTGGAATGACCTCTCTTGGTTTCTCTTGTTCATTTATGGGTCAAAGTTTCAATAAATCAAAGCCAGTTGATCCTGGTGAAAGTTTGCAGAGAAAAACAGCTTTGGCCAGTGGCCGCAGAAGCTTGAGAAGTTTAACTGAAGGGAAACAAAATTGGACATTTTCTCATCCTGGACAGGAACTGAATTCTACCTTCCATTTCCAACCCTGATGGTTCGGCTGTTCCCCTAAAAGGTGCGGCCTGTAGCAAGAGCCGCCTGCAGCCGGAATCCCCAGTGTCCCACGGCCGGCCGGTCCAGGCACCGCTTCCTAAGGGAGCTGGCTCAGGGGCTGGGAACCGGGCCCCACGCCCCCCTCACCCCCCCCGCCTCCGCCCAGCTGTGTCCAGGTCAAGAGGGGCAGTTGCTCAAAGCACGTGTCGGCCTCATCCTAGGGGCAAGCACACAGTTCCGTGTGTGTGCGTGTGCACATGTGCGTGCGTGTGCGCACGTGTGTGCATGTGCACACGTGTGTGCATGCATGCCCATAGTGACCTGCGGAGCGGTTCCTGTGGCCACGGAGAGGAAGAGCCCTTTGCGTTTGGAACACTGGACAGGCGGGACCTGTCAGGTGCGTTTGCGCAGTGACTGACTGCTGTTCCCCACTACCCCTTCTGTGAGGCCCTGCTCCCGGGTGGAAACTCGGCCGGCGTTCGTGCTTTTTTCTGATCGTCTTCAATGTTAGAAACAGCTACTGGTTCTTTAAGCTTCAACCTCAGCTTAACAGTCAAAATATGAGGCCAAAATTTAGTTCTGGCTGTTGAGTTAGGGCCTCTCTTCCTGCCCCGTCTCCGGGCTGGTCGCAGGCCTGAAGCTAGCAGTTCGGGAGGCCAGGAGGGCGCCGCCTGCTGCTTCTGGAACCTTCTCTAACCTTCTCCCTGGGGGGAAGGTTCCCACCCGAAAGTCGCCTGTCAGAGCAGCGGCCTTGCCGCCACGTTCGCCGTTGTTACTTCACACCCCGGCACGCTCCTGGCACGTGGTTGCCGCTCCGTGAACATTGGTTCCGAGTTGAACTGCCCCATTGCTTTCTGGCAGAGCAAGTTTTCTTGTGATTGTCAACTGCCGGTGAACTCACTGTGTCCTCAAAAGGGACTGTTTATGGTGATGCTGGTCCATTAGAGGAACAAGGAAGAGTGAGCTCCCAATGCGGAGGAATTCATCTTAGTCACTCAGCCACGTCCTTCAGTCGTGTTTTACGAAGCTCAAAACAAATGTGGAGCGGCACACAGCGCTGTGTCTCGATTCTGTGTGCACAGGAAGAGACCACGTTGTCACGGCTGCACGCCTGGCAGCCCCTGCGACTCACCCGGGGCAGGCCCGGGCAGGTCTGCGCGGCTTCGGTTCTTGCTGCGTTCAAAGGACATAGCCCAGGCTGACCTCATCGGGATGCTATGCAAAGCAGTTTCTGTTTACCGTGCATGCTGGGTGGTTTTGTGTCTGTGCTCGCGCGGGGCAGCACATTCGTCGCGTGACGACATCCAGACTGCTCCACGGAGGGTGCGCATTCTTGGAGACAGCGGGGGGATCATGGTGCATGTGTCAGGCTAATTCTGGGGATTGTATTGCAGTGAAACCCAAAGATACGTTTGGAATTTAACTAGGCTGAAAATTGTCTCAGATAATTTTTAACTGTGTTTTAGAATAAGACTCAGATATTTCAGCGTAGCCTCAAAACTTTAGGAGAAAATCCTTGAACTATACTTTATAAACTTGTAAAGTTTACGCGGTTATACGTGTATGTCTTATAGAAATACAACTTTGCAGACATGTTCTTATTCTGAAATGAAAAAAACTTTGATATTGTTGGTATTCATTTACGTAAGAGCTGTGGAACTCAACGCAATGACAGAACTGGAAGGAGAATTGTTAACTCCTTCAAACTCTGGCTCTGAAAGGACAGCGCTGCTCACCTCTGTCAGGCTGGAAGTTGAAACACGCTCAGTTTTGTAAGATGCGTTATGTGGAGTTTCTTGGAGGACTTGGGTCGAGTCATCCAGCCTTTTCGTACCACAGGTTCCTCGGCTGCAGTCTTAAAGGGAATGAAGTCATTCAGTGCTTTTCAGACATTTTGCTGAAGAACTGCTTTTCCCTCTTAAAAAATATTAAGTAGAGACAGAAGACAAAATAAAGGTGAAGGAAGAAAAAGCACTTCCACTGAACCAGTTAGGAAGCAGTTGCCACCGCCCGGCGTGGCCTCCGAGTCGGTCGGAGCGGGTGGCCCCCCAGCACACCTTCGGCAGCGGGGCGGTCCTCTCTCCTCGTAGAAAAGCCCTCCTGCCCTGACGGAGGTCAGCAAATGTGTGGGGGCAGAGAAGGTGTGCGTGGGCAACCGTCTGAGAAAGGGGGGCATCCTATTTCCTCCTGGAAACATGGGAGGGGCGCCAGAATAAGAAAGCGCTCAGAAAGTGAGCGCTGCGTGACGTTATTTCCGAATTCCTTGTACTTATTTGATAAAGACATTCAGCTTCCCCACCTTGAAACACTCAGCTCATAAAGACGAGAGCAGATGGTCCAAGCGATTCCCACTCCGAGTCTCGTCCAGTTGTCTTTTGTCCAGTTGTCCTGGATGCGGAAAGATGGTCTGAGCCGTCTGAGGCTCCTCGCTTTCGAACCGTCCCTGGTGTCACCTCCGACTCAGCCCGCTGTCGCCCACCCACAGTTCCTTCCCGGTGTCCTCTCCTGCTCGCCGGCCGCCTTCCTCTGCCTGCCCGACTGCTAGCGCCCTTAAATGCCGCTCCGTCCCGGCAGACACTGATTTCGCAACGCCCGGTGTAAACCGCGACTGCCGCCGCCGCGCCTCCTCGTAACAGCAGCGGTGGGGGTAAGCAGGGAGAAGATCTCGGGGTCTTCCCCACTCTTTGAAGAGCGTCCTCTACTCCTCCTAAGTCTTTTCTAGAACAGGAGGTCTCATTGAGTTCTAGAATTAATCTTACCCCTAGATAGGAAACTTGTTTCTTTTGAGAAGTTCCAAGGAATTAATTCAGAGCTTCCCAGTGGGGCTGGTGAACACAGACAGATGTGAGGTGTGTGGAGATAGCGCCTCTCAGCTCCGGGTGGGACTGGGGTGCCTGTGGCGACGAGAGTGTGCACAGGGCTTCTCTGGGTGCCTTACCAATGTCGTCACGCCGTGTGGTGCCAAGGCGTGAAAGACACAGGGCAGAAGAACGTGAACATGCTCAGAACATCTGAACAAGGACCCACTTTTTTGCGAGTTGAAAAAGAACATGAAGTATTGAGTAAAGAAATCTGAAAGTCCAGAAACAATAAGAAGCACATGCAAACATAGAAAATAGAACCATTTAGGTGTGAACTAAATGTTTAAAATATTAATAATGTAAATCATACTATTCCCAAAATGTGAGAGATTCGTAGGAAGAGGTGGGGTTGCGTATACTGAACGCTGTCTTCCTAAACCAAGAGGGACGTCCATGAACGCTTCTAAGTGAGCTGAGCTAGTGAAGAGCAGAACCCCTGGAGCATCACGGTCCATGGAACTCAGCCCCCCCCGATGACACCGTTCACAGCGCTGTGATTTGTTAAGTACGGCAGGTACGGAAACGGCCTTGTACGCAGGGGCCGTTGTTCCGGAGCCCGAGGCTAACACCAGGAGCAGAGCGGGTCACTGATGCGGTGCGTGGAGTGTGGCCGAGCAGCAGCTGCGAGTTAGACTTTGTAGTTTGTTGTCCACACAAGAATCCCTGACTGCGAGCACTGTTACTGGTGAACAGAAGGGTTGGTCAGTGAGTTCACGCAGTGAGGTGATGATATCGGAGCAGCACAAGCTGATGTTTCTGAATAATTACTGCCTGGTAGATTACACAGAACTCAGCAAGGGGCTGACTTGTGACGGAGTGTCTGTGTTTTCCAGATTTGCAGAGCCGTTCTCTTTGAGTGTTAAATAACCCCATTTTCAGATTTCCACTCCTAGACTGATGGCTGGAGGCTCATTTCGGAATAATTTCTAACACTTTAGAGGGAGAAATACATTGGGTTGGCTGAAAACATTCATTGTTTTCCCGTAGGCTGGCTCTAGCAGCACCTAGTTGTCTGAAACTTCATGTGAAACAGTTTTGTGACGTTGTATTGTGATGGCTGTTATATCAGCGTGATTTAAAGAAAAGTTATCAAAATTTGTGAATTTTTGTGTAGTCATTTCAATGTTGAGGAGGGAAGAAAATATGTTTGGCATATTACGCTTTATTATTTCAAGAAAGACAATTGAAATGCAAAAAAAAAAAAGATTTGTGCAGTGCATAGAGAAGGTGCTGTGACCGATGGAACGTGTCAGCGGCGGTTTGTGAAGTTTTGCGAGGAGGTTTCTCGCTGGACGATGCTCCGTGGTTGGGCAGACCAGCTGAAGTTGGTGGCGATCCAGCTGAGACATTAGTTGGGAACAGTCACCGTTCTCCACGGGGGAGCTGCCGACACAGTGAAAACATCCAGTGAAGCGTTGAAAATCATCCGCACCACTTGGGTTATGCTCATCACTCTGGGGTTGGGGTTCCGCGTTCATTAAATGAACAAACCTTGACGGTATTTCCGCATGCGATTCTCTACCTAAATGCAATGAAGATGTTCTGTTTTTAAAACAAGTTGTGACGGTAGGTGAAAAGTGGATACTTTACAATGACGTGGAATGGAAGAGATGGTGGGGCAAGCGAAGTGAACCACCACCAGCCCCACTGAAGGCCAGTCTTCATCCAGAGAAGGGGATGTTGTGTGTGTGGTGGGACAGGGAGGGAGGCGTCTCGTCTGAGCTCCTTCTGGAGAAGCAGACGGTCACTTCCAACAAGCACTGCTCCCAGTGAGACCAGCTGAGAACAGCGCTCGCCGAAATGTGTCCGAAATTTGTCAGCAGAAAACAGAATCTTCCATCAGGAAAACACAAGACCACGTGGCTCTTTGGCGGCCAGGCACAAACTGTCACAGCCTGGCTGGGAAGTTCCGATTCATCCACCGTGTTCACCAGACACTGCACCTTCCGATTTCCATTTATTTTGGTCTTTACAAAATTCTCTTAATGGAGGAAAATTTCAATTCCCTGGAAAACTGCAAAAGTCACCTGGGACAGTTCTTTGCACAGAAAGATGAAAAGTTTTGGGAAGATGGATTATGAAGTTACCTGAAATTTGGCAGAAGGTAGTGGAACAAAACGGTGAATATGTTGTCCAATGAAGTTATTGGTGAAAATGAAAAATGTGATTTATGTTTACTTTAAAACTGAATGAACTTTGTGGCCAACCCAAAATTTTAAAGCAACAATTTATCGGAGTTGCATACCCATCTGTTTCTACGTGAGGCCATGCGGCTTTTCCCAGAATCTGTTTTAAAACACGCGCATCCTTTTTCTGGGAACGTGCCTTATCCCCCCCCCAAAATGAGACAAACATGCTAATTCTCCACGGGCGGCCTGGCTCCCACACACGCAGACTGCGCCTCCCGCCCTCGCTGTGAGCCCAGGCGACGCTCCCGCAGGCCTTCCCTCCTCGTCCTCCCGCCAGAGATGCGCACCCAGCGCGTCCAGGGCGAGCCCCTCGGCCCCGGAGGCGACAGCCTGAGAAACCGCGTAGGGCCGCCTTCTCCGCAAGTGTTTTGGTCCGTGAGTTGTTCTGCCCTGTGGAGTTGGTTCTGTATTTCTAAGATCCGTCCCCAGAGGTGAAAATGGCTAACTGCTCCTGGTCCCTGTGTCCTGTTCCATCCGTTCTCCGCTTCCTTAGGGACGGACGCCGAGGAAGGCTTCCTGTCACTTTGGCCAACACCAATGATGCTGGGACATCACCCTCACGGATGCCTGTGGACAGGCTTGCACACAGTGCAGGCCCAGGGGCGGGAATGACACGTGTGTAAATGCAGGGACAAGTAACGCCTCCGAGTGTCTTCAGTGCGCTCTCCCACCGCCGGCCGCCAGTGTGCGAGGCTCCTCCCTTCTCCCGATCTCGCCTAGGGCACAGGAGATGATTGGGGAGGGTGTGTGCAGTCCAGGCAGAATGGACAGCCCGAGAGCTGGGCCCTGCGCCCCGGGCGCCCAGTGTCATCAGCAACAGGAGAGGGGAGGGGCCGTGGGGGGGGGCGAGACGACGCAGGCTGTGAACGGTCGCAGAGACAGTGTGGGTGCTGCTTGACCCCAACAGGTTCCTATAATTCTGCTTCCGATGCCACTGTCACTGTGACTGCATTTGACCACTGTCACTGTCCCAGCCCCACCCCTGCCACATCAAGGTCGGAGAGGCTCAGGGTGTTGCACGCTAAACTAACGACATTCAGTCTGCATCACTTACCGAGACAGCTCTCTGCCATCTGTCCATCCATCTATATAGAGAATCCTAGTGTTATCCAGCCTTCAGAAAACTCACCAAAAATAAGTATTTTAATATAATAGGAGAACACTCACCGACGAAAAGAAATCCAACAAAGACAAAGAGGAAAACCGGCCTCAGGCCACTCTGCTGCGGCACAACCTGCTAGTCTCCTCAAGCCACTCCCCCCCGAAGTTATTTTTCTTTGATGTGAAATATTTGCTGCTGTGGCTTCAGATTTCACCTGGCGGCTGGGCTTCACGAAATCCCGGGTGCGTCGTGTCGGTGTAGTGCCGAGGAGTGTCCCCAACTGTCTGAGACTGCTGGTGCCCACCGTTGTGACACCATCGGATCGGTGACCGACGTCTCAGTTTAGCAGCCGATCCCGTGCACTGGACGGTCCCGTCAATCTTTCTGGGGGTTGCCGTTTTTCCCCAACCTGGGAGGAAGCTGATGGAAGGGTTTTGTGGCTCGTGTGGCCTTCTGGTGTTGTTTGTGTGTACAGCATTCTTTTTAACCCTCACCCAAGGGTGTACGAGGTCTGTCCAGAACAAGCGTAGGCATTGTTGGTACAATGAGAACGGTTTGTGCGACATCGATGTCACCTGGCAGCCGAGGAGAGTGGACTGGATGCGCACATGTGTGAACAATGATGATTTCACTGCACTAGTCAGTGGGGGTGGTAGGTGCCACTGAGTGAGCGTGTGTCCTGTGTGGCCGTCACATTCAAAATGACTGAGCAGAGCAAGGAATCTGCATCCAATATTGGGTGAAGCCCGAACTTCCCCTGCGAAACTGCTTGGATGACTCAGGAGGCCACAGCTGTGGGCAGCTGGTGACTGGCAGCTTCATCACGACAAGGCTCCCATTCACCCATCACGTCTGTGCGGAGCCTTTTGGAGAAACAGCACATCACCCAGGCGCTCGGCCCCGCCGCAGCCCAGGTTTGGGCCCGGAGTTAGCACTGCGCACGGGAGGCACTGCGTGGGGCCAAGTGCCACCGGAGGCCAGGGGCCCTGGCTTGTAGGTGGAGCTGCGGGAGGGGGGACCGGTGACCCCGTGATGGGCTGGAGCCTAGGAGACCCGCAGACGGCTTCGAGCTCTTCGGGGGCAGGTGCTGGTGGACAGCCTGCACGTATCCGCGTCCTTCGCGCAGAGCGTCTGTGCAGTTGGGGGGAGGGCTGCGGGTGGGCGCCTGAAAGGAAGGAGGCCCTTCGGGACAGTTAGGGGCCTGGGAAGCGGAAGCAGGTCAGGATTGGTGCATACCCATGACGTCATGCATGTCAGAGAAGTCCCTTCAAACTCACAGTTTCGTGGCTTGACAGAACCACAGTGCTTGCCCCCAGGGAGTGCGAATTCAGGCGCCTGTCCCCAGGGTGGTTTGGTCACGTGCTGACAGCCAGCCACATGCCAGGCTTTCGGGGTCTTTGCTCCTTTGCTCCTCCCTGCAGTCCTGAGTCAGGTACGTACCTGACACTCGGTCCCCCTTCCCTGGGGGCTGGGAGATGAACGGCTCATCCCTGCATGTGGGCCCCGGGGCAGCAGCGAGCAGAGCTAGAGCAGGCGGCTGAGTGGGCGGCCTCCCCTCCCACCCTGCCCTGATCCGTCCCCTGGCCTGCGTCGGGAGAGCTGAGGGCCCTCTGAGCCCCACTTCCGCTCTTCGGGATTCGTAGTGAGGACGGATGTGTAGGTTTCTGAGCGATTTGTGTTGCATCCTAACTCCCGAGGTGAGAACGGTAAGCCTGCCAAGTGAGGCAGCTCAGCTGAGGTGCTGAGCCCCTGGGGTCCTGCAGGGAGCAGGTGCAACCCTCCCCCCCCGGCCTTGGCAGCCAGCGTCCCCCCAGACCTCCGGGGCTGGAGCCGCGGCAGCCACCTCCCAGGAAGGGCCTCAAGTAGGGAAAGTCTGCTCTTCATGGCTAAACTATGGCTATGGCTGCCTGCCCCAAAACGCGTTTTGGGAAACCTCCCAACGTGTGACAGCGCGGTCACGCAAACGCAGCGGCGCTTTGTACCGACACCATCGGTTCCACCTGCGGGGACTCGGACTCGGGAAACCTGGAGGGGAATTCTGGCGTGAACGTTCTAGGATGACCCGCGGCAGCTCTGCTGGGAGGATGGACGTCCACCTGCCTCTCTCTCAGGCCGGCTGCGCTCACACGTCCAAGGTGTGGCCACGGAGCTCTGCTGCGAGTCGGCCGAGTCCGGCCGGCGTGGTGCCGCTGGAGCGCCAAGGTGCAAGGTCGCTTTGTGGTTTTGGCTCTGCGTGCAAGTGACCTCACCCGGTTCCGCAGAGCTGCTGGTAAGTGTTCGAGCCCCACCGCAGGGGCCTCGGAGGAGAGAGACAGCCCCCGGCAGCCCTGGGCTCCCCGAGGGGGTGGCTCTGATGCCGCCCTGGGCGGGCGCACCGGGGAAACACGCAGCCCCGTGCTCGGGGAGACAAGGACAGAATGAAGGACGGCGTGCTCGAGCGTGTCTCTTCACTGTCCCTGGTTGTACCGTCCTGCCTTCCTTTTCAATTTAGAAAGAATGAGAGCAAATAACAGGGGAAACTATATTCTGTTTCAGTGTTTTGAACAAAGCAATCTGTTGAGTCTTTGACGTTTTCTAAAAACCACCAACGTGATTAAAATAAAGCTTGCTGCTCCTTAAGGCTCATTTAAAGAATCTTCAGAACACAAGGAGATGACAATCGCCGTAGGATTCCTGCAAGTTGGCGGTCCTCGTTGAAGGTGAGAATGCCCGTTAAGCTTTTGCTTCCCAGCGGAACACAGCGCCCAGGCCGGCGGCCTCAGTCCAGGACTCCGGCCGTGGTGTCAGGGTCTGGCGTGCTCTCTGGGACACACCGCTCCTGATCGAAACTGTGAACAGCTTGGAAGAGGGGGTTCCTCCTCCGCAGTCTCATCTCGGAGATAGATTCAGACCCGGGGTCCCAGCCCAGATGTCACCCAGGCCAGGGCGCTGTCTGCGGGCTGAAGGTTGTGGTGGCGGGCGCAGGAGAGGCCAGCCGCACGGAGGAGCCCAAGGGCCGGGTTTGCACCGAGGAGGACACAGCTGTGGGCGTTTGCACGGCCAGTTCCTGTTCCGGTGGTGCTGCTGCTTAGGAGAAATGTCCCGGACTGGAAAGGGGGCCCACCCGGGCAGTTCCTCGGAGGGGGCTGAATGCTGGAGCCTGTTACGAAGGCCCTGGGCCGGGGCCACCTGGCGTCTCCGTCCACAGTGTCTTTGCCGTTGGCTGTTTCTTTCACGCCAGGAAGCAGGAAGCAGACACAGGTCTTTCACGGCGGTTTCTCTCTTAGGAATATCGTTTTCCATGTACATTCTTTAACATGCGTTTAACACGGTTATTCCGACATCTTTTCCTGTGCTCTTTCTATTCAATGCATACTCTGAAAAATATCTTTAAAATTATAAAACTCAACACTGCACATTTCGGAAATAAAAAATGCAAAGAAAAAAAACTTTAAAATACCAGTTATTCCACCACCGCGGGGTACTACTTTCAAGTTTTTTGTTGAAAAGCTTATAGAAAGGCCTGTGTAGGATCACACGGTCCCGCTGCTGGGCTCCCCCAGCCCCGGGAACATACTTTGCTTGCTTACTGCTACCTTAGTATTCTTCAGAAACTCTCCTTTGGTGGCTCCAGTAATTGCAAGTCTGAATTTCTTTCTCATTTTCCTACTATTGGACATTGAGTTTATTTCCAACTCTGTCATTTCAGATAAAGCTATGATGCAATATTCTTTTAAATAAGCTTTTTTTCCCTGCTGCTTTGATTATTTCTAAACTTAGGGAAAGTCTTACCCTCTCTTTGTCCCTTCTTAGATTTGAGAGGGGAAAAAATCAGCTCTAATTACGACTTAAATATGAGTGGTGCTAAATGACATGGCTTCTTAAAAGTAAAGGAAAATTATAAGTTTTAAAAATGATTATATGTAACAGTTCCAGCAACTTCTAAGACCTTGAAAATGCCACTAGCCATATACTCTTGTCTTCATTTTCTCTCTTTGTCTTCCTCTCAGTGAATTCAGTTTTCTGTAGTGGCATCCTTCAGGTAAAAAGAAGGAAATCCGATTCTTTAGTGTAGATTTTCCACTTTATTCTGTTCTGTAATAGGAGACGATACTATTTTCTATTTTGATAAATTGCATTTCCACCTAAATAACAAACTTGAATGTCCTCACTGTTGTTTCTGTGGAAACTGTGTTCGAAGACCGAATACACATTCACAAATGAACTTTAACAGCACAATACGCTTATCGGTGAGGGAGTTCTGGTGTCTGGAAAAGTGACCGAAACCTAGTGAACCTCACGCCTCATAATGTGCAGGTCACTAATTAACGTTGTGCTAAGACGTACGCTTCATCATCAGGCTGAACCCCAACAGCTGTCTTGTTTAAGACAGGTGGGCTCATACCAGGCACCGGAGGCGTCACTTCGCCGAGGACATGACCCCTGCAGCAACGAGTGCGACCCCCAAACTGGGTTGTCTACGAAAGGCGACGAGGAAGCCCACAGCTCGATGTGTAGCGAGCTACGTAAAGTACCGTCATCGCCTCTGGTCCCGCCCCCGTGTCCCCGTCCTGCTTCAATTTTTCATACCATTTATGGCCACCTGGCTTGTCGTATCGTTTTCTGCTTTTCTGCCCATCATGTACCACCCTTAGGAGGCTGCCCGCGCCGTACGAGCAGGGGAGCGCTCTCGTTCTCTTCGTTACCCGCCGCCTGGCTCGAGAAGCGCCTTACTCGCCTTACTCGAATGAGGGAATGGACACCGAGTTAATAAACAGTAAAGGTTCGTTGTTTTTCAGACTGGATACAATATAAATAATATGTTACAAAACATTGAAGACTTTGTAACTAAGCCCATGTTTAAAAACTTGCAAGTGTCATACTTTTATTATTCCTTAAAAATCTAATGCGTCTTATCTTTAACTAAATCTATACAGGAAAGAAACATGAACCTCAAAGCCTACAGCGGAAATAACATGCATTTTTCTTTCCAAGTAAATTAAAGACTTGCCTTAAAAAATATGAGAGAGACATGGCTCCATAAGCCAAGTAACATTGTTAATGATTTTGGAATGTGATTGTCCAGTCTTCGTGGGAAGTCACAAATACAGTTTTCATTAATACAGACTTTGTTTGCTATATTCTAAATAAGCAAGTTAAAACTCCCACACCACAAAAATGCCCCCTGGACAATGAATAATATGTAATTTGAATGTTCTGAAAGTAAGACGTCTCAACTGTTCAAAGATAAACTGCTCAGTCTTATTTTGGGAGGGGCAAGGCCCCAGGGAACCATGCCGACGGCCGGGGTCAAACCTCATCTGGCTGTGTTTTCCGACAACTCTTGGGTACAGGAATGCCTGTGTCACAGTGCTTCGCAGAAGTTCCCAGACAAAGCTAAATGAGGAAATGGAATTAGAGCAGATTTTAAACAAGTGTTTTTTGAGATTCACAGCTGAATGTACTGTTGGTAACTGGGCCCCCAAAGCAGGTTAGTGAGTTTAAGCACTCAACAACAGGGGCAGCCTTTGCAATTCATAAAAGCAACGGCGAACCAGGTGGGGAACTGTGCAGAGCCATCCGTGAGAGGTGAGCCGGTGACTAACCACCGGCCTGCCGTTTGCACTCCACCGGACGCGCTCCCTCTCTCCCCCTCTCCAGCCTCCCCTTTCCAGACCTCACCCCCTCCCTGCACAGCCCCTGCACAGCCACTGCGCACCCAGGCGGCTCACGGGGCTGGCTCAGGGTGAGGCTCTCGTCTCCAGTCGGTGGTTGGCAGGTCATCCTGACTGAAGGACCTGGTCACAGCCACTTAACTGGGCCCTTACGGCAACAGCTGCTCTTCACCGTGGAAGGGCTTGTGAGTAAAGGAGTCATTCCCTCTTCTTGTTTCAAAGCATCTGCCTCGAAAGAACAGCAGTCGCTTCTGTCACTTCCTGCGGGAATCAAATTTTTACTGTTTATTTTGCCCTCTGGAGCCACGTAGACAGGCATTTATATTAAAGGCCAGAAAAAACATCTAGAAATTTTACTCAAAACGTCTCAGTGCTATCAAGTCTGCGTTCCATATAAGAAAGTATTTAACGTAATATCCCAAAATATGGAGAAGTGCGGACAAGTAAGTATTGCTGAACACAACAGACGCTGGAAAAATTAAGCAAATAGTAGATTTTATTGGAAAGATAACGGATGAGTCACAGAATTAATGGCACGTTTGTAAAATAGGGCCAGGGACAGACAGGAGCTAGAAGACAGCTCTAGGCGGTGCCCCACAGTGTGGGGTTCTAGAGCCCCTTGTCAGTGTGCTACTCCTGGCATCCGTCCCCTCTGCCTGCTGTTCCTTTCTTAGTTTCGGTCTGCCTAATTTAAAAAGAGAAAAAAGAGAGGGGGCTCAAAGGGAATGAGAAATGAAAGGGGTGTAACTGATACCACAAAAATACAAAGGATTAGAAGAGACTGCTATGAACAATTGTTCACCAACAAATTTGACAACTTAGAAGAAATGGGTAAATTCCTAGAAGCTTGCAACCTACAAGACTGAATTGTGATGAGATACAAAATCTGAACAGGCTGACTCCCAGTGAGGAGATGGAATCAGTGATAAAAAGCCTCCCAACAAGCAAAGGTCCAGGACCAGGCAACCTCACTGGTGAATTTTTGCCAACCCTTAGAGGAGGAATTAATGTCAGTCCTTTCAAACCCTTCCAGAGCATGGGATAGGCGGGAACTCCTCCAGACTCATCTGATGAGCCGGCATAATCCTCACGTCAACACCAGACGGGCGGCGCAAGGAAAAGTTACAGGCTGACAGCCCTGGTGCACAGAGATGCGGAAATCCTCAGTGGAAGATTAGCGACCAAGTCCACAATCATGAAACGGGCCATGCACCAGGATCCGGTGGGGTGCGTCCCAGGGACGCAGGAGTGGTTGACATCCACAGGTCAGACAGCGTGACACGCCACGTTAACACAACGGAGAATAAATATCATGCGATCCGCTCAGCAGATGCAGAAAAGGATCTGGCAGAACGCAGCATTCGTTGATCACGAAGGAAAGTCCTTCCCACAGCAGGGTGGGTGGGAGGGAGTGCGCCGCCTCCGGGTAAAGGCCGCGCAGGACAAGGCCGCAGCCAGCGTCGTGCTCCGGGGTCTGAGGCCGGAGCTTTCCTCTGAGGTGGGGGGAGTGGGCAGGGATGCCCACTCTCCCCACCTGAACCCAGCAGGGTGCTGGGAGCTCCAGCCAGAGCAGTTAGGCAGGAAAAGGAAGTAAAAGGCGTCTGAAATAGAAAGGAAGAAATAAAACTGTTTGCAAGTGGCATTATGTTATGTGCAGAAAACCCTAAAGATTCCATCAAAAGTGTTACAACAAGTACAGGAATTCAGAAAGTTGGAGAATACAAAGTCAATACTCAGTTATCTAGTGTGTTCTATATATTAAAAATGAACTATCAGAAAAAGAAATAAAGAAAACAATTCCATTTACAGTTACATCAAAAAGAATAAAATACCTAATAATAAATCTAACCAAGGAGGTGAAAGTCCTGTATATTACATCATACCAGACATTAATGAAAGCAACTGAAGAAGACACAAGTAACCAGAGATATTCCATGTCCATGTATTGGGAGGCTCAGTGTTGATAAAACGTCTGTACCACCCAAAGGAATCTGCAGATTTAATGCAATCCCTGTCGAATTCCAGTGGCATTTTTTTAAAGAAATAGAACAAACAATCCTAAAATTGTGTGGAACCAAAATTTCCCAAATAGCCAAAGCAATATTGAGAGAGAAGAACAAAGCTGGAGGCATCACACTCCCTGATTTCAAACTATATTGCAAAGCTGTAGTAATTAAAACAGTGTGGCAGTAACAGAAAAACAGACACATCCATCAGAGGAACAGAATAGAGAGCCCAGAAATAAACCACATATGGGTCCATCAAGTTACTATGAAAGAGCCAAGAATGCACAGTGGGGAAAGGACAGTGTCCTCAGTAGATGGTATCGAGAAAACCGGACAGCCACATGCAAAAGAATGAAAGTGGGCACTGTCTCACACCACACGCAAGAATTAACTCACAGTGGATTAAAGACTCGACACGCCTCCACTGTGACCGTCTGTGGGAGGCCTTCCTCCGGGCAGCCCGCCCCGCCCGCCGAGCTGAAAGGGCTGAGCAGGGGCTCGCCGGGCGCGGTTTACACCTGCCACGCAGTCGGGCCTGGTTGTTCGGCGGCTGCCTGTCCCCGTGGGCGACCACCCAGCGGTTGGCTTCCGCGCTCGCACCGTGCTGCCTGCTCAGCCGTCTCACCGGGCAGCAGTGTCTGTCCAGGGTGGTTCGGGGAAGCGGTGGAGTCCAGGACCACGCCGTCCGTCATCTTGCTCTTTCTTGGAAGACTCAGTGAGACCTTCAGTGAACCGGGGTTGGAGCTCGTGTGTGCGTCCATGGGCCTTAAAGTCCCCCTCAGCCACGTCTGTCCCCCAAGGACGGCGGAAGGCCCTCTCCGTGCCTTGCAGTCCTTCAGTCCTTAAGAATGAGATCGCACTCGGCTCACAGCCCGCTCGGGCCGCTCTCGCAGGGCATCTCAGACCGGCTTGCTCTCCCAGTCTGCAGGCCGCAAGCCAGAGGCCGGGGTGCCTGCGGGGCTGGGGCGGCAGGAGCTTGTCCTGGCACAGTGCTCACTGCGTCCTCCTGGGTGTCCTCAGTGGGGGAGGGGCTAGGGGATGGGAGGGGAAGAGCCCCGTCCCCCTCATGAGGGCTCCGCCCCCATGACCTCGTCGACACCGAGGCCCCACCTACTGACACTCCGGCTTTGGGGGTTAGGCTCTCCACACGGGGCTTCTGGGCCTGCCCTGACTCCTGGGCCTCAGCAACATGACACGGTTGCGCGCATTGAATGTTTAGTGGACGTTACCATCTTGTCCAACAGGAAGGTTCTACCCGTTTCCATTGCCCGTTGGCCTTGGTGTGGGGGAGCACCTTTCCTGTCCTGAGAAACCGGCAGGTGGAGGGAAAGGGGCGGAGACTCGCCTTCGACCGCGTGCCCTCTGCCCTCTGCCCTCTGCCCCTTTGGTTTGTACTCTGTGGCTGTGGGTTTGCTGCCTATTCAGAGGAGGTTTCAGAGACGCAGTGCAGCACTGCGTGGCGTTTTGGTTTTGGTTGGCGACAGACCACGTGGCCGACCGTGGCACACCGCAGAGCTGGGCTGTAGCCGGCCGGCTGTCTAGGTGGATGCCTGCTCGATGGTGGTGGTGCAGCAGGGCAGCCCCCTGACGACACGGCTCTCGGACGGTTAAGTGGTGCGCGCGGTAAAGCGATGGAGTAGAAGCATCACATGCCCCTCTGTGCGTGTGTGCGCGTTCGTTCCTCTCCGTCACGGTGTTCAGCCGGGGTGCTCTTGCCCGCGGGGACATCTGGCAGTGTCTGGAGATGCTCTGGGTGGGTGATCGGACGGCCGGCGCCCAGGGCGGGGATGTCGGGGTGCTGCTGTGTGACCTGCAGAGTGCGGCGGAGCACCCCACCCCAGTGACTAAGAGTTGTCCCTCCCAAAATGTCAACAATGCTGAGGCTGAGAAACTCCATTCCAGGCATGTGCTTTGAAAGTGGACATGTAAGTGCCCACTTGTGACTGGATGTGGCCAAGGCCCTGGGCGTGCAAAGGGCCCAGACGGCCCTGCACTCCAGGGCGCGCAGTCCAGTCAGGGGAGAGACACGCAGACGACGGCAGGAATGCGGCCCACTCTGCGGTGGAATGCAAACAGGGCTCGGAGCAGGGACCGCAGCGGCTGTAAACACACCCGGCAGCGGCAGGAAACCGCTCGCTTGAAGCAGCCCTCCCGACGGAAACCTCCTTTCCAAAGGCCTTCCCCAGCAGCCCCTGCGGGCCGGGAGTGCGGCTCCGGGTTCAGAGGCCTCGCTGCCCATGGGCACCAGCGCGCACTCTGTGGCCCAGACCTGCAGGAGGGCTGAGTCCGACCGTGACAACTGCCACTCCATTTCTGTGCCGAGCAGCACACTTGGGGACTTCAAACGCAGCCAGTGCTGCACCGTAAAAGAGTGTGCCGGCCACGGGCGACGCAGCCGTCTGGGAGACGGAAGGCTGCGTTCGGTGAGAACAGTGGTGCTGAGGATTATGAGCCTCGGCATGCCTCCTCCCACGCAGGTCTCCTCCTCCCGCAGGCCCTGCCCGCGGGCCCTGCCGCAGTTCATCACCGCCACAGTGGCCAGGCCCGGCGGACACGTACACCCAGGGGCCGTGTGTGGGCTTCCCTGAGCCTCGGTGCTCTCACACTTCTGCTGTGGCTTAGACGTCGCTGGGGGGTTGGGAAGCCCGGTGACCGACGTCTGTGTGGAAGTGAGAAGGAGCCTTGGCGCCCACGGGCGGCCTGCACGCTGCGCCTCCCCCATGCAGCGCGTCCTGCAGAGCGGCGACTCGGAGAGCTGCAGCGGCGCTCGGTGAGATGACACCCACTGAGTTGGTCGGTCATGGCCAGGAGGGGGGCCGCTGGTGACAGCCGTGCCCGTGGGGACTCCCCTAGACCTCGCTGGTGCTCTAGTCAGTGCTGCGTTGGACACGGCAGCGCCCTCGGATCGCTGGGCCGTCCCCGGGGGCGCTCCGGGGTGTCCGCCCACCTTTGTGTTGAGACTCGCTGCCTCCCGCCTTCCTCCCCGCGCCGCCAGAGCCCAGCCGCGGCTCCGGTCTTCCTGGCCAAACAGGTTCCCTGCTCCAAACCCCATGGGCTTGTGAAAACGCCCCTGTGCCCCCATTGCCACACCAGCCTCACCAGGCGGGGGCCCGCGTCCCCTCACCGCAGGCCCACCCTCAGCTGCGTGAGGGAGCCCGCGGCCGCTCAGCACGGCTGGTTCTGTCCAGACTCAGGGGGCCCTGCCTGGGCGGCAGCAGCCGAGGGCTGTGCCGTCCCGCGGTCACCGCGCCCCCGGGTCTTCTTGGGCTCCGGGACGTGGGGGTGAGACCCGCCCGTCGCGGGCACAGACTCTGCGGCTTCAGTCCCGTTTGCGCTTCCGCCCCCTCGGGAGCCGACACCCTCAGTCCTGTTTTGCGCTTGCGTGGTAAGCTGTGTGGCGATGAACAGCGTCCCTTCTCCCTGCTTGTCCACGGGGAAGATGCGGGCCTGTTCTGGTGCTCAGAGTTCGCTCCGCCTGCCGGTGCGTCCAGGACGCCTGGGGCTGCAGCCCAACACCAGATCGTCAGTTCACGTAAAACCTGTGCTTTCTCATCAGTTTTCGTTAGTGTCTGGGCATTTACTGTGTGGCCCAGAGATGCCGAAAGGCTGGACAGGCCTGGAGAGCCCGGCACGGTGATGCGTCCGACACCGAAGGCGGTCGAAGTGATGGGTCGCTGTCGTTTTTCTTCCCCGTGGTCAGGATCAGCAGTGACGGCGTGAGAGCGGGACAGACCGAAGGCCAGCTCTTCCTTCCCCGGGATCCGGGTCGCCGTGGGGGTGATCAGAGGTCCGGGCCGTCCAGGGAGAGGCCGGGCCGGGGAAGCTGGGGGCCTCCCTGGGGCTGCTGGCTTCTGCCTTCCCCTCCTGCTCCCCCGCCCCAACGCGGGAGACGAGAAACAGAAGATCAGGCTCTCCTTTCACCTGGCCTCCTCCAGGCTCCCCTCATGCCATCCTGAGTGCGTCCCTCAGACAAGTAAGAGATTTCAAAAGAGGGGTTTGAAAAACGATGGGGCACCTCTGTGGAAGAGGGTGGGGGCCTCGGTGGCCAACCCAAGCTGCAGGGTCGCAGTCGTCACAGCGTTTGAGAGCCAGAGGGACGTGGAGGTGGCACCGCCAATACCTTCATTGAAAAAGTAAAATCAAAAGGCAACATAACATGAGATTCATTGGACTAAGTGGTTTATATTTTCAATAAAGTAAAAAAGCAGTTAAAATCTATGGGAACCCAGGAGTGTCAGTACGTAATTTAGCCCTTAGAGGTAATATTTTATTTCTGTTTCAGAGGCTCAACACTTTAATTTGGTCTGAATTCCTTTGCTTAGCCATTTGAAAGACAAAGTTCACTTTCACAAGGAAGCTGAGATTTTAATTAATTACACGTCATTTACCAGACCCCGGGACCCCAAGTGCGCACTGGGTGAGGGTTTGTGACGACTTCTCCCGACCAGCTCCCCCCATTGGCCTGGGATCCTCGCCGCTGCTGAGCCCGCACGCAGGGAGGCGGACCGTCAGCCTCTGAGCGAGCGTGGTGCCGACACCCAGGGACAGACGCCCAGAGGCCGGGCCGTCTGCTGGGCCCTGTGCAGTGGCCAGCGCAGCCTTTGTCGCCGCTCTGCACGTCACAGTCCCGCTGGGGTCCCTCCGAGGGGGCTGGCAGACAGCTCAGGGCCTGGCAGTGCTCTGTGCCGAGGGGTGACGGGTGTGGTTTGGCCTCAGGCCCGTGGGCGGACGGTCTGTGGGCCGTCCGCCAGATCGTAGCATGTCCCCTCACTTAGCTGTCCCCACTGCCACGCGGAGAATATCATCTACTCACAGAGAGACAAGCTGAGCGAGTGAACCAGCCAGGTCCCAGACAAGTGCTTCACAGAATCCCTGCCACGCGCTCCCCGTGGCAGCTGGAGGGGCCCAGAGAGCCCATGTCACTCGCCCGGGTGGTCGGCAAAGCAGTCGGCTGCTGGGAGGGCTGTGAACGCAGGCCCTCTCGCACTGGGAGCCCGGGCTGACAACTGCCCGTTCCCCAGCAGCACTCGCCCGTGCGTTGAAGTCTCAGCCAGGGCAAGCAAGTGGCTCGGGCCAGCAGTGGCCGCCCCTTAGTGGCATCACCGTGGGGTCACCCCGAGTCTTGGCAGGTCAGCTCCGTGCTTCAGCCGGCGTGCGCATGAAGACCTACCTGGTAAACTCGGTCACCGGACCTGGAGAGCTCGGGTCCCCGCAGCCTGCCTCTCGAAGCCTCGAGGCCACAGCCCCCTCGAGCCGGGTTCTAGCCTCCAGCTCAGTGGAGCTTCGCGGGGCGATGAGGTCTCCGAGGGTCTCCGCAGCACGGTGCGCCGACTGTCTGCACTGCCGTACTTCCTGCCAAAGCTGATGTGGGCATGCTGGTTGAACTCCGTGAAGTTTGGTGTTCTTTCCACGGGACTGTAACGCCTGCATTATAGGACTCGGGAAGGATTACTATGTATCAAACGGATGTTGGAAGGGTGATTAGTGCAGGAACTGGAACGTAAGTGTTCAGTTAACGTCAGCTCTTGTTGCTTAACCCAAGTTGTCGAGTCAGTTACTTTGACTTCCTCCTGCTCTACATTGTATGTGGCTAAATGAGCTTGGAATCCGTGCTAGGGTCCAACAGGCAGGCAGATCGGAAGGGAATCGGAATGCATAGCTTGCCAACACTGTATCACATTCAAAACTGAAATCATGGCATTACAGAATTATCTTCTTAAAGCCGGTGTTGTTGCTCAGGCTTTTGTGTCGTGTTTAAACGTCAGTCTTCGAGAGATGTTTCTTGACAGGTTTATTTCTTCTTTAATCACTACATGCCCTGCTGAGCCAGTTACATTCCAAGGGTTAGTGTCATTCACAGCCGTTGTTGATTCTTTGAAACAATTTACCTACAATGTTTGTAGAGACAAGCATTCCAGAAGACGTGTGCGTTGCATTCACAGGCATTCTTTCATGGAACCAAACCTTACTAGTTAATATGTTTTATTTTAGGCTCCGAGATGAAACCCAGCACCTTCCAAAAAGCTGCCTTTGCGTAAACGTAGCTGTGAGCTCCCACGCCACTGGCCGCATGAGCCAAGCATTGTTTTCCTTGCTGACCACCTGGCGGTGCTCCATGGTTCTGATGACCCCTGGGCAGCAAGGGGCACTCAGGCACACAGGGGCCTTTTCACACTGGGTAGAGGTTTCTAAGCCTTCTAAAAATAAAGACTCGAGTAACGTCATATTTCCAATGCCCTGGGTTTGTTTTACTACACAACTCAGCTATAAATACTGCCAATGACTCTCTGTTTCAAAATTGTGTCTCTCAGTCCCGAAACGAGGCCATATGTCCTTCACCATGTAACTGTTTTACGAAAATGCAGGAGAAAGAGACATTCTTCCTGGTTTCAGCTCTACCAGAGGGTTTTGTTTCTGGTTGTTACAGTAGTATTATGCATAAATATAAGTACGCCTTTTGGTGGTTTGGGGCTTTTCGTGTGGGTTAGGGTGTCCAGGAGAATGGTATGGTATGTGCCAGTTAATTTCTCGGACGGGAAACTGTCACACTTCGAAGTGCGGGGAGTTGTTTGTCTCACGGACGGGGAACACGATGTAAGGGAGAAGGTTTGTGACCTCATCCAAGTGGCCGTTTCGGTTTTGCCTCACCTGCCTTTGCCTTTGGCGGTGTTCCAACGTGGATGGGCCTGCACGGGAGGCGGGTTCAGGAGGCGCCTCCTGGTGCAGAGGCTGCTCCCCGGGACTCAGCGCGGGGATGCGGAAGCCCCACAGTCCCTCTGTCCGCTCTGCGCATCCTTTGTCTCTGTTCCACTGTTAACTGCAGACCGTTGGTGCGTGAGGTCTTGTCAGGCAGCTGGGACACTTGGGGTCTTTTCCTGGGAGCCTGGACCCCTGAATTCATTGATAAAAGCGTGTTGTTTTCCTGCAGCCAGACAGAGAACGCCACTGAGCGTGCTCGCCCTGGGGAGCGGGACATGCCGTGGTGGGGAGAGGACGACCCCGTTGCCCCTGGCAGCCCTGTGCTTCGTGGGCGGTGGTGGTCCCTATGGCAGCGTGAGCCCAGGGTGCTCAGCGCGTGGGAAACACAGGCGCCGCACCGCAGGCCAGGGGCTGGGAGCTGAGACAGGCGCCCCGGCCGCCCTGCCGCTCCCCGGTGTGCTTTCCGAGCGCTTGTTAGCAGCGAGCATGTGCTGTCTGTGCGCCCTCTCCTGCGGGCGTGGTTCCGGCACCCCCGTCCCTGGTGTCGAGCTTCGGCCTCGGGAGGTGGGGCAACTTGCCACGGGTCCCACATGAGTGAGAGCTGGGCCGGGGAGCACCAGTTTGATTCCCAGGCTGAGGTGACTTTGTGTGTGTGTGTGTGTATGTGTGTGTGTGTGTGTGTGTGTGCGTGTGTGTGTGATCTGTGCCTGTGTCCATATCACGGTTTCTCATCGCGTGTGTATGATCTGGGTGACTCTGCACATGAATCTGTAGAATTGATTTTTATATAGGGATTATACCAAGGTTAGCTAAACTTTTAGAAACGTGTCAACACCTAAAAAGTGCCCTGTTTCATAACATTCCAGTTAACTCTGAGGAAAGCACAGGCCAGGGGACTTTCAGGGACGTCACGGGTACCGGGACTCAGGCAGGGTCCGCGCTCGCTCGTGGCACCGCCCGCCCGGGAGGTCGGCAGCCCTGCGGGTGTCTGCACCCTGTGACTCCCCGCAGGTCCTCACTGCTGCTGCCACGGGCCTCGGACATCGTCCTGGCCGAGGCCAATGAAGAAGCGGCAGCGAGGGGCCTGCCAAGGCCGGGCTGTGAACTTGACTCCCACGGCCAGAGACCTCCCGCTGACAGGGGACCTGCCTCTGAGTCCCTGCGTGTGCCACGCATTTAGTGATCCACCACTCACTTTCTGGGTCTTTCCTCTCACTGAGCTTTTAACTAAATATTACATGTGCTTTTGCTGCGTCCCCCCGGCCCTTCCCCCCAAAGTGCTGCCCACGTCCTGTAACCCCACGGCCCCCACAGCCCCAGACCGGCTGCCACGCTGTCGATCGGAGCCGCGCTCTGGACGCTGCTGTCGGGCCCTGCAGTTCGAAGCTCTTGGGCTTTCAAACGCAGGCTGCACCCGGGTTGTAAGTGGAACTTCCCCAGAAGGCCCTTCACATGCTGGATTTCGGAACTCTGCACAGATACTGTGCCTGCTGGCTACGTTTCCAAGTGAAAGTACGCTATTCAGCCCACATGTGCGTGGCGTGTAGTGGCCCTTCAAACCGCCGTAAAACTGGATTTTCTTGCAGAGCACAGCTGCCACGGAGAGCGCAGCCAGGCTGACTTACTGCCCCCACCTGCCCGCCGGCGGCTGCCTTGGGGCAGGGAGCCTTCCCGCTCCCCCCAGCTCCCCCAGCTTCCCCCCCACCCCCCACCTCCCACCTCCCCCTGCCCTACTAGTAGCCCTAGGTTTTAGGCCCCTGCTTAGGTTTTGCAGAGTGGCATGGGATCCCGCGGCAGAGGTGACTGGCCTCATCCTGGCCCCCGCAGCCCCCCACCTCTGGTGGTGTGGGAGTCCTGCAGGGCGTCGTGTTTCTTTCCTCCCCTCCCCTGGCCTCCTGGTTGCTGCCCAGAGGTGGGAAGGCACGGAGAATGGGGGGCAGGGCAGGGTGCTTGCAGTTCTAAGGAGATTCCAGTTGCCGCCTCCTCCCTTTTCTTAGTGGAGGGTGTCTGGGCATCCGAGGGAGAGCTGTGCGAGGGAGAGCTCCTGGAGGCCAAAGGAGAGGATTTGTCCCGGCCCCGCCCCCACCAGCACACCCCCGGTGCGGGTGCCTGGTGGAGGGGCAGCAGGACTGGACGCCGTCCACCTCGCCTGTGGGCAGCAGCAAGGGGGGATGGGGGCAGGGACGGGGCGGTGGCCCGGAAGGGAGTGATACGTTCGCAGCGCGTCCGATTAAACGTCCTGCTCTGTCTGTAAAACCGCACAAGCCCCACTTTGAGGCCCCTCGCTTCCTAGTCCGGTTACATAGCTGCCATTCGGGTTTCTAAGGGAGGTGTGCTCCGGGGCCTCGTGGATGGGACCCAGGGGTGCCGCGTTGTGCACGCCCCGCATTCCGCCCGCGTGGGCTTCCTGGTCTTCACCCAGCAAACCCGCAGCTCCGCTTGGGTAGCGCAGGCGGGGGTGGGGGCGTCAGCCTGCCCCAGGGTCCAGCAGTCTCCTCCTCCACGTCCCCTCTTCACCTGCCCCGGTGTGCGGATCGGGGTCTGCCTGCAGGACCAGGGAGAGGGGTGGGTGGGGGAGGGCGACTCCCCGGGAGCGGTCACCTGTGACATCAAGGGTCCAGGACTGGCCTGCAAGGCTAAAATAGCCCCCCCCCAGCACGTGGGGGCTTTGCGGTCACTCTCCTCCCGAAGCTGGCCCTGCTTGGGAGCCAGGCGCCTATCCCTGAAAAACCCAAAGGGCAGCAGGGGTGCCTGGAGTGAAACGGCCTGAATACCTACGCGTATTGCTGGAGAATGGAGGTGCGGTCGCCTATTTCATGACCAGGAACACAACCCTCGTGGGATTGTTCGCCCAAGTTGGACTGCGGTAGATTACCTGGACGAGGTGCAGGGGATTAATCCCTTCTCCACCAGAGACCTAGGTTTAACAGCGAGCAGCTGAGCACCACTCAGACTTGCCTCCGGGGCAGGGGACTCGGGACAGGACGCCCCCGCCGGCGTGGTGCAGCGCCGCGCCGAGAGCGAGCGGTCACCTTCCTCGGACACCAGAGCCTGTGTTTGTTGAGATCCTAAGGCAGCTTTTCTGTGGGGTGGGTGGGCTGTCGCGGGGGCTCCGGGGACTAAGGGCGAGCCCACAGAGCAGCTACTAGCGGCCGGCTTTGGGGAGGCAGCGGCGGGCTTGGCCGCAGGCCTCTGCCCCGCACAGCCCAGCAGGTGTTGGGGGGTGGAGGTGCCTTCTCTGGTTAGAAAGGAAACTTGGCATTAAGGGGCTGCCCGGCGACCCAGTAGTAACCATGCGACCGGAGCTGTCCGGGAGGAAAGGGGGCGGCAGGAAGCGGACAGGCTCCGGCCCCCGCCCTCCCCGGGCGTCTACCGCTGAGCGTTGGGCCTCGGCGGTGGGGAGCGCCCTGTCCTGCAGAAACCCAGTTCAATAAACCGGCTTCAACACGCCTCGAGGGCCCCAGCGCTTACCCCCCCCCCCCCCCCCGCCCCGGGCCTGTCCGGGGGCTGCAGCTGGGTGGTCCGCGCTTTCCTGGGCGATGGCAGGGCCAGGAGGCCGGCGCAGGGGTGGGGGAAAGGGGGCCGCCAGGCGGGGCCACCACGCGCGGGCTGTGGTCCGGCTGCCTGCTGGCTCAGGGCGGCGGGACCGTCCCCCGCACCGGCACCTCGGCCTGGCTCGGGCGCAGCAAGGTCGCGTTGGGCGGCGCCAGCGACGGGTTTGGGCCGCTGGCCGGGCCGGCTGACAGCGGGAGCCAGGCAGCCGAGCAGAGTCCGTGCCCGCAGGCAGGCAGGGGGCGGCGGCTACCTGGGCTGCGGTCCAGCCGGCGCTCAGCGGAGCTCCAGACCTCAGCGCCCCGAGCGGCGGGCGCGGAGGCGCGCGGGAGGGGAGTCGTCTGGGGAGGGGAGGCCACCCTCGCGGGGGCCGCGGGGGCTCGGGCCGGGGGCTCCGGGGACGCTGAGCCCCGCCCCGTGCCTCCTCCCCTTCTTCAGGACCCGAGGAGCCGGGGCATGGACCAAAGCCCGCTGGTCCGGCACCATGACGCCGGTCCGCTTGGTGGTGGCTCTGATTTTAGGGGCACTCCCTGAAGCGGTCAGCTCTGACCCGGCCCTCGGTCACCCCCTCCACTACCGCCATCGCCGTCCGCCCCCTGCGGCTCCCCACTTTCCCTACCACCTTCCTGCTCTGCAGCGGCTGCTGAGGACGCCCCTGTCCGTGCTTGGGCGCGCCCCGTGGCCCCGGCCGGCGCCTGGTGCGCAGCACCCGCTCCCCCTTCACGCGGGGCACGCGTCCCGGCTGCACCCTGGGGACTGCCCTGCCGGGGCGCCCTGGGTCAACGTGACGGACTTTGGCGCCCCATGTCTGCGCTGGGCGGACGTGCCACCCCTGCTGGAGCGGTCGCCCCCAGAGGGCTGGGCTCCCCTGCGAGGGCAGCACCACAACTTCTGCCGGAGCCCCGAAGGCGCGGGTCGGCCCTGGTGCTTCTACAGGAGCGCCCCGGGCCGAGGGGACTGGGGCTACTGTGACTGCAGACACGGTGAGCAGCTGCGGGCGGGGAGCTGGCCTGGCTGGGGGAGGGCGCGGGGTTGCGGTGCCGGCGGTGGTGCCGGCAGCGCTGAGTTACCCGGCAAGCCCTCCATACCTTGGCGTTGGACTCACAAGGTGAGCTGTGTGTGTGGCCGTCAGGGCTGGTGGGGGCTCCACGCCGGGCTCTGCTCTGTGAGCCTCAGTGTGGGCTTGTCTCTGCCTGGCCACCGTGTGTGCACTTGTGTGTGTGTGTGTGTGCACGCTCACGTGCATCGGGGGACCTGCGTTCTCTCTCTAGATCAGCTTGTCCTCAAGGCGTTACAATATTTACACAAAAGAGGCCAAGCGGAGGAGGAGGTGGAGTTTCCGATGACTGGTTCTGGGAAGGGAGATGTTAAACGTAACAGGACAGCCTGCCCACGACCCCGATTTGGAACACTGTGCAGCACTTGTTTACTTCCATCACTGACCTCTATTTGAAAAAGCACGGCAAAATTTCTGGGCCAAAATGAACCTGGTCGAAACGATGCTCACCTCCTGGGGCAGAGCGTGGTCAGCGTCACCGCGCAGACAGGAAGGGAGAGTGGGAAGGGGGAAGGGGGTGGATGGAGGAAGGACCCTGGGGAAGAAGCCGCTTGGTGTGGGCGAGGGGAGCTCTCGGGAGCGCTGCCCCTCGGCTGTGCGCGTGGTTTGTGGAGAAGCGGGACTGGCCGAGGCGGAGCGGGCGCTGGAAGGGTGCTCTGGCCTTGTGGGGGCGCAGGCATCCCGTGGGCGGACTGAGAGTGAACAAGCTGCCTTTCGACAGCGCTTGGGTTTGAGTCCGGGATTCTGTTGGATACGAAGGCTTTCTTCTTTCAGTAGCTGCAGAAGAAAACCTTACGTCCTTCAAAGTGTTAATTTTCCTAAAAAACAACCGGCAGCTCTCCATCCAGGCTGCGGGGCGGGGGTGTCCGGCTCGGGGATTCTGACAGGTGCGCCCCGCAGGTGTTGGAGGTGGTTCGGAGGTCAGCTCTCTCCGCGCTCTCCTCCTGCTGAAGGTCCGTCTGTCCTCCTGTTGCCTCAGTGCTTGAGTGGAAGGAGAGCACTCGGAAGGGGGGGCCCACCACCCCTCGCCCTGGAGAGTGAAGTCATCACTCCGCCCGCGGCCGTGGTCGGAGTGACAATGCGGCCATGAAGTATCTGTGTGAGGTCAGGCAGAGAAACCCCACACAGCCTCTGTTTGCTGAGAGAGATGTTCGCAGGGAAAG